>OU896721.1:4080686-4680686 GCA_918026855.4 Phaedon cochleariae | reverse complement strand
TATTGTATTGGAAAAATTACATGCTATAGACACTGTAAAACTTCTAACGGTATTATAATAAATAACTAAAAGAAACTATAATCATATTATTAGGATCAATGAGATTATGAATATCAATTCTTTTTGTTTCGTGGAGATATTTTTTCGTGTGATTCTTGAATGCAACTGTAGAAGTTGCTTCTTTGATTTTTTTAGGGAGGCTGTTGAATATTCTTATGCTCAAATAGGTATAGCTTCTTTGGCCAATAGTTTTGTTTGAATACTCAGTGCGCATCATGATATCTTTCTTTGCTCTCGTATCATAACAATGATCGATTTGCCTTAGACGGCGGTTGCTTCTGAATTGATCGATTGCTACACGTAGACAGTATATTTGCCTTAGATCAAGAATCCTATTTTCGGAAAACAGCAAGTTTGATGGATAAGTTCGAAATTTATTGAAGCATATCTTAAAGAATTTTTTTTGAGTGACATCTAGAAAATGCAAGTAACTGCTCGCTACACCTCCCCAACCCAAGATTCCATATGATAATCTAGATTCAATAAGTGCATAATAAAGAATCTTCATTTGATGGGTATTCAATATATTTTTGAAGAATAGGAATTTATGAATTATACTTCTCAGAGTGTTTACAGTTTTCTTTATATGAACATCCCACCTCAGGTGCCTATCGATATAGACTCCTTAGATTATGTAACAATATCATGAAAATTTGTGGAGATGATGACTTCGTGCATTCCTTCCTTCCTGTGCTATATTTTGTTGTAGACTCATTCCTATTACATGCATTGGGTCACAATGAGAACTTCATTTTACTCTGGTGGAAGTCTGACTTCCAATTTGAAGGCATTTGACCATGCAAGAAAAAAGTCGCCCGCAGCGCATATTGTCTGGAGAATTCTTTTCTAGCCTCCCTTGGGAGAAGTTCCTGCGGGCGCCCATGTATCTGTCTATCTATCTACCTAACAAAAAGTGAAATTTCATATTTATTCAATACACCTGAGTGTATTCTTCTCTTCTGCAAACATCATTCAAAGTAGGTGTCACACTAATAGTGAAAGTTCAAGCACTGTAAATTATTGAGGCAATTTTTTCCTCAATACATGTATATGGAATTGATACTGATATTTTCATCCAAAGAGACTAGGAGAAAAAATCTTGAAAATCTAGAGAAACAATAAAAAAATTGGTATAAGTACTTCAAGGATCTGTTTATCAAAGTTCTGACAGTCTAGCTCCATCTGTAACTTTGAGGCTCAATGTATGTATATACAGAGATATTCATTTACATTCGCGTAGTAATTTGAATATTTGAAAGATACTCGGTTGAATATTCATTCCATCTGAGAGATTGAAATTGAATTACAATGTCTCTCTCAGAGTTATTTCGCTGTATGTAGACTGTGGAGCCAGCATATATAAAAGGGTAATTTATCTCAATAACGAAGTTTCATCGGCTTTGATACGCACAAAAAAGGGTAGTCTCACAGATCAAAATTATCACAAAGCCAAGGTTGAAGTGAGCATGCACGAGCCTTTTTACTCGCAAAACTAATTACTATATGTTTAGGCTGGAATTGAAATGTAATATATCTACATATCTACATACGGGCCTTCATACATTTTTTATCTATAACTCAAATGAAGCCTCGGATCCAAGACAAGTGAACATGTTGAGCTCAATTAAAAAAATAATGGAAAGAGCAGTCTACTCATAACCAATTAATAAATTAAATTGAAAATAATAAACTGTTAGGTAAATGTGAAAACTTCAAAAACGATGAGATTACCACAAAAGTCCAAACACACAACATATTTCGATAACACAGTAGCTTCGTCAGGTGATATACTGGTACTATGAACTGAACCAACGTTGGCTTGCTCTACTTTTAAATATCCTACTTTCCCAACTTGAAGTATCAAATTCCTGTGTACAGGATAGATAAACCTTCATTTTCGGAAATTAGGCACAATATCTACAATAAATTACGGTATACCGGATTAACTTGAAAGGGTTGATAGCAAATAATAGTTAATTATTATACAAGGGAAAAAAGTAGTAGATTTTAGCTCCAGGTTGTGTTGTCAAAAAACCGTGAGGTAAAATCTAATATTTTTCCCGTGTATAATACACAAATTTTGTCTGTGACAGAAAAAAGAGAGAATCAATATTGAGAAGATGAAAATTATCGACGTGAAATTTTAAGTTTTTAACAGTAGGGACACTTACGTTGTAGGCATATTTATCATTCTTTTGAAGTAATCAAATATCTGATGTCACTTCTGTCAGTCTAATTCTGTGATTTGATTTTAAAAAATTGCGAATTCAGTGGTTGTTCAGTAATATACGTAACCGCGAAGTCGAATGGAAGATAAAAGGACTTGCAGTTCTTTGATTTATTGACTCATTTTTCGGAACTATAGCACAACAAAAGCCATCAACAGTGTATATACAGGGTGGGCCACCAGTAACGCCTCGGTCTCTAGAAGGCTAACCACTTATCTTCTTGGAATTCTTCCTCTCTAGGAAGTTGCATGTCAACATAGGCTACCATTTAAAATTATTTCGAAACATACAGGGTGTCCCCAAAAACCATAAAACACTGAAGTTAAACTTTTTTCTATCGAACACCCTATATATTATTTCATTTTGAGATTCTCCCTGATGAGCTGATTTCAACGACCCATCATACTTGGGGTCTAGCAGTTATAATTACTGAGATATAGGGTGTGAGAAATCGAGATTTTCCAAGTTCAAGAATGTTTTGTGTCTAAACCATTCTTAATTGGTCGAAACGGCTCACATGTCCCTATCTCAACTTTTGATCAACTATCTACTGACATTTAATTGAAACAAATACAGGGTGGTGCAGAATTCAGAATCTTGATCACTTGGTATATGTCCCAATTAAATATCATTAGATAGTTGATCAAAATTTGAGATAGGGACATATGTGAGACGTTTTGACCAATTATGAATAGTTTCGACACAAAAAATTCTTGAACTTGGAAAATCTCGATTTTTCACACCCTATATTTCAGTAATTATAACTGCTAGACCCCAAGTATGATGAATCGTTGAGATCAGCTCATCAGGGAGAATCTGAAAATGAAATAATATATAGGGTGTTCGATAGAAAAAAGTTTAACTTCAGTGTTTTATGGTTTTTGGGGACACCCTGTATGTTTCGAAATAATTTTAAATGGTAGCCTATGTTGACATGCAACTCCCTAGAGAGGAAGAATTCCAAGAAGATAAGTGGTTAGCCTTCTAGAGACCGAGGAGTTACTGGTGGCCCACCCTGTATATGTGATATATATCCGGGAAAAAAGTACTCACTTTTTTCCCATGGGAAAAAAGTAATTTATGAAAAGAGACATTTTATAACCTGCCAACAGAGATGAAATGCCAAATTTTTTTCCCGTCACAGAAACAATATTATCACCTACTAAGAAAACAAATTCAACAGTGGTGAACTATTGAGGTCTAATAATTGATCGTTAAGTAAAATGTCAAAATTGTTGAGTTTGTCGATTTCTAATGATTCAAAATGATTGAGTTTCATTCCTTTATTTTCTACATGTAGAATTTCTAAATTATCATCAAAACTATAGTTCTCTTCTAATATATGGTTTGCGTATGTTGAATATGTTTTCTATTTAAAAAAAAAACCATCTTATGTTCATGAATGGTGACCTATTATATCTAATTAACGCTCATCGTGAAAAGCCCTGTATAGTTTTGATGACGGACCTGCAACTAAGTCTGGAACAAAGAACGATATGAAATACTCCTTCTAAATGTAATACTCACGTATACTGAATAGGAAGTAATAAAATCAATAAATCTTGTCTGATTCCAATTTTGTACCCCAAAATGAGCAAAAATAATATTTTGAGCACATAATATGAATAGTTAACATCGTCTGTGCACGAATAAAAAGCAGATCGTTGAATAGAAATTTTGATGTTCTTTTCAGATATGGCAAAAAAAATGAGAAATTCGAATGTATAGGGTGTTGTTTTCTGGCAGAAAGAATTTGTGAATTTACAGTGAAGCCGGACCTGGATTTTATCTTTTGTTGTTGCCTCAATCAATTCCACAGGGCAGATTGAGCAAGTGTACCAATTTTTAAAAATATATACAGGTTGGTTGGAAAGTTATGAGACCATGAAGATATGGACAAAACTGATGAAACATCCTGTATCTCGGTTATAAGAAGTCGAAGACCCATCAACCATGGGTTTTTTGAAATCACCCTAGTGATCCCTATCCACAGTTGAATTATTTACCTTTCCCAATGAAACACCCTGTATAAGATTATCCATAATTCCATAGATTCTGCGACATTACTTTCACTAATTGATTTCAACATACCACGACTAGCCTCCCGGTATCATAATACTTTCCACCTCAACACTCCAAATACACAACATAAATTTCATTCCCCAATAAACTCAATGTGCAGAAATTGTTATAAACATGCGTTGATATTTTCTTCCTCACTCATTTCCAATTTACTCTCTGACTAACTAACGAACGTATCATTAATTACTTTCATTATATTTTTCATGATTATTATGATTATTATTATCAATATTATTATTATTTTAACTACTATATTGTTACTATGATTATCATTATCTTTTCAACCACATGTTGTAATCTATATTAGTACTCCTGTAATTGGGCTTAGGCCTGCTGGATGTATATTCAATAAATAAAATGAAATAAAAAAATAAAATGAATGCGCTGATTAAACGTACGACCTGTCTGACCGATATATACCTTAGGACAAGAGCTACAGTTTGTATACCCCTGATTTTTCGAATTTAGAAGTTTAATCTTAATTATTTTTGATAAACCTTCCCAACGTGTTATTTGTTCTATACCCTACTCTGTTTATGTAGAAATGATCGTTTGTGAAGTTTTCACATTTGCCATTGATTTCCATCAAGTAACGGCCGATTCAATTCAAAATGTTAAGTAAATACCAATCAGTTTGTGAAACAGCAGTTCAGTTTGTACTAGGTGATTGGAAAATTAGCATAGATAAAAATCTTTGGAAGAAGTTCATATTGCTCAAAGTCGAGTAAAATTTTTCAAACGAAGGGAGGAATGCTCGAAGTCATCTCCACAAATTTCAATAGTGTTATCACACAATCATAAGGGACATGTTTCGGTCGTATAAAAGACCATCTTCAGCCTAGATGAAAGTTTTGCAATACAAAAAAGTTGATGTGAAAGAATTGCCAAATTTTTGCTTCACTTACTTGGAGTTGAAATATTTTGTGGCTAATAGTTATGGAATTGTTGTCAATGCTCATAGTCGAAAAATCAAATCAAGAATGAGAGAACGCCCTGAGAGCGCATACCATTATTTTCATTGAAATTCCATATACCCAAATGGTATATGAAGGGTAATTGCCAAAAAGTTTGTTTCGACAACACCATGAATTGACGGTGTTTTTTTTTAAAGGGGTCCCCCGTGCCCTTATGAAAGCGCTATCAATAAACATTGATGTACAATGTATTCATCAGCAGAAATAATAAGGGGCCAAGCACACTTCCCTGCTGCGTTCCTTGATCACATTCCCCATCATCTGATACTTCATCATTCATCTTAAACTTTTGTGTTCAATTCTTCAAGAAGATTTTTTACCATTTCAGGACTATTCGATATATTCCTACTGCAACTTATTATTTTAATAATCTATCTCTGTGAATTGTACGGAAAGCTTCCTGAAGATATAAAGCTACTTCAACAGTAGTGATATTTTTTCTATCAAAGGAAGGAAGGAATGCTCGAAGTCATCTCCACAAATTTTGATGGTGTTGTTACCCAATCATAAGATACATCTTCAGCCTAATTGGAGCACCATAAATTAACGTTTTCTTTTTAAAGGGGTTCCTCGTGATTCAAAAGTTTTATCACAAACCACATCCTGAATTCACGCCATAGTTTTGAACCAAATCAGGACTTTGAAATTCAACATGTCTGTCCAAAAGGTAGGTTATTGAATTCACTGGGAATTTTCCAAATTAACCTTTCCTTAAATAATAATTCCGTCTCGTCTCCTAATGAACCAACACATTTTGAATGTATTAAATCATTCCATGTTTTGGATATCAATCGTTGTTAGTGTTTCCTACCTTGGTATCACCTCTTATTTCATGGTATTTCATAGTCAATGGTTTCCAGGTTTGCTCAACTCTCCCCCAAATGCATCACTCCTCCTACTTCCACATTCTCCAAGTAGTTGTATTAGCTATTGTTACATGCCTATGCTCATGGTCGGAATATCATGTTTTATCCCTTGACATTGACTTTGACTTATGTCAACGTCTTGCCTACGTCATTATTCTACATTATTTTCAGTGTTCTCTAACCAAATTAAAGGGGTTCCTCGTGATCCAAAAGTTCTATCACAAACCACATCCTGAATTCACGCCATAGTTTTGAACCAAATCAGGACTTTGAAATTCTACATGTCTGTCCAAAAGGTAGGATATTGAATTCACTGGGAATTTTCCAAATTAACCTTTCCTTAAATAATAATTCCGTCTCGTGTTCTAATGAACCAACACATTTTGTTTGTATTAAATTAATCCATGTTTTGGATATTATTCTTTGTTAGTTTTTCCTACCTTGGTCTCACCTCTTATTTCATGGTATTTCATAGTCAATGGTTTCCAGGTTTGCTCAACTCTCCCTCAAATGCCTGCTCCTACTTCCTCCTACTTCCACATTCTCCAAGTAGTTGTATTAGCTATTGTTACATGCCTAAGCTCATGGTCGGAATATCATGTTCTATCCCTTGACATTGACTTTAACTTATGTCAACGTCTTGCCTACGTCATCATTTGACATTATTTTCAGTGTTCTCTAACCAAATTAGTTTATATTTAAACACGTGCTGGCTGTTTGCCCCATCAATGTTCATTGATAGCGCTTTCATAAGGGCACGGGAAACCCCTTCAAAAAAAAAAAACCGTCAATTCATGGTGTTGTCAAAACAAACCTTTTGGCAATTACCCTTTATATATCATTTGGGAATATGGAATTTCAATGAAAATAATGGTATGCGCTCTCAGGGCGTTTTCTCATTCTTGATTTGATTTTTCGACTATGAGTATTGACAACAATTCCACAACTATTAGTCACAAAATATTGCATTGTCAATGCATCTAACACGAGGGGAAAAAGAAGGCGAAATTTCGTACTTTTTCTTCAAATATCTCGATAAATAGTGGTTTGTTCACATTTTCATCATCAAATTCGTGTTGTTCAGACAATAATACATGAGTACTAAAAAAAAATTTCCGAAAAAGAACCCGTCGCATGATAAATGCAGTTTTACCAAAATATATTTTCAGTTACAGCAATTTGTCCTAAATTTCATTCTCTAGTTCCTTTCACATGCCTCATCAATTGCTGATCAATATTACCAGACACTTGCAAAATAATTCATTGATCATTATTCGATGTATGACTCGGTGATTCAAAATCGCTAAGATCCGCGATTCGAATTTACCGCCAAGGCCAAAATCGACCTGATCGGTCTAAAAGCTCGTCTATGCCTGTTATCGGGGCATTACGTGCCTCTCGAACACCCTCGTGGCTCGTCTGCGCAAAGTTTACAGAATTATAATTTTGTGTTTCTATTGAGCAGAAATTAGATATAAAGTACGGTTCGCTGCATTCAGTGTACCTAATTCAAAGATTTCTTTGATCTTTTGGAGCGCACGAGAAGAAATTTCTATAATTTTCGAAGAATATCGTGCGAACCTAGAGACGTTAGCGGGTGGGGGTAATTGTAGGTGTGAGAATTCTTCTTGAACTCTTGAAGGTTATAAGTTACTTCCATTGGCAAATAATTCCAAAGCTTCGCCGTATCTATATAGACGAACGAGTTTGGTAGAATATTGTGTGACATTTTTCAAGGTCGACAACGAAAGGATGTGCTGACTAGGCCTAACGAGTTCGTCTGACTGGTATTGTTAATGATTATTGCAGAGATTTCTGAATAACATTTCTCGTGGAAGAATATATCTATAAAAAGAGAGAAAGGTTACCGACTTTTCTACGGTGTTCTAATGGAGTCAAAATATTAGTGAGTGTGGCATCACCCACTAGGCGAATGGCTTTCCTCTGGCTGGAATCTGAGCGCATTAGCGTATGTTTGTGTGCAGAACCCCATATGTGAGAACGTATCAGACATTGTTATATCAGACATACTAGGTTCTGCCTCTCGAGAGAAAATACAGGCTTGAGTTTTGTTGGCGTTGACTTCGTATAGGTTGTTGATCTCCCAGGCTGTGATTTCCGTAAGAATTTCATCGACAGCGTTGACCTGCCTTTATCGTAAGTTTCTAGTTTCCTATGGAAAGAAATGTGAATTCTGAATGATGAATACCCATTCATAGTAGCTTTCTTTATTTTCACGTTCTGGTTCCCACAAAAAGGAATATTCTGTCCAAATCCGACGGCACATTAGCAACAACATCGCAGGAGAAAGCAAATATTTTTGCAGAGATGTTCGCAGCAAACTCTACTTTAGATTCCCAAGGAAAAGTGCCGCCAGACATTCCACCGGTTGGGAGTCGAATGCCCGAAATCGTCTTCCGTCAACGCACTATCAGACGAATTTTGCTTGGTCTCAAAACGAATAAGGCTAACGGTCCTGATGGAATTCCACCCATTATCCTCAAAAAATGTGCACCAGAATTAACACCGATTCTCTGCAAGTTGTTTACCGTCTCGTACAGGTCGGGTATTGTTCCATCATGTTGGAAGACAGCTAGAGTCCAACCAATCCCCCAAAAAGGGACCAAGAACCTGCCCAACAACTACAGGCCCATTGCCCTGTTATCAGTAATCTCCAAAGTGGTGGAGAAAGTCATCAACATTGAGCTTACCAAGAGGGCTCAGGAATCATCAATGATAGACAATACGGCTTTCGCCACCAAAAATCTACTGGAGATCTACTCGCCTACGTCACCCATTTATGGCAAGCTTTATTAGAAAAACACGGGGAATCTCTAGCTGTCGCGTTGGACATATCGAAAGCATTTGACCGTGTTTGGCACGAAGGACTCCTCCACAAACTACCACCATACGGCTTACCACCTCTGCTATGCCATCTCTTATCAAGTTTTCTTTCAGGCAGATCGCTTCATGTGGTGGTGGTGGACGGTGTATCGTCTGATACCATTGGCATCAATTCCGGCGTTCCACAAGGATCAATTTTGGCACCCACATTATTCCTTCTTCATATCAATGATCTGTTGGGAGTAACAACTTGCCCCATCCACAGCTTTGCAGATGATAGTACCTTCCATACTGCGTTCTCTCCCAGAATTCCCATTACTTCTTAGGAAACTAAGAACTCACGGTGCAGGCGGGTCAATGCTGTCAATGAAGACCTTGCTGAAATCACAGCCTGGGGAACCAACAACTTAGATGAATTCAACGCCACCAAAACTGAAGCCTGTATTTTCTCTTGAAAGGCGGAACTCAGTATGCCCGGCCCGACATTGTGATGTCTGGCACCACCATCTCCACCAAGCCCACCATATCTATGCTCGGTATTTCCATCAGCAACACTCTTTCATGGGATAATCATGTCAGATCCATCGCAAAAGTTGCTTCACAAAAACTCGGATTCTTGTTCCGTGCAAAAAGCTACTTCACACCTCAACAGTTTCTCATGATCTAGAAAGCGCAGATACGGCCTGTTCTAGAATACTGTTCCCACATATTGGGTTCAGCACCAGAACATTCGCTGATGCTCTCAGATTCCATCCAGAGAAGAGCCATCCGCCTGGTGGGTGACGCCACACTCACTCACCCTCTGACATCATTGGAACACCGTAGAAAGGTCGGCGACCTTTCACTTTTCTATCGATACTTCCACGGGAAATGTGCTTCGGAAATTTCTGCGTATCATCCCTTCACTAGCAATACCAGTCAGACGAACTAGACAGGCCCAGTCAGCACATTCTTTCGTTGTCAACCTCCAAAGATGTCGAACAGCACTTTTTCAAAACTCCTTCATCCATAGAACGGCTAGGCTCTGGAATTCATCGCCTGAGGAAGTGTTCCCAACAACATATAATCTCCAGAAGTTCAAAAAAAAATTCCAATACCTACCTCCTATCCCTATCCTCCCTAGGAACGCACGATGTTCTTTGAACATTATAGGGATTCTGTTTCATGCGCTCCAAGCGATAAAAAAAAAATGTTCAGAGAACATCGTGAGAACCAAGAGATATTAGGTAGGAATTGGCGTTCTTCTTGAATTTCTAGAGGTTATATGCATCGGGAAACACCTCCCTTGGCAATGTGTTCAAGAGCCTCGCTGTTCGTTGGATGAACGAGTCTTTGGAAAGGGATGTTCTGCAGGTCTCCAAAGTGACCACGAAGGTGCGTGTGAAGCCTCAATTCGACGGGTTGTTCTCGCGGGGACTGCCAATTGAGGAACAATAGTTGATATTTCAGGAGAGCATCGTCCATGAAAATATCTATAAAATAGAGCCAGATCACCAACTTCTCTACAGTGTTCCAGAGAAGTTTGTGAGCGAGGCATCACCCACGAGACGAATTGCCTTTTTTGGACAGAATCCAACAGTTTCAGGGTATGTTTGGGTGCTGCACTCCAAATATGGGAACAGTATTCTAGGGCAGGTCGGATCTCTGCCTCGTAGATCATAAGCAGCTGACTGGAAGTAAAATAGCTCCTGGCCCGAAACAGAAAACCAGGTTTTTGGGATGCACTTCCAGCAATTGATCTCAAGTGTTTTTCCCAAGAAGGGTTATTGCTGATAGTAATACCAAGCACAAATATATAGAGTGTGGCTTTTGGAATAATGAAGTTGAAAAAATTTCGGAAAGAATGGAAATGTGGTATAACATTGGCGATGACATTCTCGAATCCGTCCGATGTTCTCAAATCATCTCTTGAAAAAATTCAGGAAATATAATGAACGATTACTGGGATATTCACTTGGTTCCACACTTTTGCCCATCACTGTATATTCAAATCGCGCACCGTTCATCTCGTATTTTATATTATCTCTCGTATCTTCCAACTGAGAGTTTAAACCCATCGGATATTTATAGGTCGACCTTTATCTAGAGCGTTATTGAGTAGGTGGGTATAATATAGATATTATACAATAACTTACAGGGAGTTTGTGGTTATTGCATTAATTAACTCTGAAATATCATAATGATCCAATATCCTGATAATTTATTCCGTAAAATATGAAGTATTTATTATATACATGTTCTACGGTTATCCAAGTTTATACCCAATAAAAATGCCAAAAATTAGGATCGATTGCTATTTCCCCATCATTTCTCATATAAAAACATGCTGAATAGGATGTTGAAGCATCATATGTATACAAGGTGTTTCAAAAAAACCTGACCTCCTTGCTAGAGTAGGTAGAACACTTCAGAATGAGGTGGGTTTGCTCAGTTTTCGAGACACATGGTGTTGAAAATAGTTATTTATGTATTGAGGGAATTATGAGGGCCTTAATTACCGATGGCAAAGTTTGCGTCCCGAGGGCCTCTGGCCCGAGGGACAGCAATTGCCAGAGGTTATTAAGACTCTATAATTCCCGTGGTACATAGATAATTTTATTTCTGACCGATTTTCATAACAATATGTCCATATTTAGAACGCAATAAATGTTTAAATACATAACCTTTCTGGTATATTTGAATTAGGTAGCGTTGATTGTAGCATTGTTGGTTGTTGCTAGGTTGTCGCTATGTTACATGTTTATAAGCAAACTTTCTTTATCAATCAATGTTTTTTCGTTAAAAACGTGTTTATTTTTTACCACAAATCGACGATCTTTTTCTGATATAATGGAGGATATTATAAAAAAAGCGGAAAAAGCAAGACGATCATTACTTCCATCGAAAAGTGAAGCCCTATATCAAGAAGAATACAACTTATATCTGAAGTGGCTGACACAGAGAAATGTTATGTCAAAAGATGCCAACGAAACTGTCTTTCTGGCATATTTTCAAGAACTGGTAAAGTATTTTCAGTATTTTCTGGTAGATTTGGTAATAATTGTATTTATTCGTTGCAGTCAGAAACGTTTAGCCCAAATTCGTTATGGACTAAATGGTCTATGCTCAAATCGATGGTGACCATATATGAGAAAAGAGATATCACCAAATTCAACGAACTAGAGGCTTTTTTGAAACGGAAAAGTAAGGGGTATTAGCCGAAAAAGTCTGCTATCTTATCTCTTAAAGATGTCATCAAATTTCTAAAGGACGCCCCTAATGAAATTCATTTATTGCATAAGGTAATTTTTTTCTCATAATTTTCCTTTTCGTTTGTTTATTTCGTTTTATTTGTTATAGGTTGTTCTAATTATGGGTTATTTTGGAGGATGCAGAACTCAGGAACTTCTAAATATGAGTATAGCAGATATAGAGGACCGGGATACTGTTATGGTAGTGAACGTACCGGAAAGTAAAACTGGTGTATCGAAGAAATTTACAGTTGTGGATGAAAAAGAGTTCTCTGCTTTGCCTTTATTGAGACTTTATATGTCCTTGCGTCCTGAAGGTACAAAACGATTTTTTTTGAGCTTCCAACAAAATAAATCTACAACTCAGCCAATTGGAAAGAATATGTTTTGCAAAATTCCCAGCAAAATCGCAATGTATTTAGGATTGCCAAACCCACTAACCTATACGGGACATTGCCTTCGTCGCACTTCTGCTACTGCCCTAGCCAATGCAGGGGCAACTATGACAAACTTAAAAAGACACGGAGGTTGGAGAAGTTCCACGGTGGCAGAGGGGTATCTGGAGGACAGTATTGAATTGAGAAATAAAACGGCGCGTATGCTGTCTACTTTGCCATCAGAAGAGGCAGGCACCTCGACTGTAGTGAACAGCAACAGCACCACCCATAAAAAAGAAGAAATTGTTTCCAGCGGCGGAAGTAATTTTCAGGGAACATTTGAAAATTGTACATTTATTATTTGTAATGACGTGAATAAGGAAAATATGTCTTAGTTTTCATTACATATAAACGTTTATAAGCATTTCTTGTATCATTTTCACCTGTAAAAGGTAAGAGGGAGTTTTTGAACCTTAATATCCCAAGGGAGTTATGACCCTCATTATAGATATCGTAACTATGACGATATAAGCTTATAATGTCACTGTCAGAAATAAAATATTTTTCTACACATTTCTTACGATTATGTTGAAACTGCTGGCAAAATTGTAATCAAATCTTGTATTTGTGTGTTTTGAAAACTGACACATCGCACGAATTTGTTTTTTTATCTGACTCTCATAGAGGGCCCTAGTTACACGGTTCGTACCGAGTAGTTTCGAACATAACTCTTGTGATGTTAGATTTCTCAATCCAAATTTGATATGAACTCAATTACCCATCAATCACCTATTTATTCAGATTCGAGAACAATAACATCATTCATGTGCTAGATTTATTGATCGAACCGAGAATCACAAGTAGAGAAATGAGAAAAATTTGACTAATAACATGAAAGTTAGAGTAAGTGTTCAAAATGTCCTCCGTGTCTACGAATACACGATTCCTAATTTTTTTCATAATAAAACATCATTTTTTTAAACAATTGAGGATCAGATGTTAGGTCATTTTAGTGATGTAGCAGGGGGTCAGGTTTTTTGAACACGCTGTATAGTTGGTATTAGCAAAATTAGCATCTTATCTGAATATTTTCATACGGATAACATTACACCAATTTCATTATTATGATTATTCATCAGCAGTTTAGTTCACCAGAGATGAATTCAAAAATGATACAGCAGTTTTTTTAAAAATAAGAAAATCCTCATTGGAAAGGCCACGATGAATATTGAATTACATCTATTGAACACACGATGAGAATTTGAAAATAAAATCTTCTGAAGTAGAGAATTTGCATTCTCCTTCATATAAAGATATGCATATAATATAATTCTGAATATTCAACAGAAAACAACTACTTTCCTGGCTAATTGCCACGTCGAACATTGAATTATATCTGTTGAATATCCAACAAGAGAGCATGAAAGATCAAAATCCTGTATGATGAATGTCAATAATTCATCATAAATTCAAAAAATCCTCGTTGCAATTTTGAATAGATAACAACTAATTTCCACCATTGAATATATTCAACAGAAATATCACGATGTTCTGAATTCTCGGGATAATGGGGAATACCACTGAGGGAAGAAATGCGTGCAAACCTCTTTCAATCAACGAATCATGATTTACGTTTTATGTACAATGGATATTATGAGTTGAAGTTGAAGGGAATCGAATCTATATCGTTTTTAAATCAGCATATTTCATTCGATATTTCAAAAAGCCAGATATGATGGTGGAGCCATGACGTATTAGTCCTAAACTGTAGCTATCCCTCGCTGATACACCGTCATTCTGCAGTGTTGCAGTGTGATTGGTCAGTTCAAGGACAATAGGCGTGTTGGTACTAAGACGTCGCACCAGTCACACCAATGAATTGACGAACATTCAAATGGCGCAGGAATTGTGTGTTTTGAATGAATGAATGAATGAAAAAATTCACAATTAATTCACTGGTAGTTTTTCAGTATAGAGTTCACGATAATGTCGTTTTGAAAAATCAGTGGTCTCCCCCATTCTGTCGCTTCCTTGTTCCAAGCAACACCACGAGTCTGTCAGGACCAGTGGCATTGCTGTACTGCAACACAATTGATGAGATAACAATGAGATACAGAATTATGTGAAGATATTCCGAAGAGAGTGGTATTTCTCTAGAATTTTTTCCGTTAACGGAGCATACGAAGCATTAATAATTGATAATGGACAAGCCAAAACCAAAGCCAAAACGATTCATCAGCAATAACCTTTCTTGGGAAAATCACGTGAGATCAATTGCTAAAAGTGCACCCCAAAAACTTGGTTTTCTGTTTCGAACAGGGAGCTATTTCACTTTCAGTTAGCTGTTTATGATCTATAAGGCACAGATCCGACCTGGCCTGGAAAACTGTTTCCATATTTGGAGTATAGCACCTAAACATACCCTGAAAATGTTGGATTCTGTCCAAAAAAGGGCAATTCGTCTCGTGGGTGATGCAGCTCGCTCACGAACTCACTCACTTCTCTGGAACACTGTACAAAAGTTGTCGATCTGGCTCTATTTTATAGATTTTTTCATGGACGATGCCCTTCTGAAATATCAACAATTGTTCCTCTCTTGGCAGTCATTCGTGCCGAACTGACAGATTTCGCTTAGCTGTATTCAAGGTTACTTCTTTGAAAACACCAACGCTGATGGACCAATCAGAATTGAAAGACAACTAGTGTTTTCACTCATAACCTTATGAGGTCAAATTATTACCTGAACTAAGACGAGGGAGAATTTTTCAAATATTCTTGTTCACGAAGGAAATCTTGGTATTCGATTGAATCCAGAGTGGTATTCGGTAAGAATTTAGACACAAGAAAAAATCAAGGATAAGATTACGCTAAATAAAATACAGAATACCGACTTTAGTCAATCGAAATATTGATAAGGCAGCTGGTTGTAGTTGAAACTATCATTCTTGATTAACTTTATTCCACACTAAAGTGGGTGGAAATATATTTTGTTACAAGGAAGTCGACAGTCGTATCCATTATTGATATAATTAATATCCATAACATTGTTAGTTTGAATAAATCACAATTAACTCACTTTATTCAAACGAAATGATGAAAAAGTCGATAGTAGCTCAATTTCTCAATATTCCATAAATTCATGTAACTAAAGTTGGTAGAAATATATTTTCTCACAAGAAACTCGCAGTAATACTTAGTTTCAATGACATTACCTTCAGTTATATTATTTGAAGATGAAATATGATTAAACGACTTCAGTTGGTTGAAATGAAGAAAATGATTTGATAGCAGCTCAATCTCTCGGTTTTTTACAAATTCATTTAGCTAAAGTTGGTATAAGAAATATATTTTCATACAATGAACTTATCATATTATAGAATGAATTTGACGTAATCTGAAGTTAAATACAAATGTCATTCCACCTATAAACGTCAAAAAAATTCCAGTTTAATTTCATGCTCCCTTCGTCAAGGAGGACGCACAAGTTTCCAGAAATTTGTTTATATTAGTTGCTATGATAACGATCCAAAATGGGGGCTTCCAATTTTGGTCGAAGATGTCAGGTGTGAAATTTTCGCGATAATACAAGTTGTCTTTGACTTGTGATTGGTCATAATTTGTGAGAATTTCAAGATGAGTGAAATAGTCTCCATACTATTTATCGGCAAATAGTCAATAATTTATTATTTTCATAAAATCAATTTCTGGAATTGAATTCATGAACATATTTTTTAAAGGAATATTTGACTCACCGAGGAACAATAATAACCGTGAATTAAACATAATTTCAAGGTTCTCTTCTCGCCAGGAGGATCATACAATATGAAAATATCAAATTTTGATACATTTTATTGATGACTATTCCACTCTTGATCTCGAGAACCAATCAGTATCGACCATTTTCATGGTTTCTTCTGTATTCAAGCGATATTTTTTGTTTATTAAATTTTATCGGACTTGCTCTACCAATACAGAAACCGAATTGACCCACACGTGACCAACTAACCTCGTTTATCAGCGATAAAATTTTGACATCGTGTCTGGTCAAGATTGCTTTGGATTCAAATCTGAGACAATAACCTTAGTTCCTACTTTATTTTATTTATTTATAATTCGCGTTAGTGATATATTTTGTACGAAAGGCGAGACAATTTTATTCTGGCTGGACGTTTCATGTGTAATTTAAAAAGTTTGCATATTTGTTGACGATCTGACACAACAATAATAGAATTCAAGTTCCTTTTTGAAGTAATCTTCTTCAATTACTCAAGTTATTGTGACTGACTGAAATAATCACTAGCTGATGTGGCGCAACTGTTAGGGTTGTTGCGCGAGGATACGATTAAGGTCGATGGTTCGAGCCCTCGGCGACAACAATTTTTTTTTTTATTATTCCATGTCACATGCATTCAATTTATTTTGTTAGAATTGGATAGTAATTGTATACACTCTTTTGAGAGCAACCATCTCCAAGATAATAAAAAAAATACTGTTTATCAAAATTGTACATTCCACTTTGTGAATAACTATAAGTAGGTAGTTAATTTCTAAAAAAGAAAATTCTGTATTTCATTACTATCATTATGTTCTTCTTCGCAGTTCGATTTGGAATATACTTAAATTATGTTTCCTATTTCTTATACAGGGTGAGTCAAGCTGAACGCATCGGGCTATAATGACCAAATGGTAACCTTTCTGAGAAATAATTTTATCCAGGCGCATGTATGTCCATCTGGACCACATTTTTAAAATGGTGTGATGAATACAATGTGTCCCAAAAAAGGGTGGCATATCAAAGTTTTACTTTTTTGAATGGAACACCCTATATTTCATTGCATTTTTAGATTCTCCCTGAAAAGCTGATTCCATCAATGCATCACACTTGGGTTCTAGCAGGAATGATTACAGAGATATAGGGTGTTCAAAATCGAGTTTTTTCAATTTTAGTAATTTTTTGTGTCGAAACTACTCATTATAGGCCAAAACGGCTTACATGTTCCAATTTTAACTTCTGATTTCCTATCTACTGACATTTAATTGGAACAAATACAGGGTGGTTCAAGATTCAGAATTCTGATCACCCTGTAACTGTTCCAATTGAATGTCAGTAGGTACTGAATCAAAAGTTGAGATAGGGACATGTGAGCCGTTTTGAACTATAATGAATAGTTTCGACACAAAAAAATCCTATAATTGGAAAATCTCGATTTTTAACACCCTATATCTCTGTAACCATTCCCGCTAGACCTCAAGTGTGATGCATTGATGGAATCAGCTTTTCAGGGAGAATCTAAAAATGCAATGAAATATAGGGTGTTCCATTCAAAAAAGTAAAACTTTGATATGCCACCCTTTTTTGGGACACATTGTATTCATCACACCATTTTAAAAATGTGGTCCAGATCGACATACATGCGCCTGGATAAAATTATTTCTCAGAAAGGTTACCATTCGGTCATTATATAGCCCGATGCGTTCAGCTTGACTCACCCTGTATATATTGTCTCATTCAATCATGAAATAGTCATACGAATACAACTCGTGATACTATTTTTTCTGAAAATATTCGTCGATTGACATACTCCAGCTTGCTGCTCTAATTTCGATCATGACATTGATCCAAAACTACTCGCCTACGGCTCGTAGTTTTGATAACAATGTCATTCACGAAATTACTAGACAACAAGCTGTCGTAACAATCACCGAATATTTCCGGCAAAATATTATCACTTGTGGTATTATATATGAAAAAAAAAATTCGACATTCCTTGTCATGGAGGATTATGTGTGATGTGTCGATCTTATATGAAATATAAAGTGAATATTATATTATAGGTAATCATAATGAATGTGGGAATTTTCAAAGACTGCAGAATAGACTAGAATTTCGTGACACGTTTACGCATCTGTATGGTATGTATATATCTATTCCAACGACTTGTTTTTATCAAATACATGTCAAATTCCATGAATGCTTCCCTACTGTTTCGTTTTTATATGATAGATGATTTTGATTCGATCAACTGTTGGATGAAATGGAGTTGTTTCTGTGAGATTCTATATTTTTTCTTGAGTTGCGTGTTCACACACCTGCTGAAGATTATTTTATCCGAAACGAACAATTCTCGAGACTCTAATTACTAATATTGTGGTGTTTCTGCTCTATTCGCTCAGCTTTTCTGTTTGTCTGAACAAACGAACATAAATCTTCACTTGAATTATTCTTGGTTGTTTTCCCTGGGTAGACACTTTAATGTTCAGTACAGTTAACAGTTAACGTACGAAAGTCTTGTTTTATTTAAAACGGTAAAATTTACTAGCATAGCATTTATAGAACAGCAAAACCCTCTTTCTGAATCATGAATATTTGATTTAGGACTAGGAGCATCCTTGTTCGGTATTATGTCTCTATTTTGAACGTTTTGTTTTTTCATCTTGCAGATAGCCGACTGCATCATGAGTGAAATATATTTTCTTTACGATCCTACAAAAAGTTACTAATTTTTGCATTCTTTAGAGTCAACTTGAACTTTTTTGAAGAGGTGCAGAAATACTTCAAACCTCTATTGATTACGAGTTCAATCTGGAGATAACTACTTTGTTAGTGCGAAAATGCATGATATATAAAAGATGAAACATCGAATATCTGCATAAAAATAACAAGAACAAAAAAAAAACAAGTAATATTGGAGGAATAAGATGCGATAGAAATATTAGGCAGGAAATGTACATTGAGACATATTTTGAATTTAAATAAAAAATACATAAAAATCACATTGACCTGTTGATGGAATCAAATGATAGGTTAGAGCTTCAATGAACTTGCTGACCTCATTAAGCTATCAATATCATGAAAACAATGTCTCAGAAGAAACTGATCACAGATCTGAATTTTTCAAGTTCCTGTATTTTGACGGAGATTTTGAGAATATTATAACTATTGAGATTTAAATAATTTCTGCAGCTAGCAGCTAATCTGTGTCGTATGGGCATCTCAATGAATTCGCCAATCTTGTGTTATGACTATGAAAGTCTGAATGTTCACCAAATTTACTCACATTTTGATGTATTACGTTGATTTTCATTTTTCGATACGGTTTTTGTGATGGTACACTTGGATGCTCAACCTCATATGTGAGAACAATATTCTGAAACTAGCCGTATCTGTGCTTTGTAGATCATGAGGAGCTGTTGAGGGGTGAAATAGATTTTTGCACAGAATAAGAATTGGAGTTTCGGTGAAGCAGTTTTCACGATGCATCGGACATGATTTTCCCATGAAAGAGTATTGCTGCTGGTAATACCGAGCATAGATATATAGTGGTCTTGGTGGGACCAGACATTGTTTTATCAGGCATATACTGGGTTCGTCCTTTCTAGAGAAAATACAGGCTTGAGTTTTGATTTGAGGTAGTTCTAGAATTTTCATAACAATCAGAGATCCTTCGGAAATATTCTTCCATCTTCCACGTGAACATCACTGGACCATCTCGAGAGGACCGTCCGGGAAGCGTATTGGCATTGTCTCCTATGGTACGACGCAACCTGAGAAAAATGTATGCCGAATCGCGGAAGACAATGTCCCACGATTTGGCAATGATACGCGTGACATTCTCTCCTGCTTTAGAACGCTATGTGCTGAATATTAAAGCGTCTGGATCTTGGTGTTAAACTGCATTTAGCATGCGATAGGCTTCTATTCGAAAATTTTTTTTGGTACTCACGTATTTTTGTCTGAAAAACACGAATTTGATAATGAAAATGTGAACAAACCATTATTTATCAAGATATTTCACTATAAAGTTACAAATTTCACCTTCTTTTCCGCTTGTCTTCTGGATTGAATTTGAAACAATTTACCCTTCTTTTTTCATCATAGGACAATTTATATATATCACAATGTAAGACACATTTTTTTCTATAATTGAGTCAGCTAGAAAGATGATTTTCTTGTGATTCATTCAAATTTATTGAAAAAAAGGAAGAATATCATTTGAAATAATGGGGTGTAATGTCATTCCAAATTCCAAAGCAATCTATTGACATTTGACATCTCGTATTTGGATTGCCTGATGCCTATGGATAAAATGGCCGTCATCTGGTATGCTTGCTCACTAAATAGGAAAAACGCACCATAAAAATCATATTTCCTGTTGAATTTTCTGTATAAAAATGTGTCATTGAAGTACATCATGAGTATATAAAGTGTCCAATGACAAAATAACGCAAGGGGAAGAAGGAGTCGAAATTTCCAAATTTTTATTTGAAATATCTCGATAAATAATGGTTTGTTCACATTTTCATTATCAAATTCGTGTTTTTCAGACAAAAATACGTTATTGCCAAAAAAAAATTTCGAAAAAAAAACCATCGCATGCTTAATGCAGTTTCACCTTGTATTCAGTTAATCTGTGACGTAGCGTCCTAAGCAGGAGAGAATGTCGCGCATATCATTGCCAAATCGTGGGACATTGTCTTCCGCGATTCGGCATACATTTTTCTCAGGTTGCGTCGTACCATAGGAGACAATGCCAATACGCGTCCGGGAAGAACAGTGGCGCGTGAATATTTCAGTTTGAAGATTTCAGTGGCTTATTTTTCTGATCAAAATAAACTTCGTAACTGATCTACTGAACGTCAAAATTTCTAGATATTTTCTGTTTTTTCTATATATCTCTTTCATTTTTGAAATATTCAGATCAAATTTGAAACATGGGTTGCGTTTTGCGGTTCATCAATTGAAAATGCTGACTTACTACAGGGATATATTTTTCCAGGGATCTGGCAATTTTTTGCTCCACAAAACTTTCTGTGTTGCTTCACTAAGGGTTTATTCAACTTTTTTGTCTCATGTTATTTTTACGCATCTACGATCGTTATCGAGAAAAACATATCTTTCATAGTTCACTAGATCCAATTAAAATTTTCATTAAAAAGGAAAGGACCTTTCATCTCAATGAAAACAAAGAACAAGAAACGCTACATATTTAGATCGTGATCTTGATAACAAGTTTCCAAACAATGTCTGAAGGATACGAAATCGAAAGAACCCTGACTTTTTATAAAATATGCTGGAAAATGAAAAGTCTTGATACTCTAACGCACTGTAGCGTTTGCGGATACATATTTATATAACAAAATGTTTTTATGACCTGAGAATTGAGTCCTTGATGGAATCTTGATACCAAATTTTGAAACACCCTGTTTATTGACCCTACTCCATCAGAGGGTCTAAGGTCTTTATGGCAGTGTGTGTTGAATAGAAACGAACGTTTGACTCTGTCCACCCTGTCTGGTCGAAACTTTTCTCTACTGGAGTTGGTTCTGAGATAATTTACTGACTTAAGAATATATACGACAACGCTGATATGAAAGCCGAATCGTCCGAAGGCCTCACGAAAACTTTCGATATCACAACCGGTGTTTTGCAAGGAGAACCACTCAGCCCACTATATTATTTGCATTGTTCCTCTCTGATATCGAATCCTTCCATCGCTCTAATGGTGCTGAAGGAATCAACATTGATAATAAAAATGATCTCTTGATGCTACCCTATGCGGATGATCTGCTAATTCTTGCTGATTCAGAAGTTGGCCTCGGACGCAAACTAAGAATCCTAGAACGTTATAATGATAACAAAGATTTGATAGTTAACGATAACAAAACTGAAATCATTCGTTTCTGGAGAGGCAATTATAATACAAATGATTTGAGGTTTTTGTACAAGAATATTCCTATCGAAATAGTTAAGCAGTTTGTATATTTGGGAGTAACATTTTCTCCTTCATCATGTTGTCGTAACATGGCACATACTTCAGCTAATAAGGGTAAACAAGATAGGTGCGGTTTTATCTATGATGGCCAACGCTAGACTAAATTCCTGGAAATCTAGGGTGATATTGTTGGAGTCGCTTCTTCTGCGTGTAATGATTTATGGTGTCCTGATATGGGGCCTACGTTCCGCTGAAATTTTAGAGCGTTTCGAACTTAGTTCTCTAAAACAAAATCTATGCCTGTCCGCTAATACTCCATGCTATGTTATAAGACTTCCTTCAATATATTTAGGCAGGTTTTGAACTGGCTCCTCAGATCAGAAAGTTGATCGTCTCCCCAGATTATGTTTTGAAATACTCCTCGACCTCAAAAATACTACAGATATATGATACAATTGGACCCTGCAAGTTATTCAACATCTTGAAGTTGCAAACTTCCAACTTCTTCTATCCGGAATCATCTGAGACACTACTTTCCATATATTTGACTCACTTACAAAATGAAAACCGTTCACTGCTCACTCGCTCGACATTTTTGAGCCTCAACCAATATCTCACTTTTTCTCATGAAATTCAATAGCTATTTGTGTATTTAGAGCGCAAAGTGATAGATTGCCGCTCGACAAAGAAAGTTACCGCGCGATGCGGAGCGGAGCGCGGTAATCTTTGGAGAGCGGCAATGACACTTTGTGCTCGAAATACACACAAGATTTTTTTCACAATCGTAGCTTTTGAAAATTACTGCCCTGAAAGTATGAGCGATGAAAATAGTTCTTATCCATAATTATCCCATATATCCTAAGAAAACAAAATAAACTTAAAATAACTGACAAGCCAGAAAAAAAAAATGTCGGACCTACCGAGAATTGAAATAGCACCACCAGCGTGGCAACCTGAGCTTCAGACCTCAACATGACTCATTGATGCAATACAATAAAGATACACTTCTTTCTGATGATGACAAAGAGTTTAAATATAAAGTATAATTTACCTTCTCAACAGATATTCTCCATTGGGAGCTTCTTGTGAAAATTTGTTGGTATATATCTTCAGCGGTGAATGTTTTGGATTTTTTTCGCTTTATATCCAATAGATTGTTTCTTGAGAAATGCGATAAGTTTCGGATACTTATTGATTCCGATATTATTTTTAACATTCAAGCATGTATACCATCGACTTTATAGGACAATGAGTTGATGACTTCAAAGTCTTTGATTTTTCACCGAAATAAGTCAGTTAAACGTTTTCTGAATACTTATTCATCTTCTCGGACTGGCACCCATTTATAAATGTATCGTATAATTCATATTTCTTCCTTGATTTCTCCGGTAAGAGATTCGAACTTTTGCGCTTCCTGATGCTATATCAGGAGGTGTGTTTGATATTTCACTGTCACTATTTTCCATCATGAAAGAATTGGGGGTTTCCAAGAATTGATTTTTTTTATGTCCTGGTTCCCACGAAAACGGATATCCTATAATGTTCCTAGAACATCGTGAGAACCAAGGGAAATACGGTAGGAATTGGTATTCTTCTTAAATTTCTAGAGGTTGTATGCCTCTGGGAACAGAGATGTGCGAGCGTTTTTTCAATATTTCCGCTCACGAGCGCAAATGTTGTCAAAGAATCTGGGAAAACGTCAATTTTGTGGTGGAATATGAAAGCGTCAAAAGCTACTTTGTTAAGCGTTTGTAGAAAAAGTTACTTACATATGAAGGTTTCACTGCAGGTTTCTTGATCAATTCCACAACTCAGGTTAAGCAATGACTACACTATAAAATTCTCATATCGTGGCTTAACATATTCCATAAACCCAGAAGAGTTATGTTCAGTGTGCAACAAGAATGAGTTCGAAACTAAACAGCACATTATGTTCGACTGTTCTATAAGGCCCCAAAATACTCAATTTTTGGAAACCATCAACAACGTGGCCGATAACCTCAACAATATTACGCATAACGCCTTCTTCGGCATCTCTGCCCATTTATGTAATTCTCTCAAACTCCACTCATTCATTATGAATAAGTGAAGTACTGATGTTGATATTGTCCTTTCTATAAGACAATCTGATCATAATGATATTGATTCACTGGTATGGTCAGCTCTACTTGTCACTGTTACTGGTACTTGTTAACTTGTTACTTTTGATCTGTTTTTCAATATATTATTCGCTTTCCTAGATTTGGATAGACATGTTAGTACACAGGGGCGGCGAGTTCATGGGGGCATCGGGGCCAATGCACCCATGTAGACCATAGGTATGGGTGCAATGCACCCATTGGCCGAAACGAAGATGTACCTTTGTTTATGTTGATATTAACAACAGACCCGAAACCCGATTAGTCAAAAAACATTATATTCTAGTAGGGGTGTTTCACACGTAATGCAGAATCAATATTGCATCAAGCTATCTTCAAATTTGAAGGCATTTGACCTTGAGCCATAAAAATTTTTCGCCTGCGACGCATTTTTTTTTGGCTTGCCCTAACCCCTCCATTTTGGCACCCATTGGGCAAAACAAAACTCGCCGCCCCTGTTAGTACACTGCTCTGAATATGTAGCCAATTTATTACTCAAATACCGTACGTAACTTTGGTACCTACAGATATACAACTGAGTATAGGAATTGGATATATCTGTGTAAACTCCTTGTTTATAAAACTGTGAAGTTTTTAGGCAACAATACATGTATTGATTGATTGATTGACTATGGGGGGTGATGGTCATTTTTGTGATGTATTTCAAACTGGGTACCAACTCCTCAAGAATGTTATGTTCATATTGCTCTGTTCCATTTTCTTTGACTTTAGAACCACACCACAGATTCCAATTGGAATGATCGCCTTGTATAATGTCTTTTTGTCAGAAGATCTGTCTTTTGCTTCTTATTGAGTTTAGAGCTGGTCAGTAAAAACCATGAGAACAGTAACATTCAATCTGCATATGATGATGCCTGAATGATGAAATACTAATTGCGTCAGTGAAAATAAGTTTCGACCCATTTCCTGCGATGCAACGAAAAATTGCAACTGCTGTCCAAAATGGCACTAGAGTGTTGATGCGCAATGAAAATTGCTCCATTTTTTTGTGAAATAGCGAAATGAGAACTGGCCTGATAAATTTAATATTTGCTGATAATTAACTATTTTGTTGATTTTATTTTTACAATTCCAAATCATAAATCCAGTTTAAGAAAATTGATCTGTTGTAATAAAAAAAAACAAAAACAAAAAGGCTTTCATTTCCAACAGGTTTTACACCCTATAACAGGAAATGCTACAAATGAATATCAGCTTCCAATTATTAATAACACTTTTACAGAATGATATGAATAACATGAGAAAAATACGAGGATTATATCTAAGAAATGCAGGATACTAACCATAACAGAAGAATGACCAAAACAAGATGTATAACTAAAACTAGTGCATATAATCTCACAATTGACTGATCACATCTCTCAATGAGTCATGATTTATATCACATATATGGGAAATTTTGTTGAAGTTATCACACATAACATGAGTTGGGGATGTCAGCATAATTCAAGTTCTAGTAGCAACATTATAGAACATGTTTAATTATCTACTATTTATTCTTGGAATGAGAAAGTTTATTTGAATCAGGAGTACGGAGCAATCGATTTGGTCATGCAATAATTTTGTGAAGAAATGTTACACTCAAAATTATTCGACGTCATTCTAGAGAGATCATTCCGAAATTATCCAGAAGAATTTGGTTATCGATTCCTATAGACGAGTAAGTTCCATACACCTTCATCCACGAATATTTCAAAAATTCTCTTTGAATACTTTCAATTCGGTTAGAATGTGTAATATTGTGTTGTTGGATACCATATATTAGTATACCATATTCAAGTTTGGATCTTAAAAACGAGTAAAAAAGAAATTTAAGTGCAAATATATTTTTGAGATCTCTACAATTGCGGTAAATGAAACCTAACATCTTCGAGGCTGTAAAAATTACAGTGTCGATATGATTGTTGAATGTGAATCTCGAGTCATATACAATACCCAAGTCTTTAGCTTCCTCATTTCGTTTCAGTAAATTATTATTAATGGAATAGTCATATGGATTTACAAATCTCTTTCTGGAATATGACCTACTGATGCATTTAGATACATCTAATTTAAGTCGCACCGTTCAATACTCTCATTCAGGGACTGTTGTAAGTCATCACAGTCATCCATATCCTCTATAGAACTGAGTAATTTCAGATCGTCCGCAAAAAATAAGCTGGGACAATTTATCGATGTTGCCGAATCGTTTATAAAAATCAAAAAGAGAAGAGGGTCCAAATTTGATCCTTGCGGAACCCCAGACAAGACTGTATAAATTATTGCCTACCAAAGAAAAGTTTTTAAAAAAATGCAATAATCCATCACTGAATCCGACCGTTTCCAACTTATTCAGTAGTACATAATGATCCAATTGATCAAATGCTTGTAATGCTCTGTGGAGGGGAGGGGATGTTAATTACCCCCTAAACCTCTCCCACCCGTAGTACCGCTCTTGACTTGACAAAATATAAACAATTGTGGCATCTTGTTTGACTATGGTTCCTTTAGTTAAGAGATATAAGAACACAAATAACCTTCTATTTCAGCTAAAGCAAAGCTGTCCTCTGTTCAGTTGTGAGTATAAACAAAAAAATCGTTACTTCTGTGAACTCAATATTTATTTTGTTGAGAGTAGAATTCCTACAAGTGATTAATCGAACATCTGTTGACACCGCCCGGAAAGATAAAAATAGGATTTCCACTTGTTGATTCCCTTTGGCGAGTTTCCAACATCAAAGTGCTAACGTTGGTGTGCCAGAAAATAGAAGTTTGTGTATACAGAAACCGAGGATTTACCGTAATCAGGGAATTATTGTTGCACGTTCAGGACATCCAAGTTAGCAAAAATAGAAAAAATTAATGGTGGAGAGCTAAGAATTGGTGGAGACCTTCATCATAACCTACTTTTGAAATTATTTTGTCCACAGAAGGGTACGACAGCGCTGAACGGACATGATTCTCTTTCTCTTCATAATTGCCAGTTTGAAATGGCAATTAGTCATAATTGCCAGTTTGAACTGGCATTTTGCTATAATTGCCAGTTTCAACTGGCAATTGGCCATAAATATTTTTGACGGGCAATTATCATGGACAGAGCATACCAACCAATTATGTAATAAACTTCGAAGTGCCTGCTACAGCATCAAATACTTGAAAAATCATTGCATCAAACACATTCTCATCACACTGTATAATGCCAATTTTCACTCCCACATGAGATATGGAATACTAAGTTGGGGAAACAGTGCTAATGTGAACAGAGTTTTTATTTTACAAAAATACGTGATACGCATTATTGAGAATATTGATAAGAGGACTTGCTGTAGAGAACTTTTCAAAAAACTAAAAATCCTGACATTATTTAGCGTATATATTCTGGAGGTGTGTATATATTTCTATAATAATTATGAAAACATTACAATGTGCTTGCCAAAACATGATCCTAACACTCGTTACCTCAATATGTTGCAGCCCAATCCTCACTGCTCCGCACTTTATTAAAAAAGTTTTTATTTTATGGGGTGCAAATTATACAATAAATTAAATCCGGATATAAAGGCAGCACCAAATGTCAGAATATTCAAAAATGGACTGATAGAATTCTTAATTGAAAAGTGCTGCTACTCACTAGATGAATTTTGATAATTTTTATTGATGCATGTGTGTGTATGTGTACTTATTTATATATAGTATAGTATTTTGTATTATTTATTTGTTTTCTCTGACATAATACGTACTAACCAAACTGTTTCGTCCAAAGTGTACTCCATTACATGGTTTTAGTTTTCCTTTTTCTGTGTTACTATGTAACAATTTTCAGACTGTGTTTTATCTCATAATTTTGGTATATTATTATGCATTCTGTGTTTTTTGACATGTTTGTCCATTTATATTTCCTTGTGAAAATGTAAAATGGTAAACGAATAAAGTATCTATCTATCTATCTATCTATCTATCTATCTATCTAATTGTCAGTTTGAACTAGTATTTAGCTGTAATTGCCAGTTTGACCTGGTAATTAGCCATAATCGTCAGTTTGAACTGGCAATTAGTCGTAATGATAGACAATAATAAAACATATAGATCATTATAATAAAACTATCACATATGAGAGCTCCTATAAAGCCATAGTGAAATATTTATAGAGTATATGTTGTATAAAACGATCCTTTTAAGAACTAATCAAGAAAGAAAGGAATACATAATTTTAGAGTCTCTGTGAGAAATCTTTCTCGAGGTTGTGGAGGCTGAACGAGCAATATTTTCACATTGGTCCGGAATTTTTTGTTACACGGAATTTCTTTGATATGATCTGGCAAATGATTGAATACCTTCATTCCATTATAAATAAATATTTTTTTCTGTGACAGGTTATAAAATGTCACTTTTCATAAATAAATTTTTTCCCGTGAGAAAAAAGTGAGTCCTTTTTTCCCGGATATATACCACATACACTGTTGATGGCTTTTGTTGTGCTATTGTTCCGAAAAATGAGTCAATAATACCGTCTCCGAGAAAGAACTGCAAGTCCTTTTATCTTCCATTCGACTTCGCGTTTACGTATATCACTGAACAACCACTAAATTCGCAATTTTTCGAAATCAAATCACAGAATTAGAATGACAGAAGTGACATCAAATATTTGATAACTTCAAAATAATGATAAAGATGCCTACAACGCAGGTGTCTCTACTGTTAAAAACTTAAAATTCCACGCCGATAATTGTCAGATTTCAAAATAATGTAATATCTTCTCAATATTGATTCATCCTTCCTTCTGTCAAAGAGAAAAATAGTGTATTATACACAGGAAGAATATAAGATTTTAGCTCACGGTTTTGATTCTCCCTCCACTAGAATCTACTACTTTTTTCCTTTATATAATAAATAACTATTTTTGTAATGTGATAAGACAAGCTCTAAAGAATCTATGTTTTTTTGTAACAGAGTCGTTGGTTTCAAGATTTATTAGCCAACTGCTGTCAGACTGCCGCAATTCTTGAATAAATGTCTACATGAGTCCCTTGTTTCCTCTCCACACATATATCTTAGGGCCCGTTCTTGTAAGAAAAAACTCCTCTGGAATAGCTGATCACTGCAGACTCCCCAGAATGCAATTCCATGTCTCAAAGAGATTCGATGAGGGCAAAGCATGTAGCTCTAGCAGACACAAATCCTAATTCTGCAGCAATAGTTCCAACAGCGAAGCATCCAGAGGCTAACTTTCTACACATGAAATACCTGGAACATTCAGGTATTATCAACGATAGGCAATAAGGTAACTGGGGGAAAGACGCGTAACATTTTTTTAAAAATCAGAAAAAAATAAATAACTCTATTCAAAACTTACAAACACTGTGTATTCTATTACAAATACAATAAACAAATGATTGAACACAAAAAAGTTTTTATTTTCTTCAAAATAAACGAAAAAGTTGGATAAACATTGACAGCTGTCATCTCGGCAACTTACCCCAACTGCGGGGTAAGATGCCGACAGACTTGGGGTGAGATGACAAAAGCTTTTGCAACTGCTCTAAGGTCTTCTTCAGTCCATTCGCCTCTAGTTGATTTTCTGACGTACGTTCGTGGCATTTTACCTGAAACAAACAAGATAAATTAAGAAACTATTCAATTAGACTTACTGAAAGGAAACCACTAACCAAAATAGACGCAAACCTGAGAAAAAACAAGAGTTACAAAGTTTACAGTGCAATTAAGATAAGGCATCTTACCCCACACGGATCTTGGCGTTTTACCCCAACCCTTAGGTATAAGATGCCAAACCCACAAATCAAAATAACAAAACCCTTTTTCTCATTCAAAATAGGTCAGGAGTATTGAAATGAATGCCAAAATCCTACATAGGTATATTATATTAGCACAAACACAAAACATTTAACACTGGTCATCACATAATTAATTTCTATCGTAAGAAACTTACCGGCATAAAAAAACACAACATCACCTCAAGGGACAGTTGCATGCACTTAAGCGCTTCGAAAACTATGATGTTCTCTAATAATAAACACAATAACAACGTAGCCGTGTCTGTGGCGCGATCTATTGAGTATTGTCCAAAATACTTAGATAAGGCATCTTCCCCCTTTTGGCATCTTCCCCCAATTACCTTATGGCTTCCGTCATCAGAGATCAAATGGTGACCTGCTCGCTTACGTCTCACATATATGGCAGCAATCTATTGAAAGATATGGTGAAACCCTAGCCGTGGCACTTGATATCTCCAAGGCATTCGATCAAGTCTGGCACCACGGACTCCTCGCCAAGCTTCCATCTTATGGCTTGCCTCCCCAGCTATGATCTCTGCTGGCTAGTTTTCTCCCAAACAGGTCTCTCCATGTAGTGGTCGAAGGAGTTTCATCTGACTCTCTCATCATAAATGCTGGTGTTCCGCAAGGATCAATTATAGCGCCAACACTATTTCTACCCCATATCAAGGATTTGTTGGGAGCAACTTCATGTCTAGTACACAGCTTTGCGGATGATGGTACCCTCCTTACCGCCTTCTCTTCCATGGCTCCAATACCAGCAAGGCAAATCAGAAACAAACGAGGAAGAAATGTTGACAACATAAATATGGACTTGGCAACACTTCTCGAATGGGGATTCAATAACTTGGTAGATTCCAATGCAAACAAAACACTAGTATGCCATTTCTCTAGGAAAGCCGATCTCACTGTGCCCAACATAAGCTTGTCAGGAGTAACCATACCTTTGAAGACATCCATTTCGATGCTTGGTATTACTATCAGCAATAACCTCTCTTGGGAAAATCACGTGAAATCAATTGCTAAAAGTGTATCCCAAAAACTTGGTTTTCTGTTTCGGGCCAGGAGCTATTTTACTCCCAGTCAGCTGCTTATGATCTATGAGGCACAGATCCGACCTGTCCTGGAATACTGTTTCCATATTTGGAGTGCAGCACCCAAAAATACCCTGAAACTGTTGGATTCTGTCCAAAAGAGGGCAATTCGGCTCGTGGGTGATGCCTTGCTCACAAACTCACTCACTTCTCTGGAACACCGTAAAAAAGTTGGCGATCTGGCTCTATTTTATAGATAATCTCATCAAAATGCTCTTGTGAAATATCAACAATTGTTCCTCCCTTAGCAGTCCTCGCGAGATTAACCCGTCGAGTTGAGGCTTTCGCACCCTTTCGTGGTCACTTTGGAGACCTGCAGAACATTTCTTTCCGAAGACTCCGGGAACACATTGCCAAGGGACGTGTTCCCGGAGACTTATAACCTCCAGAAATCTGAGTAGTACACCAATTCCTACCTTAAATCCCTTGGTTTTCACGATGTTCTCTGAACATTACAGTATATCCCTTTTCGTGGGAACCAGAACATAAAAAAAACATAAATGTGACATGTTCATTGAATATTACTTTTTTCTGTGACGGGAAAAAAGTTTGGCATTTCATCCCTGTTGGCAGGTTATAAAATGTCACTTTTCATAAATTACTTTTTTCCTGTGGGAAAAAAGTGAGTACTTTTTTCCCGGAGATATATTTAATATTATATATACATTGTTGATGGCTTATGTTGTTTTTTTTTTAATTTTTTTATCGCTTGGAGCGCACGACAGGGAATCCCTATAATGTTCAAAGAACATCGTGCGTTCCTAGGGAGGATAGGGACAGGAGGTAGGTATTGGAATTTTTTTCGAACTTCTGGAGATTATATGTTGTTGGGAATACTTTCACAGGCAATGAATTCCAGAGCCTAGCCGAAAAATGAGTCAATAATACCGTCTCCGTGAAAGAACTGCAAGTCCTTTTATCTTCCATTCGACTTCGCGGTTACGTATATCACTGAACAACCACTAAATTCGCAATTTTTCGAAATCAAATCACAGAATTAGAATGACAGAAGTGACATCAAATATTTGATAACTTCAAAATAATGATAAAGATGCCTACAACGCAGGTGTCCCTACTGTTAAAAACTTAAAATTCCACGCCGATAATTGTCAGATTTCAAAATAATGTAATATCTTCTCAATATTGATTCATCCTTCCTTCTGTCAAAGAGAAAAATAGTGTATTATACACAGGCAAAACATAAGATTTCAGCTCACGGTTTTGATTCTCCCTCCACTAGAATCTACTATTTTTTTCCTTTATATAATAAATAACTATCGTTGTAATGTGATAAGACAAGCTTTGAAGAATCTATGTTTTTTTGTAACAGAGCCGTTGGTTTCAAGATTTATTAGCCAACTGCTGTCAGAATGCCGCAATTCTTGAATAAATGTCTACATGAGTTCCTTGATTTCTCTCCACACATATATCTTAGGGCCCGTTTTTGTAAGAAAAAACTCCTCTGGAATAGCTGATCACTGCAGACTCCCCAGAATGCAATTCCATATGTCAAAGAGATTCGATTAGGGCAAAGTGTGTAGCTCTAGCAGACACAAATCCTAATTCTGCAGCAATAGTTCCAACAGCGAAGCATCCAGAAGCTAACTCTCTACACATGAAATACCTGGAACATTCAGGTATTATCAACGATATGCAATATGGCTTCCGTCATCAGAGATCAAATGGTGACCTGCTCGCTTGCGTCTCACATATATGGCAGCAATCTATTGAAAAATATGGTGAAACCCTAGCCGTGGCACTTGATATCTCCAAGGCATTCGATCAAGTCTGGCACCACGGACTCCTCGCGAAGCTTCCATCTTATGGCTTGTCTCCCTAGCTATGTTCTCTGCTAGCTAGTTTTCTCTCAAACAGGTCTCTCCATGTAGTGGTCGACGGAGTTTCATCTGACTCTCTTATCATGAATGCTGGTGTTCCGCAAGGATCAATTATAGCACCAACACTATTTCTACTCCATATCAACGATTTGTTGGCAGCAACTTCATGTCTAGTAAACAGCTTTGCGGATGATGGTACCCTCCGTATCGCCTTCTCTTCCGTGGCTCCAATACCAGCCAGGCAAATCAGAAACGAACGAGGAAGAAATGTTGACAACATGAATATGGACTTGGCAACACTTCTCGAATGAGGATCCAATAACTCGGTAGATTTCAATGCAAACAAAACACTAGTATGCCATTTCTCTAGAAAAGCTGATCTCACTGTGCCCAACATAAGCTTGTCAGGAGTAACCATACCTTTGAAGACACCCATTTCGATGCTTGGTATTACTATCAGCAATAACCTCTCTTGGGAAAATCACGTGAAATCAATTGCTAAAAGTGCATCCCAAAAACTTGGTTTTCTGTTTCGGGCCAGGAGCTATTTCACTCCCAGTCAGCTGCTTATGATCTATGAGGCACAGATCCGACCTGTCCTGGAATACTGTTTCCATATTTGGAGTGCAGCACCCAAAAATACCCTGAAACTGTTGGATTCTGTCCAAAAGAGGGCAATTCGTCTCGTGGGTGATGCCTTGCTCACAAACTCACTCACTTCTCTGGAACACCATAGAAAAGTTGGCGATCTGGCTCTATTTTATAGATAATCTCATCAAAATGCTCTTGTGAAATATCAACAATTGTTCCTCCCTTAGCAGTCCTCGCGAGATCAACCCGTCGAGTTGAGGCTTTCGCACCCTCTCGTGGTCACTTTGGAAACCTGCAGAACATTTCTTTCCAAAGACTCCGGGAACACATTGCCAAGGGACGTGTTCCCGGAGACTTATAACCTCCAGAAATCTGAGTAGTACACCAATTCCTACCTTAAATCCCTTGGTTTTCACGATGTTCTCTGAACATTACAGTATATCCCTTTTCGTGGGAACCAGAACATAAAAAAAAACATAAATGTGACATGTTCATTGAATATTCCTTTTTTCTGTGACGGGAAAAAAGTTTGGCATTTCATCCCTGTTGGCAGGTTATAAAATGTCACTTTTCATAAATTACTCTTTTCCTGTGGGAAAAAAGTGAGTACTTTTTTCCCGGATATATATTTAATATTATATATACATTGTTGACGGCTCCTGTTGTTTTTTTTAATTTTTTTTTATCGCTTGGAGCGCACGAAAGGGAATCCCTATAATGTTCAAAGAACATCGTGCGTTCCTAGGGAGGATAGGGACAGGAGGTAGGTATTGGAATTTTTTTTGAACTTCTGGAGATTATATGTTGTTGGGAATACTTTCACAGGCAATGAATTCCAGAGCCTAGCCGAAAAATGAGTCAATAATACCGTCTCCGGGAAAGAACTGCAAGTCCTTTTATCTTCCATTCGACTTCGCGGTTACGTATATTACTAAACAACCACTAAATTCGCAAATTTTTGAAATCAAATCACAGAATTAGACTGACAGAAGTGACATCAGATATTTGATTACTTCAAAAGAACGATAAAGATGCTTATAACGCAGATGTCCCTACTGTAAAAAACTTGAAATTTCACGTCGATAATTTTCAGATTTCAAAATATTGTAATATATTCTCAATATCGATTCGTCCTTTCTTCTGTCATAGAAAAAAATAGTGTATTATACACGGGAAAAATATTAGATTTTAGCTCACGGTTTTTTGTCTCCGCTACGCGTCGGAAGACAATACAACCTAGAGCTAAAATCTACCACTTTTTTCCCTTGTATAATAAATAACTATTTCCGCCAATGTATGTAATCCTAAAAACTTGGTCGATTCATCTTCAATTTTTTCACTTTCCATACAAGATTTGGTAGAAGGATAGAAGGATAAGATATTCGCTTTCTCTATATTGAGCGATAGTAGATTTGAATCACACATGTCTTTAATTACTTCAATTAAATAAATATTGTTTGTTACAGAGCTGTTCTCCGGAAAATATCTCGATGCCGGCCCGAAGGGGGCTGTTGGCGCCCCAAAATACCTTCTTGGATACGATAGCCACACGATTCGATGGAACTCGTGAGTATATTATCCATGTTATTGTCAAGATACTAGGTGTTTTTACCATGTCACAGCATAGAGGTACGACTTTCACTATATCACAATATCGATTTATAGGGGGTGCTTGGCTAGAGGTTTGCGAAGGAAATACTTTAATAGGCACTAATAGTTTAGGGATCGCTGAAAGTACGAGACTATATCCAAACATAACAAAGGACCCCGAACTTTTAGTACGTAAAATGGTTCTCGCTGAAATTTTCCGAATTTTCAGTATGTTGTAGAATTCGATGAACTGATTGAACCTGCAGAATCGTAAAGTTCTTTGATGAACAGATTCTGAGATACAGGGCGTTGAAGTTACAAATCGGTATTTTTCATTTAATTATTTTCTCGGAAATCAAAGATGCCAGGTACAATTTTTTTTCGCTCATATCATCAACGAACCTCCATATTACTCAACATAATTCAGATGGTTCAGATAATGTAATTGTTTACAGAGAGAAACATATAAACATTTCAGTTATGTCTGGAAATTCGATGTAGTAATGAAATATTGAAAAAATAATTTAGGCATGCAATATACTATCCTCATTCCATCATGAATCACAATTCATACATTTCATACAGGGTGATTTGAAAAATTGGTGACACCTAAGACCGATTTATTCATACACATCCTGTATATTCGAGTGAATTGTTAACCTCCCAAGATAGCTGCTACCGTATGAACATGATTTCGTTGAGATATATAGAGTGATCATGAAGATTTTCGATGATGAAAATGACAAATAATCGTGTTTTTTTAAATCACCCTGTTATTCATGATTAACTCGGTGAAATTCCCTAATTATTTTTTAATATATTCATCATGCGCTCCTCAACGCTGTCTTGAAAATTCCTATCCTATCCTAAGTTTCCTATCATGACGGGTGTCATAGTTATTAATTCAGGAACTTACCATTTGCATGAAGAGTTGAAGAGACTTGTTCACTTACATTATTAAATGAAAAATACCGATTTGTAACTTCAACGCCCTGTATCTCAGAATCTGTTCATCAAAGAACTTTACGATTCTGCAGGTTCAATCAGTACATCGAATTCTACAACATACTGAAAATTCAGAAAATTTCACCGAAAACCATTTTACGTACTAAAAGTGCGGGGTCCTTAATTAATTGATAATAATAAAGTATGAAACATTATCGGTAGTTATGATATGTATGAATAAACAACAATGCATGTGAATTCCTAATAACAACTCACATTATAATGACTATTACGACGAGTTCCTGTCAAGTCAAGAGTAGCCCCAGACCAGAATAACTTCGGAATCCTCAAATACAATCTTTACTAATAATAATAAATAGGCTCCGAAACTACCTCATAACAATACTTTTCGATGTTTTGGAAAAGGAAAAGACTTTCATTTGTTATAGACACGGCAGCTTGTTTGTTTTGGAGCAGGTCGTGAGTTAGTTCTTTTTTTTTTTGGTTACTAGGGGGGTTATCCTTTTGTCTCAGTTCTCGCAGCGAATTACTGAGAAAAAAATTCAAGATATTTATATAAGCCAAAGTGACTGTTAACAGATTTATTCACCATAACATGTCAATAATAGGTATCTAGAATGGAGGTAAATAATTTTCTACTATGATTATAACTCAGTTCAATGGTAGATTTCCCTTCATATAGGCCTATACTTTGGGTTCACAGAGTCTCTAACAGACTCAATAATTCCATCAAATGTGAATTCCGATTCAAGACTGCTATGTGTTGTTGACAAGTACTTGAATATCTCTTGACATGAGAGAGTGAAAAATTACTATTAAAATGTCCCCAGACAGGGAAAACAAAATGATATGTTGAATGTGTGTCAGATGTAATCAGACAGGGAAAACATTGCATGGAAAATTCTGACCTGCAAGTTATGGATTTTGTACCATGAGATTCCAACTGTGGGCCACTGGATCTCACTACCCGGTTGAAAAGAAGACAATCCTCCCTCAGTCGGCTTTAGGGGTTAGATGTGCTAGGACAACTGGATTCCTACACAGTTGACAGGAGCCACAACCACCTGGAGACCTGGGCACTTGGTTCAACCCAGGGCAACTGGATGCTGCGCTGGAACGCTGGCTGACGGGTCCACGAGCTGCCACCAGGGCAAGCTCTTCCTAAAATCCAAGCTGGACCAGGACGTCCCACTATCCGACTAGGCACTGGGAGTTCAGGCTCCGAAGCAACAAAAATCCTAGGGATGATGGATCATCTACCACACCAGGAGTCTGGACTCCCCTGGACTTCCTGTTAGAAGTCAGGATCACTGGGTATCTGTACCAGTAGGGCTGCTAGTGACTTGCACTGTTGGCAGCGAGGATGCTGCCAGATATTCCGGGCTGTCGGGTCCTAAAGATGCCCAAGGACATACACAAAAAATCCCCAGGATCCTGCTCCTACCTTCAAGTGCGTATTGGTAACTCAGGCTTCAAAGCAACGAAGATCCCTCAGGTGCCTCAAACATCGAAAAAAGTGTCCACGTGATGCCCAAAACAGTGAATTCCAGAAAACAGTTCAAGATTTCCAAATGCTCATAGTTGATGAAATATTCGATTTTCCTTGATCCATCCAGTTAACAGTGTTGAGTGTTAAAATTCTATTCCAGAAACATGCCATGTGGTCAAAAGAAAATGGAATCTATATCATATATCATCCACTTCTGTACCCCTTGCTCCCCTGTATAAGGCCGTGATTTCTGAAATGTACATACTCTATCGAAGATCAACCACAAAAAGATATTTAATATTTCTCACCTTCCTATCGGAAAGGCCTAACACAAAAATCGGTGTTCACCAACGGACCTGATCGCAGGAGAGCCAAGATCAGAAAGGGCCTCATTTTGGCATCAACACATGAAACCTCTTCGTATGAGAAGGAATCACCAGAAAGGATGAACAAACGGAAATTGCTCAAACAATAAGTTTCCGTAAATCAGATTACTTGCGATTCACCGCAAAAATTATTGCAAACCAAATTTAGTCTCTGCGCAGCGTCAAGCTAGCCACCCAAATGATATGATTCAAGGATGCAACTTGGAAGAAATATCAAATATCTATCATGATATCGATAATCGATACATTAGTCGATCCACCAGTCGATCCACCAGTCGATCCACCAGTCGATACAAAATTGTGAATATCCCTGTACCATTACAAGCCACTGACACTAAACGCGACAAACAGTGTTCTGCTGGCAAGAGACTAAGATGTAAACTACAGTATTCATGGACATCTGACAATAGTCTAAGATTGGATAAAAAGTGGACGAGAATAACCTAACAGTCATCCAGTCATGGACATTGAAAATGAAAACATTTATCAAGATGGAATTAAATAAAGTACCACAAAAGCTAGAAAAGAAATCATCGAGTTACGCAGTGCATCTTCACAAAGCTTCCCCACTACCTATATATAAATGTGCAAAATTCACAGTATGGAACACAAAAAGGCAAATTTTCACGTTACAACCTACTAGACCGATTTGAAAAATCCTTTCACCATTAGAAGCCAACATTATTCCTGGTGAACATAGGATACTTTTCATCACTGGAAAATACTTCATTTCTACGGGAAAACGGGTAATAGGACAACGGGTATAGTATAAGAATTATCCTTCCCTAACTTCTGACCCGATTTATTTGAAATTCCATATGGGTATTTCGATGGTTTTCTGGATGATTTAGAAATACATTTAGAAGCGGTAGGTGGCGCTGCTGTCGGTATGTCAACTACTTGAAGGCTTGGCCGATTGGGTTGAAATTTTCAATACGTAAAACAAAAAAAAACAAATGATACTGACAGAATGAAAATAGGTGTAAGTAAGTATATAATAGTATCTATGGGTATAAAAAAATGTGCTGTAGATACGCGCATAGCTTAGAACGACAGAACGACTGCAGCAAATATGTTATTGTTTTCAATGGGTACATCAAACGTGCAAAACCAGGCCAGACAGATAGTAAATATTTATAAACAACAGTTTATTGGATTTTCACGTTTCTCTTGAGAGTTCCTTCGTCAGTATTTGATACGTTATTAACGAATTACCAACGAAGAACTTGGCTTTAGTCAACTAAAAAACAAGACAAGACAAGACGTGACATTGACAGCTGAGTAAAATCTCTATGAACATCTATCAAGACAGTACAGGGAGATTCATATCAGTATTCATAGTTCAATGTCAACGGATGATTTAATTAACTTAGTGTTTATAATACCCTCATGGTTCGAAATTACTATCATACCGAATGTTTTACTCGTGACAGTATTACCATTAGTATGTGAAATCTATAGGCGAGTAAACAAATCCTTTTCAAATCGTCAGTTCCCCGCACTGCTTTTATATGGAAGGTTGAAATAAAAAGCTTGAGCTGAGAAACAGGACGTTTTCACCAAAAACCTTTTTTGGTTTTGATAAATGAAGTCGATTCATTATTATTATTATCATAATTATGTCTGCTATGAGGATAATCTGTTTTCTGCCTTTGGATTCCCTTGTTTTGAGTCATTCAAAGAGAAAAAAATGGGTGTATTCAATTTCCTTCAGGTCCACTTTTGCAGGATTCTGATAAATACAGCGACGTGAAGAAACAAACCAAAATAATCTACGTAACCTCCAGAGCAGATACGCATCCCAGGCAGCACAAAGAGGTCCTGAAGATATCTTGAAGATATCCTCCTAGGAAATTGTGATACCTTTTGTAACTTCTTTGAGAGATCGACCCGCTATATCTCCTCCAAATGTCCGACACCTAGGATGAGCTCAGCGAGGTCTTAAAGGTATCCCACGCGAAAATTCTCATACAATGCCCTCAGGCGAGCACTTTGAGATATACATGCTCGCAATGAGCTGTTCGAGAAATTCGCATACATAGCTTTGTGACGAGGACATTGGGATATTTGCATCAATAATTGCTTCTGGCGGGGTCTTTAAAGAGTATTCTGTGTTTAAAGTACTCACGACTACTCTAGCTGTTTGAGATATTCGCACGCATAGCCTTGTGAAGAGGACTTCGCCGCGAAATTCGCATCAATTACCAATAGCGAACTCTTCAAGTTCTCGCAACTATGAATTGTTGAAGAATCCTTGCACATTACCTTATAACAAGGACTCTAAGAGCAATATTCGCATCAATCGCCACATGATGGCCACTAATATGGTATGGTGTTCAATTTTTGGGAAATCATTGGTTATCAGCAGTCGCCTGTCGGCGAAGTCTAACTAGCGCCAGCTATATCGTTCGGGGTGAACTTGAATTAACTCGATATTCATTTCAGCGCCGAAGATAAAGTTACCAAACTTTTAGATCAACGTATTGTGCTCCAATTATATATTATTCTATAGCAAGACATTGATCAAGTAAACTTCTTCACTTGAAAACATCTTCGAGGAGTTGGCCGGGTATTCATTTGAAGAAAAAAGGTCGTCCGATATTTTTTCACGAATTTGAAGTAGATATTTGATGCTCGATCCCACCTGAATTGAAACATTTTTGTCTATTTCGTCAGAGCAGATAATATTCGTTGATTTACTGCAAAATTGGGAATAATCTTCCATGATGACGGGGAGATAATAATATGTATGACCTGTCGAACGAATTCTCTGAGACAGTAAGAAAATGAAATATGTGGTATTTATTTATTATTATGATAGTTTAATGACTCCAATTTCATGTTAATACTGGGTGTCCCAAGTTATCATATAGGTACCGGCAAAAACTCGCTTATTCGATAAGACGATAAAAAAATAGTAAAAATGCTTCAAATGACATCAAAGTACTTTCTTTATGACTTAAAATCTTCATCCTATTTTGGAATAAAACGATAGCACATCGGTACTTAGTATTTTGTTCATCAATTACAACAAAAACAATAAAAATTCTTGACCCTATTTACGTTACATCGGTTGAGAATTGTCTCCTCCCATGTTTGTTCAACGACAGGACTCTACTTTTTAATAACCCGATTATGATTGGTGGTGATTATAAATGGCCAATAACGAAACAGAACCCATAATATCGCTGATAGCACGCAACATGCTAGGGACCTCCCTATTTCGTAAAATTCAAGTCCGAATGTCCCATACTTATAACAATTGTTCTTGGGACGTCCCATCCCGGACATATCATGCAAAGTTTTCCTGAAAATAGCATCCTTCAGACGTTCCACGTGGTACATATTGTAGAATGTCTATCAAATCAAATCAAATCAGAATATACTTTATTATCGGAAGTCTTTCATCTCATTGATGAAGTCATGATGAATATAAAATAAATAATTAAATAAGTATTATATGAATAAATAATATAGAGCAGGTACTATAATAGCATTGTCACAATTATAATAAATACATATTTACGTAAACACAAGAAAAAGATGAAAGAGAACAGACATATATATACAAAATGAATTGAGCATAAGAATACAATTCCTAAATGTTAAAATAGACATATATTTTAACTATTCCAATCTTTCTCAAGAAGCTCTTGAACATTATAAAAAACCTCATCGATATGCAAGGACGTCTTTAGAATGTTCCTGATGGAATATTATTTTGAACGTTCCTCCAGGGACATCCATCGGGGGTCACAAGTAGTACATATTGTGACATGACTTCAGATCTTATATTATATCCCTTTTAGAATAATCATGAGATGTCTCACACGATACATTCCTCCAATTATATCTGCACGGACGCCCTAAATATTTCTAGGATCGTATAACATTCAGAATGTCACTTGGAGACATCCTCTGGATGTCGCAATGGGTACATGAACTAACATGACTCCGGTAGAAACTCCATATGTTGATCTAAGTGGTAATATGAAATATGAATCTGATAATGTCATCGTATACTAGGGAAGAAGTGCTCTCATTTTCGATATTTTCTAACAAAAAATGACAAAAAAAAAATGAAAATGTTCAACCAACGTTTTTGGTTTTTCATACCTCCGAAAATACTTCATACCTACCGAAAATTCAGGAATTACCTCTACGGCATATATTCAGTCACATAAATGTGCAGCTTTGTCCTAATTTAATCATCTTCTTATTTCCTATATAGTGTCCGAGATCTCAATAGTGGCCCTCGAATTGGAAGTGCCCGGTATCATTGAGTTGATGCCGGTATATATTCATGAATGTTCAATGCGAACTCATTGATATATTATTTGTTATTTTTATATCCAATAATATTATATACATCTTGTACGTAACGTACAAAGTAACCGTATAATCAATACTACACGTGAAAAATGTTTCAAGTGAAACGTTTACTATTTTATCGTGATAAGAAAAATATTACACATTTCAGAAACAATTTCATTTCGCCTCAAGAAAAATGATAATTCATTATTCCAAATTTTTTGGGATTTTCTCTCTTCGTTTCTATAAAATAAAAATATGAATATTATTTCAATATACGTGTAGTAAGGACAAATCAGAGGATTTGCCCCAAAATGTCACTGCGTTTAAAGAATTTTCCTATCAGAGAGCCTAAAAGAAAAATTCACTAGCTTGTCGGTGACAATTTGTATTGAAAAATTTTTGGAGAAGAGAAATAAAGGTATATAGAAAAAATATCAAATTTTCACTTATCTTTGGACGTTTCGGGACCGATTCTGCTCCCGTTTTCAACATAAAGAGATTTTTTCAATTGCGAAGTCGTATTATATGTCTTGAAGCTTCTCAGTTTTCAATGACAATTGGTGACGTTGGCAATCAAAGGAGTTACAGGATGTTTTCATTAATTGATCTTGAATTTACCATTTTCATGTTCAGATTTTAGTAGTGAATACCATGTTCTGTCTATATTAACTGAACAAGAAGCAATGCTATTGTCTCCGTTCAGAAGAATGCAAGCAGATTCCTTGATTTTTCTCTTCTGGTTGTTATCTTCTTTTCCAATGATTTTAATATTATTCCACTCTGCCATATGTTTGTCCGTCTTCAGTAAGGATATGTTCAGCTAGTTTCGATTTATCGATGTTTCTTTTCTTTATATTGTACTTATGTTCCTTCGTCCTTACTGAAAGAGGTCTCTTGACAAGAGGAGGAGAGAAAATCCCAAAAAATTTGGAATAATGAATGTACCACCTCCTCGATTAACCTACAGACAGTATTTGAAAATGATAATGTTTTGTTCAATGGAACTGACGAAAATTTATATATCTCTATTTCCTGTTGCCATAAAAAAAATATTTTTGGGTTTTCTCAGAACGTTTTCTCAAAATATTTTTCATGTTATACCTACGACTCAATTGAGACAGACATTGAACAGAGATACATTCTGAATCCCATTATTATACAGGGTGTTTCACAGGTAGAGGAAAATATTTTAGTGGTAGATAGGGGTCACCAAGGTGGTTCTGAAAATACCATATTCGATAGGTCTTAGAGTCTTCATTACGGAGACACAGGGCGATTTTTCGATCTCAAATAATTATTCATTCGTCTATATGTATTGACCTACCTAGCTTATTTTTCTTAAATTTTGTAAGGAGCTTATACTTGGGACGTTGGATCCATTCACCTATCAAGTGGAGTGGAAATCCAGGTTCGGCTTCAGGAAAAATTTACATTTATTCGAAATATTAAAATAACACACTGTATTCAGTAATTAACATAGTACATCAAAAAAATTGTGAAGAGGAGGAAAAACTGATTTGGGTTTGATGCTTTTTGTTTTTCCGCACCATTTCTCATCGTAAAATCATAAACAGAAAGTTGAAAGTATATATGTCAATTTTAAGAGTACTGAAATTATGAAACCAGTGTCAACTATGATTATTCGATATTTTACTCAAAAAATCGGTCGAAAGAAATCACTAAGTCTCACAGCCTTTATAACGGAGATACAAGGTGAATTATCGGTTTTGAATAATTATTCACTCGTCCATAAGTATTAAACTACCCAGTAACATTTTCTCGAATTTGGTATGTACCTTTCTTGGGACGATGGATTCATTAACAGGCGGGAATGGAAATTATACCAAATAATTATAATTCGATAATTCACCCGGTATCTCTCATATCTCTGTTATAAAGAATATGAGACTTTTCCTGAAGCTGAACCTGTATTTCCATTCTGCCTATTAGTTCAATGAATCCATCGTCCCAAGAAAGCTCAATATCGTATTTGAGAAAATATTACTGCGATGGGTAGTTTACTTATACTTATGAACCAGTGAACAATTATTCGAAACCGATAATTCACCCTGTATCTCTGTTAAAGAGACTGTGAGACTTAGTGAGTTCTTTCGAACGACCATTCAACAAGAATATTTCATATAATCATAATCGAAAGTGGTTTCATAATTTTAGTACTCTTCGAATTGATATACTTTTAGCTTTCTGTTTATGATTCTTACGATGAGAATTGGTGGCGAGAAAACAAAAAGCATCAACCCCAGTTAAATATTTCCTCCTCTCGACGATTCCTTTGATTAACTCTGTCAATTATTATATACAGTGTATTATTTTAATATTTCGAATGAATATAAATTTTTCCTGAAGCCGAACCTGGATTTTCACTCCGCCCGATAGGTGAATGAATTCAACGTACCAAGTATAAGCTCCATACCAAATTTCAGAAAAAATACCGGGTAGTTCAATACTTATAGACGAATGAATAATCATTCGAAATCGATACATCGCCCTGTATCTCCGTTATGAAGACTCTAAGACCTATCAAATATGGTATTTTCAGAACCACCTTGCTGACCTCTATGTACTATTGAAATATTTCCCTCTATCTGTGAAACACCCTGTATAGTAATTGAATTGAACCATATATTCAATTGTGAAACAAGAATGAAATGGATGTATAAGATAATAAGGCATCATTGTATGTACATTACAAAAAAAATCCCTCTATGATGGCCAATGCGAGCGTAATGGAGAGGTGCTCCATCCTGCTGAAACCAGATATCATTTGCATGGTAGTTTTTCTTTTTCCTCCAGCGCCGGATTCACTTGTGTATTCAACGAATTCAAATATCAGTCTGCATTCAAATTGTCTTCTTAAAAAAGGCACAACAATCATGTTGGAGCAAATACCAGCCCAAACGTTCAGTTTTCGGGAATGTTGCACACATGAAAGTAATTTCTTCCTTCAATAAAATATGCTTTGAATCAAGATTATGGCTTGTTTATATATACTGGAATAAACGATTGCTTGATTTGAGAATATTCCATTTCCAATTCAGTAGTTTCCTACCAAACGTATAGGTTGCTTTAAATATGAAGAATTTGGTATTCTTTATATGAGTACAGTAACAACTCCCAGATAGCACACAATCGCCTAGGGTCATCCTCAATGTGTCGCCAAACGCCTAGAGAGGACGTTATCTTTTCTACAACCTAAGAACATCATCAGGCGTAGATTTAGCGCCGTAATTGTTCTAGAAAAGTTCTTTCAGTGACAGCCTGAGGCTGCAGTGGATGTCGTGCCTACGGATGTCTTCAGATGACATTCCATGAAAAAACGTGTCGACGAAGCCAAAAGGAAGAAGAAGAAGAGAACTAGAAATACTAGAAGTGAGGTTATGTCCCATATTAATAATATTTCTCTGAGAAATTGATGAGATAATAAGAAATACAGGTAATTAATTAACAAATCATTGATAGTAGGTACAAGACATGAAATATTGAATATTTCATTTTATTTCTGGAGGTTATTGAGAACACAAACTTGATGATATCATCAGAGCAGAGATATTTCATTCCAAGATATTTTGGCTTCTACAGAATCTATCAAACATTGTATGAAGGCTTGAACTTTCAGTGGATTCAATAAAGATGGGTACCTACCTGAATCAACTCATTGATAATAGGTAGTGGACATGAAATATTAATACATTATTATTTGTTCCAGGAGGTTATTGATGAGAACACAAACGTGATCATTATATTATCAGATCAGAGATGTTTGATATTCCAACATATTTTGGCTTCTTTGGAATCTATAAAAGATTGTATGCAGGCTTGAACTCTCAGTAGATTCAATGAAGGTAGGTATCTGAATCAAAGCACTGATAGTATAGGTAGGTACTGGACATAAAATATATTAATACATTATTTATTTCAGAAGGTTATTGAGAACACAAACTTTTGATGCTATCATATCAGGGCAGAAATGTTCAAATCAAAGATATTTTGGCTTCTTCTGAATCTATAGAAAATTGTATGCAGGCTTGAACTTTCAGTAAATTGAGCATCAGATAGGGTTCAGAAATCACAAATGATAACAGGAACAGAACTTACAACAAAATTAGAACAAAACAAAAATCATCATAATGTATTATTATTATGTTGATTTTTCTCTGAGGAAGAAAGAAACAAAGGTAGGTGGATCAAATCATAGATATTACATGGATATGAGATATTGAATCAATGTGTTTCGGAAGGTTATGGAAAACACAAACTTGATGTCATCTATAAAATATCTTATGAAGGCTTCAACTTTTAGTAGATTCAGCATTAGGAAGCATATCCAGAGTTTAGAAATCAAAAACGACATAGAGAAATATTACCAATGGGCAATAACTTCTAGTAGTGCTCAACAAGAAGCTGAGATACATTTTTACGAAACCAAACTCGAAAATCTTCACCAACAAGTTATAAATAATAGGATGTAAGTTTTGATTTGAATATATTATTATTACAGGGAAATTTCGCAAATATCATGATATAAATATTTTTTCAATAAAATTTCATTTTTATCAACCTATCCCTAGACATTTTTCAATACTACCTAAAGATGTTCCCATAATGCCCTATACATGTCCCAGAAGACCTTATAGGGATGTTCTAAGACGTTATTAGGATGTAGAGAACGGTAACAGGAGGACGAGCTAGGGACGTAGTCAGGCCTCGACGTCCTGAGGACATCATTGTGAACGCCTCAGAAGAGCCTCAAAAGGTATTTGTGCTATCTCTAAACAAGAGTCTCATTGCATAGATTGTCAAGACAATCATTCTCTTCATTTGGAGAGTGGTTTTCTTGAATCAAATAACAGACATTCTTATTATTCACTGCAGATTATTTCATAATAAGAAATTGATGAGATTGGACGAATGAAATGAGGTGTTTCAAGTGAAACTACAAAATTAATTGGCGAAAATATGCAGTTAATCCTGCTTCAGAAAGAGAAATTTTTTGACCATTCAGATGGTCATCATGAATGATTGGTAAGTGAAACCTTAATGGATGGAAGTAATACTCAACATCTTGCAAAGGTCAACAGTATGAGTGAAAAGTGGCATGATGTAATTATACAATTATCAAAACCTAGAACATGTGTAACTGTTGAACATTGAGAATCTGATAACAACAAATGTGTTGTACTTGGATGAGTGACCATGCGAGGAAACGCCGCGTAAGCCCGTACATCTGTAGCGGAATAGCATATCATAGCTACAGCTACCATATCAATGAGCACAAGATATGGTACGGATATGCCGTCCTTCGGAGGGGACGTTAAGCCGGCGGTCCCGAGACCATGTATGTTGGACTCGTTAAAGATCCCTACCTCTGGTTGGAACACCAGAGGATTCGGCAAAATTTTTGGTTGGGGGTATAGTGTGCTCACCGGCGTCGGTGATTAGCCTCAGTAGCAGAAAAAGGTCGACGTTGAAGAAACGAATAAAAAAAACAAAAAACAAATGTGTTTAGATTCACTCATTCAATATCCTTCTATAACTGTATTCAATCGCTATATAACCTCGTAAATACCAGAGCCTACTTATCAGATTCTTGAATTTCATCAGATACACATGTTCCAAATTTTGATATTAGTTTTCATGTCACTTTTCACTCAGAATGTTGTTTTCTGCAAGATGTTCAGTATATTTTGAAAATAAATAAAAATTATCAGTCCAACATTAATAAAACTATTCCCAAGAATAAAACAAATAGAGAAAAACATAAAAATATCATGTATAAAACAAATTAAGACTAGAGAGTTTCAATCAGTCTCATCTGTATCATTCTTTTCTAATATACTAACATTATAATTCAGTAATTTTGTATCTGGTCTCCATTCATTAGCTCCACCTGAGAGAGTCCTCATTTTATCTTTTAATAAAAGAACTGCTGCACATGTCTTTATGGGAAGGCGATTGCGAAGGAATGTTTTGTCAGATTCAGTTGTGAGAAAGCTCTCTCTGCTGTAGCTGAAGAATGGGGTAAAGACAAAATACACTTGACTATTACCATGAGATTTTCAAACAATGGTTCACCTAATGAATTTTTCATTGATGAAACATTTTGCCAAAATTCATTTATATCAGTCTTGTTCGTTTTATCACAGCCTGTTGAAGTAATTTCTCCCAATAGCTGCCACTCTGTATTTGCAGATTCAATATCAACTTGAATATTCGGAAAAAGGTTTATGAAGTCAGCAATTGACATCACATCTCCAGATAAAATCAGGTGTAAAATTAGATGCATATTTGAGATAAGGATCATTGAATTTAAATATTTGCTTCACCTGATTGCAGAATTCAACATAAAAATCCAATGCCCTTTGCCTGAAATTATTTGAAACTGGTAGTGAAAGATTGAGATATCCAGATTTGATCAGAGCATCTAGTTTGGCACCAACATGAACATTTTCAAGTGAAACATAATTACTGGGATTGTTCACATCTATATATTCAGTCTCTATTTTTTGTATGAGAGTTTTTTTGATAAAACATTTCAATATGGTTTTATATAAAGTAGTTATTCGGTTCAAAAAAATTGGTAGTTTTGGGGTTTCTGACTGTAGCTCTATATTAACTTTTGTAATCAGTTCCAACACATAAGATAAGAACAAGAAGTATATCTTATATTCTTGATTATTGAGAGCATTCAAAATAGCTCTGGCACTGGGTAAATTATCCTCAAGAGCTTCTCTTTGGAAGAATAACCTCAAAGAATTCCAATGTTCCAACAACAGCCTAAAAATAATGTTATACAATATGATGGATGATCATTAAAAGAGTACCATTATCACAATTCACAATATGAACCAAGACCTTCAATGAGAGCCACCTAGTTTGGTTTGGATACAGCATTTTGTGGGGTTTTTCATTGGAGAAGATCTGGCATTCTTGTAGATGAGCTATTCTCTTACTACTATGAGAGAAGTAACTATATATCCCTAGCAAACTGTTCAACTGATTTGGGCAATTTCTGGGCAGCAGCTGAAGAACAAAGGTGCAATGAATGGCATGTGCATATATATATATATTTGGAACTAATTCTCTCAATCTTGCTTGGACACCTTGCCACACTCTCATCATAGTACTGGCATTGTCTGCTGCAAAACCAATAATTTTTCCATATGGAATGCCATTTCTATCCATTATTGATTTGATAGTATTAAATAGAGATTCTCCTGTGGCAGAGTGAACTTCTATCAAATCTAAAAGTCTATCCGTCACTTTTCCTTCTTTCCAATAGCGAAATATTACCACCATAGATTTTTGACTTGCTAATTCAGTGGTTTCATCAATAATAATTGAGAAATAGTTTTCTTTGATGTCAGCAATGGTCTCTTTCATGAAATAGGGAGCCAATACCCCCACAATTAATCTAGTGGCCTTTTGCCTCTTGAGACACACACCTCTAGCAATTTCTGAATCTGGATATATGGAACCGTTGAATATTGTTAAAGTATCGAGTAACAACATAGGTAAACTATGTTCACAAATATAACAACACAGTCTCGATTCAGCTTCTCTTATTGAAAAATGTTTTTTTTTGAGTTACCGGATCCATGAAAACCTTATCAATTTGTGGTGTCTCTCTAGCTGCCTTCATATTTTTTTTTATGTAAAGTTGTCTCCTGGTGTCTTTTTGAATGGAATGTGGACCCATTGATTTTTTGACTACACACCTTGCAAAATAAATATTGTGCTGATGTATCAATCCATGGAAAGTCTTTAGATATTCTCTCCATTTTGGGCATATATACCTTCTTTTTTTTGCACGTGAAGAGTTCTCTGTTGGTTTTCTCACTTGGTTTTAAGTTTTCATTTTTGTTCTCCTTCTCAAAGTACTCATCTACCCCCTCATCTAACTCCTCATCTACCTCTATTATCGCTATTGGCTCAGGCTCAGCTACCTTAGAAGTAGATGGGACTGGATCTGACTGGGTATTTTCACTATGTTGTTTGGTATTAATTTTGAAAACAAATCTGGAAAATATGAGGAACCAATATAAATAATATTGAACTATTAAACATTCCATTAATCAGAATTCAGCATACTTATCCATTTCTGCAGTTGTTTAACCTCAACCTCACATAAACTTCAACTTCAAACAGAGTCCCAATGTCAATATATTCTGTTCTGTGCCCTGTGCCACAACCACAGACAGTGAGACAGTTTAGAACTTTTGTCTCTTATGACTATGAGTTCTATGGCCATCGATCAGACCATAGTACTCAAGGATACTACACACAGTACTAGGAGCATAAAACATAAATCCACAGAAAACCGCAGTCCGTAGTTGGTGTTTTGTGAACAACCACTAAGGCCAACATAGTCATAGAACGAAATAACGAAATAGTGCCATTTTTTGTCCAATTTTCAATAGTGCATGCCATGGTGCCACTCCACAGCTGAAAGTGCCACTTTTGACACAATTGTGCCACATTTAACAACTCTGACTGCAATAGCGAGCGATTTGGACAGTGTTGCCGACTTTCATTTTGAGAGGACCATTAGGTCAAAAAGACCACAAAAATATCATGCTTTCGGGTCTCATGAAGTTGAAATATTATAATCAATATGTATTATCTCATCAACTTTTTTCAGCAACAAATATGAAGAAATATACCTATTACAAATTACCTATTTACCTATCTTGAATGCTACCGACTTTAAAACACATTAATAATTCTGAATTGATAATTTTTGTTACTTTCATATTGGTAGAGGTATAGGTATGGAAGGGCTTATGAATAGCATTCTACAAGATTTTGAGACTTGGCCAAGTTGAAATAATTATAAATGGGTACAAATTCGTACGTTTGGCAACACAACAACACGAGAAATTTGTTTTATGTGTATGTGTATGTGCCTCATCTCATCAATACCCAGTGAGGATTACTTTCCGACCAGTGCCGACAATTCTATCTAGATACTAGCTGACCCGGCAAACGTTGTTTTACCTTGAACAAGATTTTTAGGAAAAAAATTGTGAGAGAAATATTTATCAAAGAACTTTTATTATTTTATTTACACTTCCTTTCATTTTGGCTATCCATATATGCGAGATTCCTCAGTTTTTCAAACTATTCTATTTATTTTCTACTCCTTTCTAGTTCGGCTTCATTTTTTCATACTATCCTTCATTTTCTACTCACTTCTTTTCAGTTTGGCTATCAATATAAACATGTGTCATTATTTTTCAAACTAATATTATTTACTACAATAGCTGATATCAGACAAACGTTGTTTTGCTATATTTTTTTCAGTTGAATATTTATAAACACACTTTTATTATTTCATTTTCTACTATTTTCATTTTCAACTTCTTTCTAGTTTGACAATCTATCTCGTTTTTGGAACTATACTATCAATTTTCAACTTCTATTCAGTTTGGCCTCGAGTTTGGCTATCCATAAAACTTCTATTCATAACAAAGCTCATTCGTCATATTGGATCCACCATCTTGAATCAACCAATTTCAAAGTATGGAATTGTAATCTCCGACCCCGGAAATCCCCAGACAGATACAAATTTTGAATAGAATCTGATCATAATAATTACGAAACTTGTCCGCCAAATTGGATTCTCCATGTTCTTTTTTCTGATTTTGATGAACGAATCATAACCTCCGACCCCAAAATCCGCCAGATAACAATTTTCAATAAAATCGGATCATAGTCACAGAACTCGTCCGCCATATTGGATCTGTCATCATGGATTCCGAAATTTTGATGAAAGAATCATTATCTCCGACTCCGAAAACCACCAGATACCAATTTTGAATAGAATCTCATCATAATTGAAAATCTAGTCCGTTATATCAGATCCGCCATTTCGAATTTCCTAATTTTGACGGAGAATCATAATCTCCAACCCCAAAAACCTCCAGATACCAATTTTGAATAGAATCAGATCATAATTACAAAACAAGTCCGTTATATTGGATCCGCCATCTTGAATTCCCAAATTTTGACGGAGGAATCATGAGCTCCGACCCAGAAACCCTCAGATACAAATTTTGAATGAAATCTTATCATAATTAGAAAACTCGTACGCAATACTGGATTCGCCATCTTGAAATTCCAAATTTTGACGAAATAATCATAATCTCTGGAAACCCCCATGCAGATATCAATTTTCGAAAGAATCGGATCATAACTACAAAACTCGTCCGCCATATTGGATCCGCCATCTTGAGTTTCCTGATGTTGACGAATAAATCATAATCTCCGACCCCGAAAATCCCCAAATACCAATTTTGAATAAAATCGGACTACAAGACTTGTTTGCCATCTCGAATTTTCGATCACGACCGATTCTCATACCTACCAAATACGCACAAAAATTTTCCTACGAATCGGTCGAACCGTTTCGGAGGAGTTTGGCCACTAACATCATAATTTATATAAGATTAGCTTTACCATTCATATCGGACTATCATAAATCAAAGAACACATGTGATATTCTGTTATTGTTGAGGGTAAAACCCAGTTTTAATCTTCTCCTGAAGATGCTAACATAGTTAGCGAAACATGTGTCGAGGCGTTAAAAAATCGGTTTGGTAAGTGGTAAAACAGTGTAGTGAATTATCGTGCCAAAGGTTCCAGTCTTCGATATATTATATAACAACATTATAAAGCTAAAGTTATCGATGAACAATGCACAAGCAGAAAATTGAGATGAATTTTACTTGAATCATGACAAATGTAATTAGTTAGAGTAGGTGAGTGTTCCTAATGTTTTTCCGGTTTTCACGAATACACAATTCCATCAATTTTTCTTGAGAATGCATTAATCTTCCAAATGGTTGAGGATCAGATATGAGGTCATTTAAGAGATGTTCAATTCAGTCCTGCAACTCTTCACGTGAATTCACATTTATCTCTGTAGCAGACTCGTTTCCATACGTCCAAACTGTGTTATCTATGTTTTCAGTAAAACTCATTTCGATATCATTCTTGTGGTGAATCGTTATTCAATTGATAACTTCAGAATCAGGATGAGGCTAGTGTTTTTGCTTTCAAACAAATAGGTTTATACTAGCAAGAGTTGTTATAAATTCATTATTTTCAAATCGGAATATTCCGGAAACGATACAAAATACCAAATTTCACCTTCTTGTTGTAAAATTTAATGATTGATTTTTAAGTTCAATTGTTCAAATTTGGACCGATAATTTGTTAGTAGTGAATTAGAGCGATAATTTTTTCACATTTGGATCTTCGTTCAAAAAAGGAACCCATAGACTGCGTTATTGGTTGGATGTTCTGCCTTTTTTTCATTAGATAGCCTACTTGGTTGAGGTCACGTGACTTTTGCTACATATTGAAGGTTATACATATTTTCAACTTAGTCGCTGATATAGGCATGTTTGTTTGAAATCCATACAATTTCAGTGAGGAGAGTTGTTTCTCGAATTTGAACATTATATTAAAATTCTCAGTTTTTGATATTCCGTCCATTGCCACGAAATGTCTGTGATGTTGAAATAATATCACCGACAATACTATTTCATTTTAGTAGCTTTCTCATGCTACCTATTTTCAATCACTAATTATCGACAAAAATATGATTTTATCTTGAAAATAATAATCCTCGCTTCAAGTTTCTGTTATATGTTCTCTTGCATTCAGGCGGAATTTATTGAACTTGATTTTTCAGTATTAAAGTAATGCCACATCTAACAGAACTTTAGGACAGTTTTGTCGAAGCTACAGTTGGGATGAATAAAAAATATGAAATACTGAAAGTTGAAATTCAAGACACATGTGTAAGATTGGGATAGGAACAACTATTCCTATAGTGAACTCTTTTGAAACTCTAACAATAAGATTAATTCAAAAACATGTGATTTTTGAAATGTACCAAGAGTCACGTGGTTACAACCAAGTATATAGGCCATTTCAACGCACAAGTCGAATTTCGGAATGATTTATCATTAGAAGTTTCTCCCAACTTCATGAAAGACACAGTATATTAGAATTAAAAACAAAACTAGAATACTTTGGACAAACAAATCACAAATCAAACTATCATTAGCGTCTATTATATCTATTACATTTATGTAACAAATAATGAACAACTCTATTGGGCTAACATTTTTAGCGGGGGGGAGAGAGAGGTAGGGGGTAGGGGTAGTTATGCCCATTACCCTCCATATCGACGCCATTGAACGTGCGAGCAAACGAGATTGATCAATTTTTCCGTCGACTATATTTATCATTTCGTCCGCAGTGAAGAAAACTTGGTTCGCGAATTCATCATATTATTATTCATCCGCGGAAACTACAAAGAATCACCCAAGTAGCCTTGTCACTAGTGACATTAGACATGTTCATTTTAATCATCACGAAAAATGAATTCCTTAGATAGAACAGGGAATGAAATTGTTTCAGAAACTTGGAAAGTCGTTGACGGAAAATCTCCGATGAAATCCATATTTTCGATTTAAATGCAGATTAAGTATAAGTTATAACATAAACAGTGAATGTACGCGATGCATTTTTGGTGGCCTATGCTACAATAATGCATTAATACACAAAATAATCATTGATAATAGTATATTATGTAACAAGTGTTATAAACGTCCTTTTAGTAATGAGTATTTTAAGCACGAGCGGAGCAGAGCGGAGCGAGTGTTTAATAAACGAGTGTCTAGAAGAGTTTATTAACGCGTTACATACTAGGTATGATTTTTCTACGAACTCCGAAAATTACATTATAACATACCTGCAATTCCTGCTAACCTACAAAATAATTCGAAAGGAATGGGAATTCAGAACATAATACATGCAACTGCATGCAACCAGCGAGCCACGTATAAGTGATATTGGTTGTAGATGTGTCCAGTCCATTTCTTACTAACCTTTGTTTCACGTTTATTGTCATGCTTAGCTCAGAATAAATAAATTGTTCTCAAAGATGGATGCTTCATTTTTACACTTCTTGGAGATATGCAACTACTAGAACATTCTCTTCGATTTCACTTTCGTCTACATTTCGCATATATCTTTAATAAAGAATTCTGATACAAACGAATATTGCTTGAATAATTCTGATACAAAATTCGAAAATAACAGTTGACAGTTAATACAATTGACAGGCCAGACATGTCTCAAATTACTGAAGCTGTGTTTAATGAACTGCGTTGCCATGGTAATGTGTTCAAGAAATCGTGTTGACATGGTAACGTGTTTAATATGTTGAATTAATCACAGATCGACAATCCGTGATTAATAGATCATTTAGCGTGGTACACATCCGTACGCTAAATGCCATTTTTGTTATGTAAGTAGAAAAAAGTAATTAACGATCAATTTAACGAACATTAAACTTAATCTCTAAAGAAAAATCCTTCCTTGTTAGAAAACAGAGATCAAAATAATTCGGAAACCTTAAAAGCTAACCCGTTAACGTAAAATCTTCGATAAAATCTGTAATGTGTATCTGTATTGTGTGTGTATGTGTCCATATAAATGCAAATTTAGTGTGTAATAATGCCAACCGTGAAACGATGCGGTTTATGTTTGTTTGTCTTTACCATAATCGTTCGTTAATAGAGAAATTCATCGTTAATGGAGGCCATTTACGTTCGATTCAGTGTACATTATTATATTAAACTTGATAAACGAAGTCGATAGAGAATATATGGAAATTTCCATATTTCATCCAATTCCATCACGTTAACATATGCATCAATGAACATAAAGCGAATCAGAAAATTTCAACCCATAGTTTTTTGTCAATATATTCAGCACCAAATACGTATTTTTTGTCAGCCTGACGATGAATGTTCATCACACAGGGAGCGTAAAAAATCCTGAATTGACAACCTTATCACGAATCTGTGATTAGAGGTCTATAAAAGCAAATTTCAATCGTTCGAGTTTGAAAGCTTTACAAAGGATCATTGTCAGATATGTTTTAAACATAGAGACACATGAATAAAAACAATGGATGCATAATAATATTATAAAGAATACCTACATGGAGAATCCGCATTCTCCAACTGATAAAAATATGATATATTCAACCGAAATCGACTTCTCTCCTGGCTATCTTCCTCGCCAAACATTGAATAGGTACAAACGATGTTCCACGAACATTATAGGAATTTTCTTTCGTGCGCTCCAAGAACTAAAAGAATTGATTGTTGAACTTTCAGAAATAGCTATTTCCTTAGATGTTCGCTCGATTGAGGACCATATGAAGTTTGAATAGGAATATCTCATATAGTTCACATGCACATAATGAGAATTGAAATATAAAGAAGGAATATACTTGTATACAAACTTCAATGTCGATGAGGTTCACGCTCAAGCTTCTAAAAATCATTCGTATTACTGACACATCTCTCACGAACAACTCTTTTCTGTTTTTGGCTTCAAACCCTCCTCGGTATCCTAAAGTCCAGCCATTTTTTTAGCCATTCTCCATGAAATATACAATTTTCATCTCTATATACTAATTTGACTTATATCTGATCGTTATTCTTCACATATTTTCGTTATCTGCGGAGCTTTTCTGCCAGGAAGAGTCTGCGAATTCCCAATGTCTCTCTTGTTATAAAGCTCGAAAACTTTGGTGTGCATGGAAGCTTGTTGGGACTCCTGACCTCATACCTGAAAGATCGTTGTCAGTTTGTGGTCGTCAATGGAGTTCAATCATCCATTGAACTAGTCTCTTCTGGGGTACCTCAAGGGTCACACTTGGGACCTCTACTTTTTAATATATTCCTCAACGATATTGATGCATGTTTTCAACACACTAATATTCTATTAAACGCCGATGATATGAAAACCTTTAAGAAAATAAAAAATGCCAGTGACTACAATGATTTTTAAATCGATCTTGATAATTTCACGGACTACTGCAGAAAAAACAAACTCTTCTTGAACCTCGAAAAATGTCAACAAATATTATTCACGAGAGCACGCGACCCTATCCTCAGAAATCTTTCGTTATCAGGGCAAAAATCTCAATGTCGTAAACAAAATCGAAGACCTTGGAATCATTTTAGATTATAAGCTTCACTTCGATGTGCATATTGGAAATGCTATACAAAGAGCACAACGAAACTTGGGTTCCATTCTGATGGTCACACAATCTTTTGAAAAATCAGAATCGATAATAATTTTATACAACTCGATAGTTGAATCAATTTTGGAATATGCCTCGACAATTTGGAACCCAATTTATGTTACTTATGTAGACAGGATCGAAAATATTCAACGGAAATTGATTAACAAACTAAACTACAAGTTCTATAGGAATCGGCACAACTTTTCGTATGAAAACAATTTAAAATTTTATAAACTTCAACATTTACGTCAGAGAAGAGAGTTTTCCGATGTTTGTCTGATATACAAACTATACAATAACCTTATCGATTCCAGATACTGTCTTCACTATGTATCCATAAATTGTTCTCCTTATATCATTAGAAATATAAATCTCCTTTTGACTTTTGAACAAATTACGTTCTGAATTCTCCTGTACACAGATGTGTTAAATCTTATAACTCAGCTCTGAGTGATAAAAGAAATAGTAATATTGATATTTTATCGCAAAACCTCAGTCAATTCAAGAGATGTCTGAAAAAAATTATTTGTTCATAAGTTCATGAAAAAACTTATATGTTCCTGATTGATTACACCTCCATTGTTCCAATATATACTACTATGTCTTCTCGTCATTCCATGTACATATGATTTGAAATATTTTGAGAGAATCTTTCATATTCCTTATATAGACATTTGATTATTTTTTCCACTTTTTTCTTTTCTCAAGCCACGACAACTTGTAGCTATTGTTTTTTGTAGTCTGTGCTACTCTATCATTGGGTTTCTGACCTGTTGAGTGGCCTAAACTTGAATAAATAAATAAATAAATAAATTTGTATACATATATGGATCGATGTTTTTCTCATGTTCATAATATATCTGAGTAGGTTCCTTTTCGAAGCTCTCATACCCAATCGAGAGGTTCAAACTTGAACGATGAAAATGTTCTTCAACAGACCACTATTCATTGGGTTTTCTCAATTCAGAATTTTGTCTACGCCCTGTATGGAACTGAAGAAAACCTACTCAGATGACAGGAGTAGTAGAATGGAGCTATTAGGAACGGATTTTATCGATTTCAAAGCGAAGTATTATTAAGAGATTGTTTTTGAGGTAGTTTACTCTACCTGCTCTGTACAAAATATTTTTGTACAGGGGCCCAAAGAACCAACAGTGGAGAAAGGTACAGGAGGTATACGTTCCTCGGTACCTACAGTATAAACCAGGGGTCAATGTTATTGAATCGACCTGAAATCAATAAGGAGCCAAGGGAATGTAGGCTTCAATTACAAACCCTGGGTTTAGCCTGGAATATTGTTTGCTAGTTTCAGACCGGTATAATTATAGGAATCAAAGCAAAATATCTTTCAGGTCTCTGGTATTTTAGGGTTAGGTCTGGAAAATTATGTATTCAAACTATTCCATCATTTCTACCTGGAGAATCGGAAACACAGTTCCAAACGAATCAAGCAGATTCAATTCCAATTTATCTTTCGTTTCCCTTCGATTTTCTAATTTTCTAATTTTTCAATCTCGGGATTTTAGTGAGGTAAATTATATTTTCCATTCATGCATCCATGTCAAAATTTCATGAAACATAGATCACCGCCTGACGGGACACAAAGCACAGAGACCCGGATGCACAGGAAAGGATTTCTCTAGGAAAAGAAGAAGAAGAATTTACAACTGGCTTGTCAGTGTCAGTCGTCAGTCAATAATAATAATCTGCAATTTTGACAAATGAAAATATTGAAAGTTTTTAAATAGATTGTTGGAACTATTCGGAACTGAAAATAATGACAACAAAGAAAGAAATATGGAATATGCATTCACAAAAAACCGTTTATTCGTTCGCTCCAAGCGATGAAAAAAAATACAACTTTCTGGATTCGTTACACAGGTCGGGTGATATCGGTATGAAAAACAACAGGAATGAAATGAAGCCATAAACAGGATGAATACTAATTTTTAATGATGTTATAGTGTGCCCATAATTTTGTCGGTAGGTTTTCTATTTCTTCTTTCTTCATACTGTATTATCTAATTTATATTTACAGGTACTTTTTTTCTGATGATGGCCGTTGTGCCGAAACCGGTAACATGTTTTTGACGATATAGATGTTATATGAATGTGTGGTCGACTGACTTTGAGTCTTTTGTTTTTTCTTTTGAAATTTTATTGGACCACTTTGAGATATGGATCATTTCCACGATTTATTTACATGAATATTTTTATGTGAAGAGATAATGCAAATTCTCAACTCTGGAAGAGTTTTATTTTCAAATTCTTCTTTTGTGATGTGTTCAATTGATGTGATTTGATGCTAGTCGTAGCTCGAAGCCATGCAAGTATATTGTTTTCTGTTGAATATACCGAAAAAGAATTTATATTTCTATCAGATAGACAATGTAAATTATCAATATATTTCTCCATTCATATTATATGTAATCATTGTGTTTTTTATGTTCATGATATATCTGAGGATATTCCTGTTCAAAACCAAATACGGGACCTATTTTTCAATTTAACTTGGAAACTGATGTAATATCATTGCCAGTCACTCTTGCAGAATGTCCCGTATCTTCCCGGAATTTCAGGATATATCTAATGAACCTACGCTGAACTGCTTTTACGTGCATTTAGTGAGAGAGATTCGAATGAGGATTCAAACTTCCCAGCCCTTTACTAACTCTGGATCGTACTAATGAGGTGAATGTTGAATAATAGTTTAGGTGCACCTGCAATTTCATGATTTCACGACCTCACGTAAATCTCTAATTACAGAACCTTATTATCATTCGAGATGTGGAAGTAACCAAAGCTGACAATGTATAAAGTATAAGTTTGATTTTCTTATGTTTAATTCACTCTATCGATTTATGAGTGACCACTAAACATTATAAAGGGTGTTTCATAATATGTATGATGACGGAACTTAAGCAGTGACTGTTAACATAATATCTAAAGCTCTTGCGTTTTCTAGTTATAGTGTTGACATTTCAAGATTTGTTCACCTATAGTTTCTTTAATACTGCTATGAAGAGTAGCGCATTTCTCATAGCTTACTCAGTTTCAAAACCATGTATTGCTCATACTGTGAGAAATATTTTTTCTCACGGCACTTTGCCAACACCACATACATTTCCATGGAGAATCAACAAAAATCGACCAAACTTCAATTGGCTGGTGTTCAGCTTTGAATATTTGTCAAAACTGCCAGAAGAAGTTTTTTAAATTCTTTAGGGTAGTTCTCATTAGTGCTTTTGATAGAAATCGCAATCCATTAAATATTATTCCAACAATTCATAATAAATAATATGATGTTTATACCGAAATGTGACGATTTTGATAAATACACCGCCAGAGTCAGAGATAATGGAAAAAGTTGCAAAAATACTTTGGGGAAATAGGAAAAGCGTCTACTCTTAGGTCACAATATTCAATGTGGCATAATGCCACATTATGACATGAATACCAATAAGTTATATTACTTGGATTCTTTGGATAAGTGCAGTTGTAGAAAAAGTATAGTGTGCAACATGTGGGGAAAAGTACTTTTCTCACTCGTGTGTTTGCATCACTCGCCCTTCAGGCTCGTGTCACAAACTTTCACACTCGTGAGAAAAGTTGAACTTTCCCCACTTGTTGCACAATATACTATTTCCTCATTGCTCCTGCACTTTTCAGGATATCCTGTTAAAATTCGAGATAGAGGTCACGCTGTAGGGCTCATATTATTCGATATGTTAAATGGTTCTGAGAATCTACCAGGAAGAAATTTTTCAGGGTTCACATCCCCTTTCTAACTCGGAACTTTTTTCTGCTGCGCTGTTGGTGCACAGGTAAAACGGATTTCTTGATTCAATGCGGAGGAGCATTGATTCAACCAAATATTTGTTTGATTCCTCTACATACTTTCTTGACTTATTCATGAAAGGAAATCATGATTCGAATGGATATCTCTTCATTATCACAGTACGTATTGGTCGAAGAGAGAGTAAATTAGTTTGAAACAAGAAAATTTAATCTCTCATCATATTCGAACAGTTATGTTTATTTCGAGCTTGTTACGAATAGAATATATCTCATTATGATAAATGAATATTTTTTTAGAAGACCCCTATTTTCTTGTTCCAAGAGATTATCATCTTGAAAGGAATCAATTGTTACACTTCGTTCTGGCCAATATGACTACTACCTGAATACAGATCCAGTTATTATTGATTACGTGCTCTGCAACGAATTTTCATCGATTTATGAAGGTATTGCTCATGTCGAACTGATTCATATCGTTCTTTTGAGATGATATCTCTTACTCATATACCGTTTATTTTGGTTGTTTCTTTCTGCTGAGAACAAAAATAGTAGATATTATTGATGTTCAGGTAAACAAAATACTGTTGGCGCATTATTCCCTAATAACACAATTATGTTCCATGGATATCTTTAGGACGTCCTGTCGAGACATTCAGGACGTCCATAGGACGTTCGAACTTGGTACCGTAAACGTCCATTGGACGTCTGTGGGACGCACAAATGTCCGACTTGAGGACCAACTAGGGACGTCCTTGAGGGATGTCCCTGGGACAAATATCGAGGACAACCTTCCAGCAACGCTGAGGGATATCAATTGGATGTCCATAGGATGTCCCAGGGACGTACGAATTATTCTTGAATTTGAATTTTTCTTAGTCCCTCTAGGACCAGATCTTGCATAACTGATGAGGACATCCAGTTGAGTTGAAGGTCCGTAAAAGGTTCCCAATAAACACTGAAAAAGTTTCCCAAGGATGTCCAATGGACTTACATGAAGGACATTGAGGGGAGTATTTATAGCCTGCGAGCAATCATTCGTCGGCGAGGCGTAAGTCCTCGCAGGGACAATATATTGAAAGTACCGACAGGGACGTCCATAGGACGTTATTTTGTAGGACATTGGATAAGTATAGTTCATGTACCAATTGGGACATCCGACGGATATCCCAAAGGGACATTCGACGAAGGATGTCCCTAAGGGACATTTCGATTTTTATACGATCCTGGAAATATTAAGGGCGTCTGTGCATAGATATTTGAAGGAATTTACCATCAGGAACATTTCATGGTTGCTAGAAGGGTTATTATATAAGATCTGAAGTAAAGCCAGAATATGTACTACTCGGGACATCCGATGGATGTCCGTAAAGGACGTTCAAAATCATATTCCATCAGGGATATACCAAGGACGTCCTTGCATGGACATTCTACAATATGTACCACGTGGGACGTCTAAGGGATGCTTTTTCTAGGACATTTGAAATGATGTACCAGCTGGGACATTCCGTGGACGTCCTTACTCGGACATTGCATGAGATGTACGGGATGGGACGTCCCAAGGACACTTATTTTTGGTCCGGGACATTCGGACTTGAATTATACCAAATAGGGACGTCCCTAGGACGTTATGTGCTATTAGGGTTACCATAGATCAGGACGTTTTGTTTAGCTGGTTTCCTCGAATCGTATTTGGTTTAGAATTCAAGCGAGGCATTTTATACTCCATCACGATTATTCTCGCTACCACGATGTTATTTTGAATAATTATTTGATTGTTTATTGAATCACGAGTTCCTGAACCACTTTTTCTTCTCTATTTTTTATCGCTTGTAGCGCACGAAAGGAAATCCCTATAATGTTCAGAGAACATCGTGCGTTTCTAGGGAGGATAGGGACGGGAGGTAGGTATTAGAATTTTTTTTGAACTTCTTGAGATTATATGTTGTTGGGAATATTTCCTCAGGCAATGAATTCCAGAGCCTAGTCGTTCTATGGATGGAGGAGTTTTGATAAAGTGCTGTTCGCTATCTTTCGTGGTTGACAACGAAAGGATGTGCTGACTGGGCTTGTCTAGTTTGTCTGACTGGTATTGCTAGTGAGGGGATGATAGCAGAAATTTACGAAGATTATTTCCCGTGAAAGTATCGAAAGAAAAGTGAAAGGTCACCGACCTTTCTACGGTGTTCGAATGATGTCAAATAGTGAGTGAGTGTGGCGTCACCCACCAGGCGAATGTCTCTTCTCTGGATAATCTAAGAGCATCAGCGTATGTTTTGGTGCTGAACCCCATATGTGGAACAGTATTCTACAACCGTATCTGCGCTGTGTAGATCATGAGAAGCTGTTGAGGTGTAAAGTAGCTTTTCGCACGTAACAAGAATCCGAGTTTTTGTGGAGCAGCTTTTGCGATGGATCTGACATGATTATTCCATGAAAGAGTGTTGCTGATGGAAATACCGAGCATAGATATGGTGGGCTTGGTGGGGATGGTGGAGCCAGACATTACAATATCGGGCATACTGAGTTCCGCCTTTCTAGAGAAAATACAGGTTTTGGTGGCGTTGAATTCAACTAGGTTGTTGGTTCCCCAGGCTGTGATTTCAGCAAGGTCTTCATTGACAGCATTGACCTGCCTGCGCCGTGAATTCTTAGTTTCCTGGGAAGAAATGAGAATTCTGGAAGAGAACGCAGTATGGAGGGTACTATCATCTGCAAAGCTGTGGATGGGGCAAGTTGTTACTCCCAACAGATCATTGATATGAAGAAGGAATAATGTTGGTGCCAAAATTGATCCTTGTGGAACGCCGGAATTGATGCCAATGGTATCAGACGATACACCGTCCACCACCACGTGAAGCGATCGACCTGAAAGAAAACTCGATAAGAGATGGCATAGCTGAGGTGGTAAACCGTATGATGGTAGTTTGTGGAGGAGTCCTTCGTGCCAAACACAGTCGAATGCTTTCGATATGTCCAACGCGACAGCTAGAGATTCCCCGTGTTTTTCTAATGAAGCTTGCCATGAATGGGTGACGTAGGCAAGTAAACTTCCAGTAGATCTTCGGTGGCGAAAGCCGTATTGTCTATCATTGATGATTCCTGAGCTCTCCAGATATTTGGTAAGCTCATCCATCACTTTGGAGATTACTGATAACAGAGCAATGGGCCTGTAGTTGTTGAGCAGGTTCTTTTTCCCTTCTTTGGGGATTGGTTGGACTCTAGCTGCCTTTCAGCATGATGGAAAAATACCCAACCTGTAAGATACGGTAAACAACTTGCAGATAATCAGTGTTAATTCTGGTGCACATTTTCTGAGGATAATGGATGGAATTCCATCAGGACCGTTAGCCTTATTCGTTTTGAGACCAAGCAAAATCCGTCTGATAGTGCGTTGACGGAAGACGATTTCGGGCATTCGACTCTCAACGGGTGGAATGTCTAGCGGCACTTTTACTTGGGAATCTGAAGTAGAGTTTGCTGCGAACATCTCTGCAAAACTATTTGCTTTCTCTTGCGATGTTGTTGCTAATGTGCCGTCGGATTTAGACAGTGGTGGAAATGAACTATTAGTGAAATTTCTTCCGACTGCTTTAGCAAGGGACCAAAACGAACGGGAGCCATTGGGACAATCTATGAGTTTCGATCTTTTCTTGGCATTGTATGTATCTTCCGAAGCATCTATTGTTTGGCTGCAGGTGTTCCTGGCATCAACGTTTTCTGCTCTAGTTGCGAGGTAAGGGGTTTTTACGCCAGCGTTGGTAGGCTGTTCGTTTGAAGGCAACAGTTCTAGAACAGTTTTTGTCAAACAAGGGTTGCGATGGTGATGATCTTTTCGAAGAATGAGGTATAAATGTGTCCATTCCAAGCATGATGATCTTGGATATTTCCGCAGCACACTTAGGCGCATCTCGGTGTTTAGAAAGGAAACACTCGCGACTTTACTCGTCTACACGAATTAATTGCATAGATTTTGGGAGGATTTAGTTCAATTTTCTGTGTGGCATATAGCCAGAAAAGTAGTTTTTCTTCTGTCGTTATCAACCATTTTCGTTCATTTCATGAACTATTGTGGTAATGACTCAATAATAATCGTACTTTTCATTCTGAGAAATAAGTCTACCTATGTAATAATGAGTTTCGAGGATAATCTCTTTTAGTAGTTCATGCTCAGATCAGAGATTATGAGATAATGAAGAGAAAAACTCAAAGTCTCCGAATCTACAATGCAAATATCTCTCGCGCTCTATGTTTCGACTCCTATAGGAAGCATCATCAGGCCCCACAGGTTAGGATAAGAAAAAACCATTAAAAAACATAGCCTGGGTTTTCATTCATTCCAAATTCTTTAGGGTTTCTTCTGCTTGTTTTTATTAAATGAAAATATGAGTATTATTTTGATATACGTGTAGTAAGGGCAAACCAGATGGTCACTGCGTTTGAAAATGTTCCTATAAGGAAGCCTTGAAAAAAAAAATGCATCCGTTTGTCAGTGACAATTTGAATTGAAAATGGTTTGGAGAGATATACAGGTACCTAGAAAAAATATCATTGCTGGACGTTTCGGGACCGAATCTGCTCCCGTTTTCAACATGAAGAGAAACAATATTTGTCTCGCAAATTCGTCAGGTATATGTCTCGATTCTTCTCAGTGAAAATGTTTTCACGATGTTTTTTCATCAATTAATCTTGAATTTACCATTTGCTGTTTCAGTTTTCAGTAGTGAATACCATGTTCTTTCTATATCAACTGAACAGAAAGCAATGCTATTGTCTCCATTCAGAAGAATGCAAGCGTAAGAGTTGAAACATGTAGCGCAAAAGAGACTCGCATTGAATTGTAGATTTGGATTGAGACTTTTATGTTTCCTCTTCACTGAGTTGGAGTATAGTTACTGAGGCGTCTGCGAAACATGCAAGATTCGAACTGGAGTTATTTATCATACAGGGTGGGGCGTTAGTGCGTCAGAGCTAGATTGCCGCATTCAAAGGGGGCACCGAAAAAAATCTGGAGGATCAGGATCACTTTTTTTGAATGGAATGTCTTATATATAAGCACTTTTCTTAAAGCATCCCTGTGACCTTCATCCACTCCTATGATATTATTGGGTATATCTCAATAATTTCAAAGTTATCAGTTTTTTTGTCGAAAAAATGTCATCTGCAGATGCACACCGAAAAAATCACTGTAGTCACAATTATGAAATTCAAGAGGAGATAATCATAATATCTTTTGATGGAAACATGTGTGATATTTCTGTATGATTTTTATGCCCCCAAATTATACAGAGTGACTAAAAATGATTTTTAAATTCGGAACTTTTGGAAGTGATTTTTCTCGAGTTTTTCAAATGGAGAACCCCATATATTATTGGGCCATTTGGTGTAAAATCGGAACACGAACATATTTCATCTCAACATCCATATTGATATTCGTATCCACTTTTTGCATTATTGAAGTTTGAAATTATAGGTTGGCCATTTTCATCCATACACATTCTCATCAGTTATTAAAACATCAAAAGTTCAATTAATAATTTAGTAAACTTGTTTTTTTATTGAGAGAGTTGAAACCAGTATCAAAGGAAACATCAGATATACAGTTCATATGCCAGTAATTCACAAAGTTGAAAAAGAAAGAAACTCCATTCTTGAAATATCCCGTGAATTCATAGCACATAAAAAACAAAACCAAGCTGATAATTCACAATTATGTAAAATAAATGAATGAATGAATGAGTGTTTATTTACAAGAAGAATTAAAAAAAATGGGTAACATCCTGTGGCATATGTCTAGGTGGAATAATAAAACCCAACTCAATTGACATGAACAGACAGTAAATAAACAGAAGGGGATACCCGAAGTTCATTGAAGAACTTGTCTCCGGGAGATCACAACCAATTGATTTTCACTATCTGGAATGCGTCTAATTTTTGTTATTCTAGCCAAATGAAGTTACCTGTAGAGTTATACGAACCATAGTGAAAGTAATCTTACAAATCTAGGTATATAGACTTCAATACTTGAAAAAAGTTTATTTTTTCCTATATACTATTTGAGAATACACATATACACATATTTTGAATTTATAATACATATATGTATGAGTTAAAACAATGAATACTCAAGAAAAGAACTGAAAAATGAACATTGTTTATGAGATTTTCTAATAATAATGAAACCCAAGGGATACCCGACTAAAACTAAAATGGGCTTTTTTTTTAACCTTGTGGATAACTAGCATATGAACTAATTCTGTTTGTTTTGATTCTGGTATCAATTCTTTCAATAAAAAAACATGTCTGATAAATCATTATTCATTGGACTTTTGATGTTTTAAAAAATGATGAGAATGTGAATCGATGAAAATGGCCGACCTATAATTTTCGAAGTTCAATAATCCGCAAACGGTGACGATAATCAAGTTGGATGTTGTCTTGAAATATGTTCGTGATTCAATTTTACACCAAATGGCCTGAAAATATATGGAAAAATCTATTTGAGAAACTTGAGAAAAATCACTTCGAAAAGTTCTGAATTGAAAAATAATTTTTAGCCACCCTGTAAAATTTGAGGCCATGAAAATTCTACAGAAATATCACGCATCTCTCCATCAAATGATATTATGATTACTCTCTCTTGAATATCAAGATTGTGACAACAGTGATTTTTTCGGTATGCATCTGCAGATGACATTATTTCGACAAAAAAAACTTTGAAATGATCGAGATATAGTCAACAATATTATTGGAGTTGTTGAAGGTCACAGGGATTCATTCATTCTGAAAATGTTCTAACATACATCAGGGCATTCCATTTAAAAAAAGTGATCCTGACCCTCTAGATTTTTCCCGGTGCTCTCTGTGTATATGCGGCAATAATTTCCAGTTATGGACCTTATCGTTATCTCATTCACATTCGAGTTTCTAGCTATCATAGAACTCGAGCAATCGAGCTCCGACGCACTAATATGCCCCACCCTGTATATATCCGATTGGCATTGTCCGTTATGAAATGTACATTACTTATAATTTAGTGCCCATACATTATTCTTCCTGATCCATTGAAATTGTATCGAAAATATTGGCGTCTTATTTCCTAAGATAGAAGAAGCTCTTCAGGTCAGATGAACTAAGATTATTCTGATGAAATCAAAAATAAGTGTTTCGAACTAGCATTGGATAATAGATAAAACTTCTGTATAATCCTTGTTCGTTCAGGACAAATCATCCTCAAATTTACGAATGAACATCATTATCAATAAATGGTGAAAAATCGCTTCATTCAGATCCTATTATTGATGTTTTCACATCACCATTCACCATGACCATATAATTTGATCTGAACAAATCAAGGTTGTTTTCGAACGCTACGTGATAATAGGATATTATGTGACAAGTGTTATCTTTTAGTAACGAGTATTTTAAGCACGAGCGGAGCAGAGCATTGCATTGATTACTAACCTTTGTTTCACATTTATTGTCATGCTTAGCGCAGAATAAATAAATTGTTCTCAAATAAGATGGATACTTTATTTTCACACTTCTTGGAGATAGGCAAGTTCCAAAACATTCTCTTAGATTTCACTTTCGTCCACATTTCGCAAATATTTTTATTGATGAATTCTGATACGAACGAAATTTTTTTGAACAATTCTGATACAAAATTCGAAAATGACAGCTGACAGTTCCCACAATTGACAGGCCAGACATGTCTCAAATCACTGAAGCTGTGTTTAATGAACTGTGTTGCCATGGTAATGTGTTTGAGAGATCGTGTTGTCATGGTAACGTGTTTAATATTTTGAATAAATCACAGATCGTCGTTGTTTTTCTCACGAAATCTACCATTGTTGTCAATTTGATGAACATTGATTGGTAATTGGAACTGATTTCGAGCTTTATGTATTTATTTGTATAATAAACTGCTGATCAATCGAACCGCATCAAGCATATTTTTGCTCTAAATTCAACATTGAATATTTTCGCGAAAATTCCATTTTGAAGATTGATTCATTGAAAATATGATGGGTAGACCAATGATGGTAATACATGGAAACCTTTGGTCATACAGGGTGACAAACAAACCTCTACAAAATATTGAAAAATTCTCCATACTCCCAATTGGATAGACAATTTTCGAGATTTTTTTTTGAGCATATTTTCATAATTCTCAAGCGTTACTCGAAATGATGTCCCAATTTCTTTCTCATCCAGATTTTCACTGACCAGAAATATTCTTTTTTGGAACACAAATATAACAGATTTCCTCTTGGATGAGTGATTGTGACCTTTATCGTATTAAATCTCATATTGTTTGTATACAGAGTGTTTGGCAAACATAATTTGATCTATATTACTACAGGAAGACCGAGCACAACACATTGATCAACTTAATTGTATAATATTCGAGATTGAATGACAGCAACTTTCCTTGGAGTTGCAGAAAAAAAACGGTAAGAAGAATATACAGGGCGATATACAGATTGATGAAACTTTGAGAGAATTCTTACTCCTCTCTCTTACTCTCACTCATCATTGGAATGTTGCTCAGTGTAGAATATGCGAGGTGTTTCACAATAACCTGCTGAATAGAAATTTTGTAGAAGTTGACTTTGTTGACTCAAAAAGTGGAACAAGGCAAGAACTGAGATGTATTAATTGACAACGATGAAACAATTAACACTGAAATGGAAAAAAAATATTGTTCAGTATTTGGTAGGTTCCTCTCGCACCCTCAACACTTCTTCACATCTTCGCGGCATACTTTCTATCAATCTCCTAATGAGTTCATGTGGAATGCGCTCCCATTCCTCTGCAATGGCAATGGCAATCAGTTGATTGATATTTCCGATTGGATTCGATATCGATTGTATTTGTAACTTCAAACGTGACCACACATGTTCAATCGGATTACAATCGGGTGACTTGGGTGGCCATTCCGGAGTCTTTGCAATAACTGGTTGATGATTTGTGCTCCAAATGATCACCAAAGTTTTATGCAAATGGCACTATGACAGGCAGAATTCATCTGTCTCTGTACACTTCTGCTCGGTTCGTCCTTTAAGTGTTACGCTCCCCCCCATATTTTTTTTATCGCTTGAAGCGCACGAAAGGGAATCCCTATAATGTTCAAAGAACATCGTGCGTTCCTAGGGAGGATAGGGACAGGAGGTAGGTATTGAATTTTTTTTGAACTTTTGGAGATTTTATGTTGTTGGGAATACTTCCACAGGCAATGAATTCCAGAGCCTAGCCGTTATATGGATGAAGGAGTCTCGATAAAGTGCTGTTCGACATCTTTCGAGGTTGACAACGAAAGGATGTGCTGGCTGGGCTTGTCTTGTTCGTCTGAATGGTATTGCTAGTGGAGGGATGATAGCAGATATTTCCGATGAACATATCCCGTGGAAGTATCGATAGGAAAGTGAAAGGTCGCCGACCTTTCTACGGTGTTCCAATGATGTCAAAGAGTGAGTGAGTGTGGCGTCACCCACCAGGCGAATGGCTCTTCTCTGGATGGAATCTAAGAGCATCAGCGTATGTTTTGGTGCTGAACCCCATGTGGGAACAGTATTCTGGAACAGGCCGTATCTGCGCTTTGTAGCATGAGAAGCTGTTGAGGAGTAAAGTAGCTTTTCGCACGGAACAAGAACCCGAGTTCTTGTGAAGCAGCTTTTGCGATGGATCTGACATGATTATCCCATGAAAGAGTGTTGCTGATGGAAATACCGAGCATAGATATGGTGAGTTTGGTGGGGATGGTGGAGCCAGACATAACAATATCGGGCATACTGAGATCCGCCTTTCTAGAGAAAATGCAGGCTTGAGTTTTGGTGGCGTTGAATTCAACTAGGTTGTTTGTTCCCCAGGCTGTGATTTCAGCAAGATCTTCATTGACAGCATTGACCTGCCTGCGCCGTGAGTTCTCAGTTTCCTGGGAAGAAATGGGAATTCTGGAAGAGAACGCAGTATGGAGGGTTCTATCATCTGCAAAGCTGTGGATGGGGCGAGTTGTTACTCCCAACGGATCATTGATATGAAGCAGGAATAATGTTGGTGCCAAAATTGATCCTTGTGGAACGCCGGAATTGATGCCAATGGTATCAGACGATACACCGTCCACCACCACGTGAAGCGATCTGCCTGAAAGAAACTCCTCCGCCACCAAATGCTTCTTGAGGGCTCATATTTCCTTTTCTATATCGTTCATTAGATCTTCGCCAAACTGATATCTCATCACCAAAATGGTACAGGTTTACTTTGGATTCATCTGTGAATAAACATTTTCTCCACATGTCATTTCTTCAATTGGCATGTTGTTGAGCCATTAATCGACGTGCAGCGCAGTGCATATAGGCTTTTAGAATGTTCATTCTCCAAAATGTCTATACAGTAAGAGAGGTGAGTAAGAATTCATTGATATATCACATACATTCTTGAACTCTCAAAGTTTCCGTGTCACCCTGTATATTCTTTCTCCTTTTTTTTTCGGCAACTTGAAGGAAAGTTGCTGTCATTCAATCTTGAACACTGCACAAGTTGATCAATATGTTGTGCTCGGTGTTTCTGTAATAATATCTATCAAATATTGTTGCCATTTGCCAAACACTCTGAGAAAATCTCTGATATTTGAGCTACAAATAAGAATATTTCTGGTCAGTAGTACAAATGATAACATTTTTGTCGAAGAAAAAACTTTTTCTCGAAAATCTGGAAAGATAAGAAGAAAATTGCGAAACCATTTCGAGGAATATGCTCGAGAATTATGCAAATATGCTCGAGAAAAATCTAAAAAATTCTCCATCAAATTGGGAGTATGGAGAATTTTTCAATATTCTGCAGAGGTTTGTGTGTCACCCTGTATAGCCAGAGGTCAATATGTAATTTCATCAGCAATCTATCTGTCATATACCCAATGGATCAATCTTCAGAATAAATGGGGAAAATGCAGTTTCATCTCAAAGACTGCGATGATATCAAAAAAGAGGATTTACGACTAATATTTGGAATAAAACGTACTGATTCTTGCAAATCATATTTCATTAAAAACAATCCTCTTACTTTGCCTTATATCATGAGATCTATATTACTAATAAAATCGAAACTCTCAAATTTTTCGAAAAAGTTTCTCTTTGTTCAGGCATTCAGTTATGAGTGGGCCTTTGAAAACGAAACAGAGGCTCTGTAGGTCGCTAAAACCGGATTATGAAAAAAATCTGAAACACGTCAACTACATTTTCGAGGGGGACATCGTACTACAATATTTTCAGCCCTGCGGCGTTGCCGTATTTTAATGCGTATTTTAATGCATTTTTAGATTCTCCCCGAAGAGCTGATTTCATCAATGCATCACACTTGGCGTCTAGCTGTAATGGTTTCAGGGATATAAAGTGTTCAAAATCGAGATTTTTCAACTTTAACATTTTTTTGTGTCGAAACTATTCATTATTGGTCAAAACGGCTCCCATGTCCCTATCTCAACTTGTGATTCACTATTTACTAACATTCAATTGGAACAGATACAGGGTGATCAGAATTTTGAATCTTGAACCACCCTGTATTTGTTTCAAATAAATGTCAGTAGATAGTAAATCACAAGTTGAGATAGCGACATGAGAGCCGTTTTGACCAATAATGAATAGTTTCGACACAAACAAATTTTAAAGTTGAAAAATCTCGATTTTGAACACTTTATATCCCTGAAACCATTACAGCTAGACCCCAAGTGTGATGCATTGATGAAATCAGCTCTTCGGGGAAAACCTAAAAATGCAATAAAATACAAGGTGTTTCATTTGAAATAACAAAGTTGTTGCTTCTTTTCGTTAGAAGCGGCAACGCCGCAGGACTGAAAATATTTTAGAAAGATGTCCTCCTCGAAAATGTAGTTGACCTGTTTCAGTTTTTTTTGATAATCCGGTTTTGGCGACCTACAGAGCCTCTGTTTCGTTTTCAAAGGCCCACTCTGTATAATAAATGACCACAAGATATTGTGACTGAATCTATAATTACAACAGCTTCAAAAATGAATTGAGAAAACACTTAGTAAGTAAATGCTACTAAAAAGTGAACGAATTTTTAGATGAATGAAAATGCTATACTAGAATATTATCTTGTCGATAATTTTTTTTATGATTCTCCTGTACCTCTCACAATTTTGATTATCTACTCATAATAATTGTTTTGTCAGCTTTTACCGGTGATATTTGTAATTTTACTTTATTTTACGTATCTATGTATCTATTATGATTATGTTTTATGACTTTTCCAATAGTATGTAACAATGATCAAAATGGAATAAATATTCTATTATTATTATTATTATTATTATAAAGAAAACCGCATCCGAATAAGTGGAATTTTCGCGAAAATATTGAATGTTGAATTTAGAGCAAGAATGTGCTTGATGCGGTTCGATTGATCAGCAGTTTAGTTATATAACGCAACATTCATACTTCAAAGCTCCCAGAAACGAAGAAAATCTTTATCCAAAGATAAAATTGGTATACACGCCATTTATGTTTAAACATAATAATTCATCGCCATTACTCTCCGAACATAATCTATCCATTTACCACCCACCTAATAGGGAAGGTTGAATGCTGAATAAGTAAATTGAAACTGATGGATTAAGTGGATGCATATCGGTTAGCTTCACACCATGCATGATTGAATGGCTACTGACGCTAAGTGCTTACATTAACAGATTTATACAGGGTGGACAAAAAATAGAAATGAAATTTATCTCAAACTTAAAGCACTTTCTTTCTATTGAGATGAAGGATTCTAAAATTAGAGCCAGAGGCGGACTGAGGGGCCGGTAGAAATAGTGAATGAATAAAGAAATATATGTCTTCTCGACAGCATCCTGAATTATGAGACCATTATAACTTCAATTTTGATTAGAGAAATCTTCAATTTCACCACTCCTCTTTCGAGCTAACTACGAATATCATGTACCAATGGATATTTTAGAAGCATACCGAATCGTCGAAAAAACCATGGAATCCTTGAAAAAATATCGCGAGAATATGATGTCATTTCGATTGATACACATAAATTCATTGATAATGCAAATGGACTATTTATTTTCAAAGAACACGAAATAAATAAAGTTTTTTTGATGAGAAAGCCCAGTTAACACAAACATCTATGAGATGTCGCATTCATGGCAGTTGATGTCACAAAAGCGAATCACAATATTGCATCGCTGATATCTACAAGGAATTCCTTGTGTGACAGATAGTTCGCAAATTTCATCACATTCTGTTGGATCTGAGACCAATATGGATATAATATTTATGAGGCCCCTTAACTTCACAACGACTATAATTTCAGAATCTGAAATTTCAGTCGTTGAGAGTCATAATTTGATGTATCTGAATTGACAAACTGATTCACATTGTGCAGAATGAAGAAACGAAAATATACTTCAATATGTGAATCTCTCTCACATCTCAAGGAAATTCATTTATGAAAGTAATATCGAACAATACTTGGAAATATCAGTGTACTCGCATACTCATGAATGTAGCGCACAATGTGACTTATGTAAAGTTTCGTACACACTCGGTCAGTGTCGGTCTGACTGATGTACACGTGTCTGTGAATTCTTTAGCGACGGCATGCTTTTGTCTCGTCCATTTTGTTGTTTCAGTGCATTAGTTCATTCGGTGTTGGTATGCAGTTCGTGTTTGGCGTTATTGCTTAGACTGAATAAGCATCTCTTTCTAATCGAAAATCATGATTGTGATTAAAGATACTGTGTGTTTCTCATCTGAGTTACAGGGTAAGTAACTACAACGTTCATAACTTGATACAATAATATACCTATATACTGGTTGACAATGAAGACAGGGTAGACGACACCACGTCGCCATTTCAAGACTATATGATGATACTTACAATGATACCTTGGAATATATCATTTTGGGATCAGGGTATAAGTGAACATGCATATTCTGATTGTATATTGGGAAAGTCTGATTAAGAACAAAATTATTGCAAAATATTATGAATGGAAGGAAAAAATGCGCCGCAGCTATTCTTTATCTTCTTTGTCACCCGGTATAGAACAGTAGGTATGCAGTGTGATTTCATCTTCTCATAAATAATTTCAATCTTACACGACTCCACGTAGATATGAAAGTGACTTGAACATTATACTCTCATTATGGTTCTCTACTCACTCTCTATGATATTCTGAACAGGAAATGGGCAAAATGAAATCAATTGATTGTTTCTATATTCATTTTCAGATGTCAAATCACAAAAGTCATCTGGACAACCTTGGAACAATTTGAAATTCTGAGCAGGGATTGGTTACCATGCTACAACGGAAGGAGAGATGAGGAGCAAATATTGGATTCTCTTGTGTTACTTTCAGTTCTCCATATTCATCGCGTTAACTCATGGAGATATATATACCCTGTATAATTATTCGAAAAAGTCTAGGCCTGCGCTGTTTTTCTAATTTCAATCATTGTTATATCTATGTAGTTTTGCTCAACATAACATGTACGTACTTACCTATTCTGATGTGTAATGAGACTAATTTTCAATAAAATCGAGTTGCCTTGTGAAACCCTTGATTGATCTATTTGACAGAGATTCGAGACCGATTAGTTCTCTCATTGAATACCTTCATCAATCTAGATTTGATTTCACTTGAGACATCAAAAATCAATGTGTATGTAGCATTTCTGAGACGCACAATATGATTTTTCCAGGGACGCTACGATACCAGTATAATAATCGAAAAGAACCTCACATTCAGAAATGGTCGATGGTCTTCTAAACCTCACATTCTGATTATAATGTGACCTCAATGTGAGTCTTATTTCAACGTGATATCTGGAGTCACATTCAGCTAACTTTTGAGTTCCATTCGGCATCTAAATGTGAAGCTAAAAATGACCAAAAGGGTCCGGAATAGAGGATCTGGAGATGTCGACGTGATTCACAAATCGAATCGCGGGTGTGATCTCAATCATGAATGTGAAGTGTACTGACATCTCTGAGATCAATTTGTGTTAACTGGGAGGTGATGATGAAGCACCTCAAAATCCCATCAAGAAATTCAAAATTGAGAATTTTAATGTAATCATTGATAATATTATCACCGCACTGGAATTTAGATTCAAGAAACATAAATAATTGTTTCATGACTTTGAACTATTTGATCCGTCAAGATTCACTGATGATCAAATAATATTGACTGAAAACTCAATGATGATGATTCATGAAAATATCAAAAATTATTATCCTGCTGATGAAATGAGCCTTGAAAGATTTTACCTCGAAGTGGGAAGACTGTCGAGTTCTTTATCAGAAGATCCCACTGGTACCTACCTCTTGAGAAGCAGCTCTGGAGCCAGTTCATCAGGTTACCCGTATGCGTTCAACTTGGCAACCAGTAATTTATGATTAACCCTATGGAATGCTTTCGAGAAATCTTTGTTAATACCTATTTTCGAAAGTTCTTCAACTTTATTTATTAATTCTCAATTTGGTTTTTATTGTGACAAGATATTGTATACAGGGTGTTTCAAAAAAAACCTAACCGCCTTGCTAGGGTAGGTAGAACATTGCCAAATAAGTTGGGTTTGCTCTGGATAAAAATGTCGTAACGCCATCCGTTTTCAAGATACAAGGTGTTGAAACAATATTTTTTTTACACATTTTTTACGATTATGCTGAAACTACTTGCAACATTGTGATGAAATTTTGTATGGATGTTTCTTGGAATCTGACACATCGCATGGATTTGTTTTTATATCTGACTCTCATAGAGGGCGCTAGTTACACGGTTCGTGCCGAGTAGTTTTGAACATAACTTTTTTGTGGTTAGATTTTTCAATCCAAATTTGATGTGAACTTGAACATCATTCAATTTCACACCAAAAAGGTACTCCTGGTAAAACTCGATACTGTGTTCCGTTTTCGGAATATTTCGATTTGAAAATGATGAAGTGTTAACTGTTGCTGGTATAAAGCTATGTATTAGAGTGAGAATTATAAAAAATTATCACCTATTTATTGAAACCCGAAAACAACGACACATTTCTGATGCAAAACTCATTTAACAATGAATAACAAGAATAACATCGAAACAGATTTGACTAAGAACATGGATTACAAAGTTTTGTTGTATCTTGAGCAGAATGTCTATGCTACATAGGTAAATTCACGTCAAGAGTTGTGAGACATAATTGAACATCACTTAAATGACCTAACAGCTGATCCTCAACTGTTCAGAAGAATAATACATTCTGAAAAAAAGAATATAGAATCGTGTATTCCTCGAAACGTAGGATATTTTGAACACTTACTCAAACTGATTCAATATTTCATGTTTCTAGTCAAATATCTCTTAATATTCTACTTATGATTCTTTGTTCCATCAATAACTTCAGCACAAGAATAATTTTATTGTTTTTGAACCAGAATAAATAGGTAATTGAACTCAATAAAATTCATTTTATACCAGCATCATTACTACTATTTTCAAATCGAAATATTCCGAAAACGGAACATAGTATCGAGTTTCACCAAGAGTACCTTTTTAGTGTGAAGTTGAATGATGTTCAAGTTCATATCATATTTTGATTAAAGAATTTAACCTCAAAAAAGTTATGTTCAAAACTACTCGGTACGAACCGTGTAACTAGCGCCCTCTATGAGAGTCAGATATAAAAACAAATCCATGCGATGTGTCAGATTTCAAGAAACATCCATACAAAATTTCATCACAATGTTGCCAGTAGTTTCGGAATAATCGTGAAAAATGTGTAAAAAAAATATTTTTTTCAACACCTTGTATCATGAAAACGGATGCCGTTACGACATTTTTTCACAAAGCAAACCCAACTTATTTTGCAATGTTCTACCTACCCTAGCAAGGGGGTTAGATTTTTTTGAAACACCCTGTATAGGTTGAATTGAAGTTGTGGAGACCATTGAGAGTTATCTTATATTCTTTCTTCATTCTGATTTATTTTCCGTCTTCTGTATAACTAACTCACTGTATTTCTGATAAACCCTGATGCCATTCCATCTAGAATCTCATAAATTGATGGTATAGATATTGGATTCCATATCCCTTAAGATAGCTCTGCTTCAGAAAAAAATCAATTCGGGTTGCAAGTAACAGAGGTTGGTCACTTAAGCTCAATCGAGATTCGTTTCGTTCTATTTGCGACGAAGGAAAACTTCGAACGCGGAAGGGAAGCCCATAATGAGCGTTTCTTTTATGGGAACGGGAATGGTTGACGACGATACTTTCTTGTAAAGGTGAATCACGAGTAATTGCAAACGATAGAAAATAGGGGAATGTTCAAAAGGAAGTTCTAGCTTATATTAAAGGTAACGACATCTGTTCAGAGCATAGAGCACTTGATCCGTGCAATATTCTCTTCAAGAAAATTATATGGAATCAGGACATACGTGGTCACAACAGGAGATGTTTTCCTCCCGTCGATGTTTCTTGAATAGATGCCTACTGAAAACTTCATCATGGGCGTTTTAAACAATATTTCCGAGGTGGGTGCGCACCAAGGAAATGTTAATGGCTTCCTCCATCAATCTGGGAATAGCTAATAGCTGATTAGATATGATTTGAACTGACATCAATTCAATTCAATTCAATTTATTCAGCAATAGCAACAGTTACAAGTAACAATTTGTGGATAAATTATTCTTTGGAAATCCAGTCAGGAAGGAAAAGATACACCTAAGCATTCAGGATGCTTGTGTTGTGCTCTGTTCCAACCATCGTGGAGAAAATTAAGAACTTATACTAATATATTTTTCTAATATAATATGAATACAATAGTAATACCATAGAACAGGAAGAGAAATGAGAAATAATATGTGAGGGGAAATAAGAAAAGGAGAGCGACTGTAAGATCAATTGAAAATGTCTGAAATCTCTGGTTTATCTGAAATGAATTTTTTTCATTTCTTTTTTGAAATGCGGTAGTTTGGTAATTATCTTGATACTTGTAGGCAATAGGTTGAATAACTCGGGACCGTAATAGAAAATTACTCTTTGAGTGTGACTCTTTTTGAAAATGGGTATTTTGATTGAAGCTTTCATGACAGCTCTTGTTTCCTTCATTACGTTACTAGGTTCGAATTTGTGTTTGTTTGTGAAAATCCAAATCGGGCAGTGGTAAATGTAAAGTTCTCTAGTTTTCAAAATTCCAGTTTCTCTGTATAAATCTTTGGTTGCAAATAGTCTAGATTTTTTCAAAATTATGTTCAGAATTGTGTTCTGTGTTGTTTGTAGAAAGTTCATAGAATTATTGAACAGGCCACCCCAAGCTGCAATACAGTATCTCAGGACAGAAACGATTAGTGAATTGTATACTAGTCTTAGATTCTTCTTATCCAAAATATCACGAAGTAGATAAATTTGTCTGATCAACTGTCTGATCCGTTTTGCTACGTACGTGCAGAGATCATGGTCATCCCATCTTAGATACTGGTCTACAACTACCCCAAGATATTTTATAGATTTGGTCTTTTCTATGACAGGACATTTGCAATTGTTAGAGTTATCACAGCTGTTTTCGAAAATTCGAAAAAAAAATTCGGAAACATTTGGAGATTTGTTTAATATTGAAAAAGTAAAAAACTAAAAATTAAATTGGTGACTTGTTACTTCTTGATCAACTTGTTGAATTGTTGCATTTTGATAAACCAGACTATATTGAGTGACATGTTAGTCAGGTTCTCATGCATTAGACCAACAAAACATTCGCTCCTTAGGGACTCGGTTATTTCTTCCGGATTTCATAATAGTATAGTGCCTACGAGCCCAAAAATGGTCAGATACTTCCCCTTCCGAGTAAAAGCAAATCCTTCTGAACAGGCATAGAGTAAGTAGAAATAAAGAGATTCAGGGGCAGACCCACCCCTGAAACCCGCGGAGACACCCCCACCCCCTTCTCGAAGGGGTGGTGCGCACAGTTGCATATAAATATTATTTTCTCAAAAACGGTGAGAGATAGAGATTTGCGATTTACGCCATTCGAAAGGAAATTGAATTGTACATCTGATAGATATTTTTTGATTAATCAAAAATCTCAATGTCAGCTCCCAATAAAAAAAATATGGGAGGAGGGAGTTCTAGGCTGTCATGTTTTTCCTCATAACTATTAAACGGCCCAAAGAATCGTATAATTTGACGAGAGAAAAAATGAAGCTTGCAGTTTTTTCTATCGAACGATATATATAAAGTTGGAGATATCTTTATAAAGAATGCATCCAGTGGCGTACGAACACATGCGCATTTGGTAGAATAATATGTGAAACATGATAAAAAATACCTACCTACCTACCGTTGGTGCATGCAACGTGAGAAATGAACATTTCACTATATGACATGAGAGGAAGAAGTTGATTTACTCATCACACAGACTAATAATTATGTAGGATACTACTTGGATTCAAGAAGGAATGTGGAAAATCTAACAATAAAGGTACAACAATTTAAACATTTATATTGTAATAAAAACAATCTGAAAGCATTAAAATTGACTCATCAACTCCGAAAACTACATAAAATAATCTGAGAACATGAAAAACTCTGAAAATAAAATAAAACAAATATAAAATCAGCTACTACAGCGCTAATTGCAGCATTCCTTACAGGTACATGATTGTGTACATTTTAATTTCCTCAGAAAACATTTGCATTTATGATCAAAAATTCAACATTCGTTCTTGATAGTTGTTCAGAGTGGTATCCATTTTTCTTCTTCCAATGTCCATCCCCATTGGGAGGGACACGGTAATTTCAAATTAGCAGTATAGCTAAATTGCCCCAAATATGGCCTCCCTGATAAATGCATCTTCCGGCGTGTAATGAAAGTGCATTGAATGTGGGTGGACGATTCTCAATAGACCTATTTTTTTTTGTAAATAAGTCCATTCGACAAACATCTAAGTTTTCCGCTTCTGAATGTTTATCGTACAAAAATATGACATACTTTTCTGATATATGTAACTGATTCTCATTAGGTTGTTTAGGGTGAAGTGTCAAACATCCCATGCTTCCCAACATTTTCTTCTTCCTTTTCCGAAGAAGGCTGATGTTACATCGCACCCAGTGAAAGCGTAAAACATTGGAAGACCCAGGCATTTCTCTTTCAATTTATCAGAAATTTCTACGCAAGAAATGTACTTCATATTCTTTCCCGTACCAAATTCTATCCAAATATCCTGCTCTTGATGCTGATACTGATAGAAAATGGCGAGAATGATCACATCAGTATCCACAGTTTTTATCAAGATTCTTTTCAGATTATTTTTCATACAATTTTGAGTATGAACAAAAATACGAGTATATCAGCTTCCTCATGGTTGAAAACACCAGTTATTTTATTGATTCATAGGGATCCACTATTGTGAAGTGTTTCCTCAATTGTATTACATACTACTACTGTATTCTCGAGTAATGGCATGTCTTTGAGGTAGTTGGAAATTAAATCATCAAACAATTCTTTCTTAATTTTCGAGTCTCTCAAGGAGTAAATCCAATTTTGTGGAATGCTGATGGTGTTTTCTCACACCAATTTCCTGTTCCCTTTTCCCCTCTTTTCTCTTGTACTTGCCTTCAACCTCTCATCAATATAAATATCCCAGATTACATCGATACTCTTAGAGGTATCTAAAATTCTCATATTATAAGGCTTTACAATAAGAGAGACATATTCCTGGAAAGTACAGCAAGCCTTGGGTTGTAGTATATGTACTAATGCAGCACCATCAATCAATACAGCATCAACATCAGTGGGTTTACTTTCAACTGTTATGTATTTGTCTAAGCATCATAATAAATCTGATTTCGTGCCATGGTACATTTGACCAAGTTGAGCGAGTGAGGGTGGATAGGGATGATTCTCAAATTTGAAAAAAAATTTTAGGTCACCATCTCTATTCTGTGACACAACGTAAAGTCTATTGAATAAACTAACATCAGATTTCAATTCTTTCACTTTACTTGATTTATTCTGCTTATTTTTTTTATTTTTGAAGGGAATGTTATTATTTTTAGTGATGGGTTCAGAAATTGATATTTTAGAGTGTATCAACCTGTCATGGAAATATTCTCTGCATTAATGGACGCCTTCATCTAACTAATAACAGTCTCAAACATTCGCCATTCAGGACAATTCTACTATCTAGAGCGGGTAATTCAGTTTCCTGGAACGGATTACCATATGATTGATTGAATGAATGAATGATTGAATGCCAATGTGAAATTTGTGATCATAAATGCAAATGTTTCCTGAGGAAATAAAAATGTACACAATTATGTACCTGTAAGGAATGCTGCAATTAGCGCTGTAGTACCTGATTTTATATTTGTTTTATTTTATTTTCAGAGTTGATGAATTAATTTTTATGTTCTCAGATTGTTTTATGTAGTTTTCGGAGTTGATGAGTCAATTTTAATGCTTTCAGATTGTTTTTATAACAATAAAAATGTTTAAATTGTTGTACCTTTATTGTTAGATTTTCCACATTCCTTCTTGAATCCAAGTAGTATCCTACATAATTATTAGTCTGTGTGATGAGTAAATCAACTTCTTTCTCTTACGTCCTATAGTAAAATGTTCATTTCTCACGTTGCATGCACCAACGGTAGGTAGATAGGTATTTTTTATCATTTTTCACATATTATTCTACCAAACGCGCATGGGTTCGTGCGTTATATATATCATTCGATAGTAAAGACTGCAAGCTTCATTTTTTCTCCCGTCAAATTTTCCGATTCTTTGGGCCGTTTGATAGTTATGAGGAAAAACATGACAGCCTAGAACTCCCTCCTCCCATATATTTTTTATTGGGAGCTGACATTGAGATTTTTGATTGATCAAAAAATATCTATCAGATGTACAATTCAATTTCCTTTCGAATGGCGTAAATCGCAAATCTCTATCTCTCACCGTTTTTGAGAAAATAATATTTATATGCAGCTGTGCGCACCACCCCTTCGAGAAGGGGGTGGGGGTGTCTCCGCGGGTTTCAGGGGTGGGTCTGCCCCTGAATCTCTTTATTTCTACTTACTCTATGCCTCTTCAGAAGGATTTGCTTTTACTCAGAAGGGGAAGTATCGACCATCGTAGGACCTTAGCTATAATGTTTATCTGCATGTCAACTTCAAATTTGCCTCCATTAGTTCAGTACGTTCAATGACAATTAAATCAAGGTCCGTCACTCATCAAGTTCACTTCAACACGACATGTCGCAGCGACAATGGCTGCTTAACAAAATGTAATCCTTATTTCACCTCCTTTTAGGAAACACATTTTAATTTGTTTGTAACGTATTTCACCTTAACGTCGTTATTTTTAAACTGGACCAAAGATATTTTCATGGGCGAATTTGTTGATACCTAATAACACACGTATGTCCCATGGATATCCTTAGGACGTCCTGTCGGGACATTCAGGACGTCCTTAGGACGTTCGAATTTGGTACCGTGGACGTCCACTGGACGTCTGTGGGACGCACAAATGTCCCACTTGAGGACCAACTAGGGACGCCCTTGAGGGATGTCCCTGGGACAACAATCGAATACTTAAATCCTACAGAATACCTCATCAAGGACTACAGAGGACATCCTTAGGACATCCATAGGACAACATATCAGCAACGCTGAGGGATATCAATTGAATGTCTATAGGATGTCCCAGGGACGTGCGAATTATACATGAATTCGAATTTTTATGGGTTCCTCTAGGACCAGATCTAGCATAACTGATTAGGACATCCAGTTGAGTTGATGGTCCGTAGAAGGTCCCCAAAAAGTTTCCCAGGGATGTCAAATGGACTTACGTGAAGGACATTGACGAGGAGTACTTATACCCAACGAGCAATCATTCGTCGGCGAGGTGGAAGTTGACGTCCTCGCATGGACAATATATTGAAAGTAACGACTGGAACGTCCATAGGACGTTATTTCTACGACATTGGAAGGGTACAGTTCATGTACTAATTGGGACATCCGACGGATATTCCTAAGGGACATTCGAAGAATGTCCCTAAGGAACATTTTGAGTGATATACGATCCTGGAAATATTGAGGGCGTCTGTGCAGAGTTATTTGAGGGAATGTACCATCAGGGACATTTCATGGTTGTCTTGAAGGGACATTATATAAGATCTGAAGTCATGCCAGAATATGTACTACTCGGGACATCCGAAGGATAGATAGTTTGTGTGCCTCAAAATCACGTGTTCTAGAATGATCAATTAACCATTCTAGAACACGTGATTTTGACATGGTTTCTTGAAGGGCACACAAACTATTTGTTAAGTTACCTTTGATGAGCATAGCCCTGGCCATCCCTCTGCCACATCCACAATATGATACCAGTTTTACCAAACAAAATTATGGAATTCTTTCTGTTTCCAACTCGGATTCCAAGGTAAACGATCCCACTAATTCTGGTTTTATATGACAAATCTTGACAAAATACAATGTTTGCTCCTCAGCAACCTGTCAAATGACGTAATTCTGGCGTGAATATCTATTACCTACGGCCATATAGTACATCAAAAAAGTTTTTCTACAAACATTCAGAATTATAATTCTTGACAGTTTTGTCATCCGCTGTTGACGGCGATTACATACTGGCGGAATAGAACTGTGCGATGTGCTTACTGTCTGTAAAGAGCTACTTGCTGGGGCTCGTGTGTTCTTACCTACTATCTATAGTGGCCCTAGGTAAAACCATTAAACGTTAGATCTTCTAGATTCAACGCAATGAATGAAACTATTAACGATGGATATTATACAGGGTGATTCATTAAGAAATACGCATATGGTAAGGGTACATAGAGGATATCGATGGGCTTATGGATAATCTGAATTTAATGGGCCTATCGTTCTCAATAACAAGATACAGGGTGATTTAACAATTTTCCCCATTTTTTCCCATTAATCATAACTTATGAATCATCCTATACATATTTCTATGATATTTGATTCGTATGTTCTCTGTCCATTGTGGTGACAATTGACATAATTCCAGGTCCGGTCTTGAAAAAATTTAGAAGTATAGGTTTCGAGTCGAAATAACATCCAGAATATCAATACTTTGAAATGTCAGTGACAAATTTCGAAAGGGCAGGAGAAAATGAGTGGAAGTATTTCGTGTTTCTGCATACAACACTCTTACCTTGAGTCAAATTTAGATATTTCAATAATGAGTGCTTCAAATAGTACTTTTCCGTTTTCGATCCATAAAATCATCAACTAATCACATATCCTTTTGAAAAACATATTTTTGTCAAAACCATCATAATATTAAGTGTAAATAGTAATTTTCCTAACAAGTGCGGAAAGTGATTCTTTCCCGCACGCGACTGCCGTTGTTACGAACGACGCGAAGCGGAGTTCGGGCAAGCAGTCGAGTGCGGGAAAGACACTTTCTGCATGAGTTAGGAACAATATTTTTTTTACAAGCGTAGGAAATTGATTGATTTATTCAATTAATTATTCATGCATATAGGAACAACTAACAAGAGAAATATTTTCTCTATATCTACTGATTATTAGTAATACCTATTGTGAACTTGAAGTTTGACGCATTATGTAGGTTCATTGCGTGAGCCAGGAGGCCCATAAGGTGTTCAGTTTCTAGGTTTCAGACACTTCCAGGAAATGACCCAAAAATACTTCTTCTTTATTCGGTATTTTCATTTCTTCATTGTTGCACCATTCAATAAAACGCGTGTATAGCTTCTCATACCTTTCTAAAAACTTCATTGGCAATAACGCATTTGAATCACATCCCTATAGCTGGGGCTATAGCTGGGGCTATAGCTATATAGCTTAGTTTCTGATTACATTGTGGCATTTCCACTGAATCGAAAATGACAGTAACGCTGTGTCTGTCACTTCGACAATTACAAACTCATTTCAGGTTTGATTGGCATGACAACAATAATCGTTTCCCATCAGTTTAATCCAAATCTATAGGGGGATTTCTATAATAATCAATTTTTATTTCTCAATATTTCTTAATTTTCACAATAAATATTGCAATTTGATGGATGATTCTGAGCATACATACTTAATACTGCAACAAACAAACTTGTACTTTCATATTCCATCACCTACCACTTATATTCTGCGATATTATCATATCTTTGTTTTTCCCGCACTGTTGCGGGAAAATGACACTTCCCAAACTAAATTGCGTGCGGGTACAGGGTGAATCACGCACGCTTGTAGAAAAAAGATATTTATAGTACTTTTCGAAGATAAATATCACTATCTTGTTGGAGGAACATTTAGAATACCTATCCAACAAGGAAAAGTTCATCGATAACAATTTTACAGTGAGTCCCTAACGTGGAAACACTATAGAACAAATAACACGTTGGGACGGTTCATCAAAAATAATGAAGACAACTCCTAGATGCGAATAGTCATGAGTATATAAACTGAACTGTCGATCTTATGCTAAGATATATATTGGTCAGACAGATACAAAGTTTAACTAGCGCATTCACGAACATTAGCCTTTATAAAATTATACAATATTGAGTCAATGACAGAACAACTTTCCCAAGAAGAAAAAGACATGGTTTTATTTGGTAATAATATATACATATCGGATAGAGTGAAACAAATTGATGAAATTTAACAGATGAATTGTGACAATTCTTGATAACAAACTTGACAAGGAGGATATGGATTTTGACATGAATGTGAAGAATTTCAACAACACGTATAACCAATGATTGATTAAGTTAGAAATAGAGGTCACTGGCTAACTGAAGATGATGTTGATAAGGGCGATTTTCGCATTTTTTTCATTTCCTATGAACGCACAATATTTCACCTCTCGCCTACTAAGTTTTCTTCAGAACGACAATGCTCTGACTAGGTATAATCAATAATGTCAGATTCGATATCTAGATAGAGAGACATGTCAGCTCCAGATTTAATAATCCTTCTATCATTATCAGGAATTTCTCACTAATGACGAAGAATCTGATTATTCCATACCAGAGACAATTTATTGTTCTCCTGAAGTGAGTCGTTCAATCCGTGCTTTCCAATCGTGATATTGAAATCCAAACAATGGTGTCGAAGAATTTGTCTGAAGAACTCCATTATGAGATTCAGGAAATACTCTTGTAGTTATATTTTGATATCTCCCTTCAAAATATCATCAAATAGCAAAACATTGATTTGAGTGATTTGTTTCTATGACTATTGAGCTTAAAATTTATGGCGAAGCATACGGGATGACTCAGAATAAGACCGACAAACGAATATAACCTGCCATTCCCTAAAATCTCTGTTGACAATCGCAGTAATAATATTATCACTATAAACAAAAAACCAAACAAGGCAATTGAAAATAACAATATTGGTCATTAACGTCGAAATCAAGAAAGAAATTGGTCATGGCCTCCTAAAATATTGTATCCGATGGATCAATTTGCTGACATCATTCATGGTGACAATGACCATTTTAGTACTTCAAAGATGATTGAATATTTGTATTTTGATAGGAGTACCTTTTTCATGTAATTTTCTTCGCTTCATCAAATGCTCCTGTTTTTCCACCTGAACGAATACTAGGAAGAAGTTGTCTACAAGAACACATGACCCACCCGCTGCAGACACTTTCTATAACGATATCATATATGTGAAAATGTGAAACAGAAAAATGTTTTCAAACAACATACATCAGTGCAGATGATTTCAATCTGCTGGCTTCTACCGTGTAGAAGTTATACGAACACATTTTTTCAATTTTATAAATTCAGGAAGGCTTGTCCCTTAATATAAGCATCAGAGTATATACATATTTTTGTACGTTTTATCACCTCCAGGAAGCTCGATAGGTACACATTTTTGACTCACCCTGTCTATGTATAAGTATCAAAATCACACATGGAATGAACGTGACGAATGAAATTATTCAGGAAGAAGCTAATAACTCTCGAGAATTTATTAGCTATATTCACTCCCAGCCTTTGATCTGGGACGTAGAATTAATTCTATTTGTGCACTTTGATTTTAATATTTCTGGCGGTGTAAAGCTTCAAAATAAATATCGGTATGCTCGAGAATCGATGCCTGGGGGATGCAAAGCACAACTGAAATATGCAGGAGTTTGGAGTGGGACGACTTATCCATATTGAGGAAACACACCACAGAAAGGGGAGTATTCAATCTGTGGTTCATTACCCTATATGAATTTCAGATCATAGATTTTGAATTATGTTAGGCAAACTTATGTTAGTCAGATGTTATTGAGAATTTTGTGGAAATCTGATCGTTTCTGTAGTTTTCACCACCAGGGAAGTTCGAGTCTCATAAGCTGATGACCTGAATAATGTTGTATCGAACTAATTAACTCTTCTAATTGTAGAATATTCAAACTCATTGTTCTCAACTCGTCTCATAAGCTCTCGTTTATTCATGATATACAATATATTTTACGATCTGTACCATAGCTTCCAGTTGTGAATGACATTTTCGTGTTTGAATCTAGTACTCTTTGAAGAGGCTGAACAATGATATATTTTGCGTTTATTTTTTGTCGAGGCAGTTGAAATCCTTTGAGGACCTAATAAAGTGTAGAAGTCTCCTGACTCTAGCGATGGTATACCCATTAAACACTCCACCCCGCTTGTAGGCTCGTCTGATGACCTATGTCTCCGACGACACTTAGGCCTAGTGGCCCATTGTATCTTACCTAGTAGTTTTTTATTATACTCACTCCATTATCTCTGTACCTTGAACAAGTCTGTACGAATCCTCCACTAGATGTGGCTTGAAAACTTCTGGTTCGCTTACTGGTTGCCCTAAAATCCAATGACTCGATTCTGCATAGTATATGTGATACTCTCTCTGGTTCCTTTCCGATGAGTCCCGTAACAGTTTTCATCAGTACTCTGGTCAAGTTGAGCAGGTCTACAGCGAGGTCTACAGTTCGTTTATGACTTGGTTCCCTAATGTATCGTTTTCCATGTATTTTCAGGATACTTTCCCAGTAGCTTCTGATTTCTACTACCCCCTCTGTTTTCTGTTGTTCAGCTTTCCTCCTAGTCTAAGCAGGTAGTTTTGCCGTCTACATCCCACCTGCAATTTCCGTCTCTTCCAATTGCTTTCTGCGCTGTGTTCCAGGAAGTTTCTTCACGAGGTCGATTTTCTCATTCCCCTTGGTTATTTTACCAGTGTCCTTGTTATCTGCCGTGTCTGCCGATTGCTAGACAGACCCTGACACTGGTGAAGCGGTGAGGTCGTCCATTTGCATGGTTCTCTCCCCGTTGCTGTTATCACTGTCTATGACCCTTACTTCCCTGACAGTGATATTACCCGAATCTGAGTCGGAGCTATCCGATCCCTCCTTGAGTCTTTCTGATCGTTTTTCATTTTTCTGGTTCATATCGATCCCACAAGTAGGGGGCAAGGGGTTGGTCGAGCACTGTGGTACCCCTGCACAAAGCTAAGGCTCGTAACTCCGGGATTCTGTGCTGTTTCCCGAAGACTCTGTTCGCGACATCGTATTTTTCCCAGCTTATGTCCTATTTATTCCAGCTTAGATTAAGGTCGGAGAAGGAGAGAGTTGGTCAAGGGAGGCCGATAGGTTAGATGTAATTTGAGAAAAGTATTGGATATTTCCCGAGGCTAGTTGAAGGATGATGATTATCCAGCTAGGGTACCTCGGGTTCGCCAATACCGTACTCACAAGTTCAAAGCCTCCGAGGGATGTATTTCAGAATATTCGTTGATAGTAACTGTTCACCTCCGAATGAGGGTAAGCACTTCGTAGACAGAGTAAACAGAATATTGTATGGTTATTCTGAGAGCGCACAAATATACTTTTTTTATATTCTGATATAATGTTTTCAGAATGATCACATAATGTTTTTATACTTCAGCAGATATTATATAAACATTGAATTTGATATATTTTCAGATAATTCTGAATATTGCGAGAATATACAGAATCGTATCGAAATGTGATATTGATTTTTTGTATCAATATTCTTAATGCTCTTCCTGACCCAACCAACCCATATAGCACGAGTACGTCCCCAAAACGTACTGAGAACGTCCGGCCAAGACGTTTCGTACGTACTGGGGACGTCCAGATTTGGTACGGTCGACGTTCAGGTACGTACTGGGGACGTCCAGATTCCGCGCGTTTGTACATCCTCAGTACGTCCATTCAGGACCATGGATACATGATTCAACGTAGATCCGCATCTCTTCACTCAGATAGTCGAAAAAGAGATTTATATAGGGTAGAAAGTCTTATTTTGAATTAAAAAAATTAAAAAAAAAACGCTTCTACCGGGGATCGATCCCACGAGCTCTAGATTAGCAGGCAGATGCTGAACCTATTACTCTGTGAATCCTTGTTGATTAATAGTATACAACAAGCAATATTATGTGCGATCGCCGATTTACTCATCACATGGATACTTTTAAAGAATTAGATAATCACGGCAGAGAATACCGAAATACCTACCTAGATGTTTTGTGATCTGGTGGGGCCGGTAAATAATGAATTTATCGTGAGCATTGTATTATGTTTATGTTCGCAAGGTTCCTATATGAATAGATTTCAGAGGTTATTCAATCCCGTAAACAAAAAGTCGATAACGTCCAGAGTTGGACGTACCCAGTACATCGGAATCGTACGTACCCTGTACGTCCAGAAATGGACGTTTTCAGTACGTCTTGAAAAGGTCCCGGACGTTCATACCTAAATGGGTCCTAAACTGGATGTCCCCAAGACGTCGAGTGCTATATGGGAATTATTCTCTAGCCTCAATACTAATTATCCTACTGATGAGGTCTATCTTGCTATCCATATCATCCATCGATAAGATTCGTAACGCAGTGGAAAAGTGGCAGGTTTCAGAAAATGCAATCATAAGAGAGAAGGTTCGCATCCACCCCGGGGCAAGTCTATTTCAATTTTCTTCCTCTTCCTGTATTACCTATACCAGGAATATCCTTTCAGTATGTTCAAAACAGTCCATTCCGAATCTTCATAGAACGTTCCTACAATATTTTTATCATATTGTGAGGATATTCTGGGAATATTGAAATATTCTCGAAGAGTTTTCTATGAACGTTTTATGAATGACATTGTGCAATCGAAGTCTATTGGTCCCTGTCTGACTCACCTTGTACCAACTAAACATTGAACCTTCATGAAACATTTCAATTCTACCCTATTGTGGACTGTTTCAAACATTAGGAACTTGAAATTATTGTTTCTCAAAAAGAGTTACCAGCCAAAGAGCTGGTACTAATTGTACCACGCCATTGTTAATTCTACTCATAATTATTAAGTTTCACCTCAATCGAATTCAATTTTCAATAAAGCGAGTATAATATATGTATTCCTTATGTCGAATAGGGGAGACCACTGATTTTTAAAAACGACATTATAGTGAACTCTATATTAAAAAACTACCAGTGAATCAATTTTGCATTTTTTCATTCATGCTAAGAAGATGGAAAAATTAATTAGAATATGTCCATTTCAAAACACGCAATTCCTGCGACATCCGAAATTTTGCCAATTTATTGGTGTGACTCGTGTGACGTCTTAGTCCCAACACGCCTTTCGTCCTTGAACTGACCAATCACACTACAATACTGCAGAATGAGGAGGTATCAGAGAGATATAACTACAGTTCGGGACTAATACGTCACGACTCCACCGACATATTTGGCTTTTTGAAATATCGAATGAAATATGCTGATTTCAAAACGATATAGATTCGATTCCCTTCATCTTCAACTCATAATATTGATTGTACATCAAACGTAAATCATGATTCGTTGATTGAATGAGGTTTGCATGCATTTCTTGTTGCTAAGGGAAGTTATGTGATGGCTGCGCGAGCAGCGAGCGAGAAGTGTGGAAACGGAAAAGATCGAAACAAGTGAGGTACGTAGTTTTTGAAATGTATCAGATTAGTATAGATGTAGTTTTCATTTGGTATTAGATTAGTATAGAGGTCAGATTATTTATACGACGCTATAAAAGCAGATGATATTTTATCATTGCTCATGTAAGAATGAAGTAGAGGCCATGGCACCATATCATAAGCATATTTTCATATTGGAACTTTCATTGGGCACCAAAGATGTGTATACGACGCTATGAAAGTTCAGAGAACTGGAGATTTTTCCCACAAACTACGTACTTAGCCCACTCGACTGTCTTGGTTTTTCCACACAAACTACGTACCTAGCCCACTCGACTGCCAATAGGGACTGAAAAAACAAAAACAAAAGGAAGTTAAAACTTTTCCAACATATTTCTTCTTTGTGGGAAAGGAAATCAAGACAGTCGAGTGAGCTAGGTACGTAGTTCATGGGCAAAAAATTATGACAGTCGAGTGAGCTAGGTACCTAGTTTATTGGCGAAAAATAAAGACAGTCGAGTGAGCTAGGTACGTAGTTCATGGAGAAAAAAATCAAGACAGTCGAGTGTGTTTTTTTTTATTTCTTCTGTTTTTTGTTTCGTTTTCAAGTGATTATCTAGGAACTTGTGAATTTTTTAGTTTTTTCATCGTATCTCCCGAACTATTGAATTCAGAGAAAAATGTTATTCGGATTTTTTGTAGATTCTATCAGAAGGAATAATTTTGGTTTCATAACATTTTCAGATATTTTCAGTTGTTTTCGAGATATTTGGAGTTATCTGAGAATACAATTTTCAACACTTGTTCCATCTTCCAATCAACAAAATGAAAAAATATTTCATGGTTCAGTGGAAGTCGATGGGCTTCATCTATCGATAATCTTTGTTATTCAATATATCTTCATAGTACCTTATGGGTCGTTAAAATTTTTTTTTTCATATTTTTCACTTTATTTCCTGTACTATTGGGTTTACACAAAAAATTATGGAGATTAATTTGTAGGAAATGTTCCAGTGGATGAATTTGTACTCCTGATAATAATTTTCGATTTCTCCCTTTGTTTTCGATATATATTAAATTGAAAGGATTTCAAATTTTGATGTTTTGATTTTCATTTGTTTTTCCATTTTTCGATGGATGCACGAAAAAATTGTTGAATAATAATTTGTTGCGTCATCAAAGAGACATACGGTGCATTTTTCAAATTTGGATTTAGTCTATTGGTTCAGGAGATATGTCGTTTTAAAGCGAACCGTGTTTTTCGGAAAATCTCCTTGAAAAACCCAATTGGAATTTCCCGACCCTACTCAATTTCAATAGGCTCCGCCTGATAGAGTTATTTTTCACAAAAAATGAAATCGATCGGACCACTTTTGCGATTTGTAGAGTGGTCGCAAGAAACTTTCGGTGAAAAATCGAAAAAACCCGGAAAAACCACCTTAGAGTTTTCCGATTCCCTTCATATTTTAATGACATGATATTATTATGAGTACAATAAGATGGCAAAATTTCAAGTCGATATGTCAAAGGGTTCCGGAGGTATATCGATTTAAGATTAACACAGAGTACAGACAGACAGACAAACCACACACAAAAACCAAAGTTGCTCAAAATTCGATGGGGATCATTTTCTCCACAGTAACTATACCTCTATCTCGCTTAGGTTCCGAGATAGCATTTTTGGCAAGGCCGTAGTATACTCCACTATGTATAGCGTCGTATAACAAATGAGGAACGTAGTTTTTGAAAGGTATCAGATTAGTATAGATGTAGTTTTCATTAGGTATTAGATTAGTATAGAGGTCAGCATATTTTTATATTGAATCTATCATTGGGCACCAAAGATGTGTATACGACGCTATGAAAGTTCAGAGAACTGGAGATTTTTTCCACAAACTACGTACTTAGCCCACTCGACTGTCTTGGTTTTTCCACACAAACTACGTACCTAGCCCACTCGAATGCCAATAGGGACTAAAAACAACAAAAACAAAAGAAAGTTTAAACAATGCCAACATATTTCTTTTTTGTGGGAAATCAAGACAGTCGAGTGAGCTAGGTACGTAGTTTGTGGGAAAAAATCAAGACAGTCAAGTGAGCTAGGTACGTAGTTTGTGGGAAAAAATCAAGACAGTCGAGTAAGCTAGGTACGTAGTTTGTGGGAAAAAATCAAGATAGTTGAGTAAGCTAGGTACGTAGTTCGTGGAAAAAAATTAAGATAGTCGAGTGAGCTAGGTAAGTAGTTCATGGGAAAAAAATCAAGACAGTCGATTGTGCTTTCTGCACTATCTTTTGTTCTTTGTTTTGTTTTCTATTGGCAAGTGATTATCTAGGAAGTAGGAACTTGTAAATTTTTTAGTTCTTTAATCGTATCTCCCGAACTATTGAATTCAGAGAAAAATGCTATACGGATTTTTTGTAGATTCTATCAGAAGGAATAATTTTGGTTTCATAACATTTTCAGATATTTCAGTTGCTTTCGAGATATTTATAATTTTCTGAGAATACAATTTTCAACATTTTTGTTCCATCTCCCAATCAACAAAAGGAAAAAATATTTCCTGGTTCAGTGGAAGTCGATGAGCTTCATCTATCGATAATCTTTGTTTTTCAATATATCTACATGGTACCCTATGGGTCGTTCACATTTTTTTCTTCATATTTTTTACTTCATTTCCTGTACTATTGGGTTTACAGGAAAATTTATGGGAAATAGTTTTTAGGATGTTCCAGTGGATAACTTTGCACTCCTGATAATTTTCGATTTCTCCATTTGTTTTCCATATATATTGAATTGAAAGGATTTCAAATTTTGATGTTACGATTTCCATTTGTTTTTCCATTTTCCGATGGATGCACGAGAAAATGGTGATATATTAATTTGTTGCGTCATCAAAGAGGCATACGATGCATTTTTCAAATTTGGATTTAGTCTATTGGTTCAGGAGATATGTCGTTTTAAAGCGAACCGTGTTTTTCGGAAATTCTCCTTGAAAAACCCACTTGGAATATTCCGACCCTGCTCAATTTCGATAGGCTTCGTCTCTTCCTGATAGAGTTTTTTTTCACAAAAAATGAAATCGATCGGACCACTTTTGCGATTTGTAGAGTGGTCGCAAGAAACTTTCGGTGAATAATTGAAAAAACCCGGAAAAACCACCTTAGAGTTTTCCGATTTCCTTCATATTTTGATGACATAATATTGTTTTGAGTACAATAAGATGGCAAAATTTCAAGTCGATATGTCAAACGGTTCCGGAGATATATCGATTTATGATTAACACAAAGTACAGACAGACAGACAGACCACACACAAAAACCAAAGTTGCTCAAAATTCGATGGGGATCAGTTTCTCCAAAGTTACTATACCTCTCTCTCTCTCGCTTAGTTTCCGAGATAGCATTTTTGGCAAGGCCGTAGTATACTCCACAATAGGTATAGCGTCGGATAACAAGGCCAGTGTGACACGAGAGACGAGAGTCATCCTCATCCATCAGTCCTTTTCGAGTATTCGAATTGCGAAATACCTCGTTGCCGTTTCCAAATGTTTGTGTTTGGGCATGGTAGCCAAACCTAGTTAATTTATGATCCATTGTATGCAGTTGCTTTCAGTTTCCTGGAGTAAGAAATGGCCATCAGGATTTAGGATTGAATCAAGAATAATCCAAAATTCGTAGGAAATGTGAATATTGGTGAACGGATTACCATTATAGTGATCTGTTGTTATAAAAGGTGAGGATCCATACTTCTGGCCATAAAATTATTTGCTAGCTGTACATTCTTTCTCCCGCTTTGAATATTGTGTTTTGGGCCGAAACCGATTAGATTCCTATCGAAAACGCTTATAAGGATATTTGGGACTAATGTGGACATGATTAGACTATTTGCGTTTCGTATTTTCCATGTTTGTGTGATGGGTACCTGTTTGTTGAATTCAGAATATAGATTTGTCTATTCCTATCGTCTATGTATCTTTATTTCTACACCATAAACATGTTATAACACTGAAGAGTTCACCCTGTCTGTAGTTTCAGGGCTTGTTTCACTATATCAAAAACGAAAAACTCTTTCAATGTCCCAACTTCCAATAGAGGGTGAGTATGATATTCGGCTTGCTTGGTATCGAAAGTTAGAAATCGTGAAATAACATTCCTATTTTAGAGACGATGCACGGAGCTAGGAGAAAAAGTATCATTGAAAAGTTGATGAAACTATGAACAAAGTTGAAAACCACTATTAGAAATGTGTCCATGACAGTTTTGTGGAAACGTCCCCAAGACAGTTCTGTTGAGACGTGAGACGTGTCCAGAACGGTTGTATTGAAACTTGACTGAGGTAGGACATTTACATTCTCTGGGGCGTTTCTGAAACTTCAGTGAGACTGAAGTGCCCAATCAGCACCAGACATCTTAAAGACGTACATTTTTTGACTTACTTACGTCTTAACGTCCAGGGACGTATAAAGTACGTCTTCAAGATGTAAATCCATGTACATCTCAAAGACGTACACGAATTTACGTCTTTAAGACGTACATTTTAGGTCGTATCCACGTCGTTCCTCCCATGTCGTATGAAAGACGTCTTAAAGACGTAAATTCCAGTACGTCAATTCGACTTATAGAACAATAATGTAAGTTATTTTCTGAAGAAAAACAAAATGTCATCTCCCTACGTTTTTTATTTTCAATTGTTCAGTTTTTTCTTATTTTCAACAAAAGTGATGTTTTTGAATTTTTTCGTCCGACATTTTGGAGCCTTCGTGTTAGATTCTCGAATTTTCACAAAAAAATCATATTCTCCGACCCCAAAAGTCCCATAGTAATCAATTTTGAATAAAATCGGACTATAATCACAAAACTCGTTCGCCATTTTGAAGCCGCCATCTTGGATTTTTCATTTTCGACAATAGGAATTATAATCTCTGATCCCGAAATCCTTCAGATGCCAATTTTGAATCAGATCAGACCATAATCAGAAAACCATATGCCACATTGGATTTACCATCTTGAATATTGAATTTTGATTCGAATCGGAACATAATCAATGAAAAAATCGTCCGCCATATTGGATCCGCCATTCTGTTTTTTCCATTCAATAATAATATCACAACGAATTGTCACAGGAATAATATTTACTTGCCAAATTTTGAATCAATCGGACGATTTAAAGTGAGTTAAATTTAACTTGCACGTTTTGATTACAAACAGACACAAGGACATGTTTAAAACTAAGTAAAAGCTTGATACGTGATATATGGAACAAACAGAGTAACAGAAGAAGTGAATATGGTATAATCATCGAAGTCAAGCAACAAAGAGCGCGGTTAGTACTTGAATGGGTGACCGCTTGTGTCCTACCGTTTGATGAAGTCGTTTATTTCCCTTTTTTTTTGCTTGTCTGCACTTGTTGCTAACTTCAGTGCACAGGTGAAAATCAACTGAAACTATGTGATTTTTCCGTAATTCGAAAGATCAATTTGAGGTAATGGACCAAAAACACCTAAAAAAGACGTCTTAAAGACGTACATATTAGTGGAAAATGTACGTTTTAGAGACGTCCTAAAGGCGTCTCTTGGGCGTAATATGTACGTCTTTAAGACGTACTCATGTCCCGACATGTACGTCTTAAAGACGCCTTTAAGACGTACTTTGGCTGATTGGGTGGAAAGGTTTTAGTTATCCATAAAATATTTCTGGAACGTTTCTGATACTGGAATATGTTCAGTGGGTATGTGCATTATTCGTACCTAAGCCGCGTCATTGCAAAATACTGAAAGTAATTATAGCACAGTGCATTGTCCTATCCGAATTAGCAAGGACGAATGCTATTAATGAACTCGGGATGTATTAATAGCTTTGGGAATATATATTTGTTTGTGGAATTTCTCGAATGGATGCGCATCATTCTATATGTAGGTCCCTTTCATACAAGTCTGAGGGAAATTGCAGTTGTGAGAACATGTTTATGGAAAGAATCGTTCAACAAATATTATGCTGTATGACTATTACATATCAGTCGAATGATATAACTTTCAATTGATTGATCATAACAAAACGGAAGGAAATAATAATACACGGAAGTTGAAATTCATTGTCCATTCTGATTACAGTGACACAACTATTAGGTAGGTAGGTATTTATTTAAATTTGACAATTCAATTTGAATATTAACTTTATATAGGGGTAGGTATTCATATTTAACAAGTCAATTTATGTGATGAAGTCCCATAAGCCGCTGGTAGAGCTTTTTTATCGAAGTTGACTTGATATTTTAATGACAGTTTTGTTGCCTGAAAATTGAACGAGCTAGGAGCTGAATTTTTCTGTCAGTTATTGAAAAGTCAACTTCTATTTGTTTTATTCGAAGAGGATGAGTAACCGATATGAAATATGTAGAAAATAGCACAGGATATACCATGGATATCCGTTTGAAATCCATCACAGGTAAGGATATCCTTGAATATTTATAGGATATTGTCACGACCAGGGGGGCCTTCCTCCCCGGCTGCGTGATCTTAGGGGGTTATGCTTGGCAGCAAGAGGGTGTCCTAACTACCACACTCTCGTAACTCGATTGTGGCAAGGAAAGAGTGCATGTTTCGTTTAACATAAATTCAAGTTTTATTGAACGATCAAAAAACAGTGAACAAGTGAGCAACATAAAAAAGGTTAAGTGAGACAAAAAAAGTTAAGTGAAGTGACTAAATTAAAGTGACCCTATGGCTACACCTTCTAGTGAAATCCTATACATCTCTGGATCTAACTACCAACGTGGTTGGAGACAATTACAGGGGCTGTACAAGGTAATGAAACAGTTTTTGAAAAAATGTACTTACATTGTCCATACAATAATCGCTGCTCCGGCAGGGGAAGAGATGTGTGTCATGGCGTTGACGTCTACTCACTCACTAGGGTGGTTACCGGGAAAAAACTGTACTCGTAATCAGCGTCGTACCGACTCTGATTCTCTGATTGTTCGATTGCCCGATTGTGAATATCCGATTGTCTGATTGTGAATATCCGGAAAATCTATACTTCAATTGTTTTATAGGCGATACTTGCCGAGTTAGCAGAATCAGCAGTAATCGTACCTATCGAGTTCATTACCTCATAGGTGAACTTTCAAGTTCGATGAATTCTGCCGGAAAAGCTTACTAGGTTCCTGTCTGTGAAATCTGAACCGGGTTTGAATTACATATGTTATGTGAATGACTTTGGATATTATCTACTGAGGACTTTGATTTTCTTATGGATATTTCTTAATAAATTGATTGAATGGTTCCTTTGGTATACCAGGTGTGACACGTCTCCTCCCCTCCGAAGAAGCTGCCCCAGCTTCTAATAATGAATTGCCTGACTGCCTATTTATATGTGAAAAACAAAACAAAAAGAATATAAATATACAAGTATATAAAAATAGAACAGAAAAATCATACAAAATTGAATTATAGAAGAATAAAGTTCAGTTGATTGACGCAAAAAAAAAAAAATCATATATAAAATTCTGAATCAGTTGACGATAATTATTGAAACGAAAAACAACAAAAAAAAATAATAATAATCAGAGAAAATATAACTTTATGCTAATGTTCCACAAAACCAGTTCCTATACTGAGCACTTATCAGTTCCGCACTGAGTCCGGCACTGTCCAATTTTCATATCTGCTATCCCATGGCAGGTCGGTAGGTTAAACGGACCTACGCATTGTCCGCTTCGGCGCTACCATCGACATCAGAACCACGGAACGTTTCGTGCTGCCTGTGAAGGTTACGTTGCTGGTCACGGCTAAGTCACGGCCCATGGCTATCCGTGCGTCGGTGAGGGAAGCGGTCGGAATTCTCGACCGTCTCTTGCTGCCGCTGGCGCTGCTTATTCCCCAGCTGCCTGGTCGACTTTTCTATTGAGTGTTCTGAGGAGTCTGTGCTCTGTTCGGGATTATGACTTGACAAATTCGACAAAAAAATATTTTCTCTCCTCTTCCGGATCCGAAGATACCGACAGACTGACACAACAAAATCCATTTTTGTGGTCTCGCCCGGTTGCTCATCGCATCTGTCATTCCTTATGTTCCGTGTTCTGTGACACAGCCAAACATAACCACAGATTATCTCGTACCTCAAGATCTGTTGCTTTCGTTGAGAGAAAAACATCTGCATCGACAGATTTTTTCTTGCAGAATCTTGCATCTCTGAATCAGCATCTTTCGGTTTTATCTCGGTCCGCAAAACAACGCCCTAACGCCAGATTCCGTTTGCGTGTTCGGTACGATTTTTCGGTTTGTTTGAATCTTTTTCTGATTCCTGGTGGATTTTGAGAGTACCTAGTTGCTTATTTCGGTTAGTGATTCCATAATATGACAGTGATGATGAACACTAGTGCATTCATGGGATTATAACTGGTCTGCTACTACATCTCAGGATATTCTGCTTGGTAAGCGCATTTCTTCCTCCATGATGGCTTCTTTTAAAAAAGTGTCCTTTTGTTTCTCCTAGGTTTGGATATTCAGGACTTTCTCTGGCTGACTTTGTGCTGCAGACGTCTGGCTAGATCATAGTTGACTTTTTGGCCCCCCTTGCCTTCTCTGTAGGATGGTTTGGGAGCTGATACATTGTTGTAAGTTTATATTCATCACGTTTTCAATTCATTTATTGTTCTCTCCTGTGCCTATGTTTCCTTAATCTCACATTTCATGTCCTTTATTTGTAGGTTTCCCAGTATGTCGCAGTCATCGTCCTTCAGAGCTTTCAGCCTCCTGTGTCGAACAACTCAATAGGTGGTGCTACTGGATGGATGGTGTTTATTGGACAGGGCTGCTCGTGCTTCGGTCTGACGTGCGGTTTGTGGCTCACATGGAACAAGAGAAAAATTTACAGCAGTAAGTGTACTTTCATTTTTACATAAACAATACCCATTTTTGGCTATCCTACATACCCATATTGAACCTACATTTACATTTTTTTTTTTTTTACAAAATACCTTCCCATAGTGACATACCTAAATAAATTTTACCTATAGTTCTTCACCTAGTACCTGAATTACTGCCCTGTTATTTTTTGATATTTGAGAACTGTCCCTACTCTCTATTATTGTGATATGTTTTCTATCTCATTCATTTATGTTTTAATAATTCTCCAAAATCTAATAAAAAAGTTTCTCCTGCTAACTCATCTTCAATTCTTCATCTTTTGACATTTCTTCCATATAATATTATTCTCTATCCCAATGTCTTAATTCGATAGGAGGAACGTACTTGGATATCTAGACTCCAGTAAAAACATTCTCCAGTTAGGTATAGGTATGCAGTGAGGTTATCAACAACAAAAATATACTGAAAACTCCATTTCAAACTTATTATCTTGCTTTTAACACATCCACACATATAATGTACATATAACTCGAATTTCCAAATCAGTACCTTTCTTTCATTCAAATCAAATTGTGAAGGTATCTATAAGAAAACAACTACTTTCCTGGCTAATACCATCGACGACTATTGAATTACATCCTCTAGATATTTACAACAATTTGATTACTTCCACATTCACTCTTTGTACGTACTGATTTCATTGCATTCGTCTGCAATAGCTTTATTGCAACACATCTTCAAACCTTGCATGACACCTTTTTGTCATGCCTTGGCCTTAAGGGTGAGTATTCACTAATATTTCAAGTTTCCTCCATACCTCCCTATAGCCGAACTGTTCAGTAACCATCACTAAACTCAGTAAAAAATATCTCAATTCATCTCATAATTCAAATCCATCTATAATTCTCTCAAAATAATATCTCCTTTTCATAACATATAGTACATAACTCACGCGTTATGTCTTGGCCGAAGGGTGAGTTTTCACTATTGTACTTGACAAAGCATCTGCCAAACGTCCCTAGCCGAATTGTTTAGTATACCCTTACTAAACTCAGTAAAAAATATCTCAATTCATCTCATAATTCAAATCTATCTATAATTCTCTCAAAATAATATCCCTTTTTCATAACATATAGTACATAACTCAGGTGTTATGTCTTGGCCGAAGGGTGAGTTTTCACTATTGTACTTGACAAAGCATCTGCCAAACGTCCCTAGCCGAATTGTTTAGTAATCTTTACTAAACTCATTGGTGAACTCGCAACAAGATACATCCCATATCAATATCCTTCATAATCCTCAATATATCTTTATTTATCTTCAATTCATCATTATTCATCTTCAATGTACCATTAATCTTCAATATCTTGTAATTCATCTTTAATATATCATCAATTCAATTCTTTCTCTCTATATCATATTTTCAATTTCATTCTCTCATCATTCAATTCAAATTCAACAACTTGCTTCAATATAATATATCAAGGTACCAATTTCTCATAAAAAAATAAACTTCTGAAGAATGACTCTAGTCTGTGTTAACAACAAAAATAATATCTTTTAAATTTCAAAATTAGCAAAAATTATCATACTCATACGAAACCTCCTGTATACCTATAATCAAATCACTCTAAAATATGAAAAATTCTTCATTATAAATTGAAAATACCATATTTCCTTTCAAAATATTCAACAACGAATTCAAACGGAACTAAAATCGTAGAAGAGTAGGGTTTCAGAATTGATCGCCACAGTTCGAAATTCGTTATAAAATAATTATTAAATTTCTCAAAAAAATATCATCTGGAAAATATTCTTCATGACATCATAACACGAAAACAATCAAAACCGAAGATTTTAAATCACTCTGTGTTTCAAAAAGTAAGTTCAGATGTTGCTTTTTCCAGATTGGATATGAAACATTCAGCAGTCAGCTGTGCAAGGTACAGTTTATTATTCACGAAATATCAGCGCATTGTTTTTATGGTTCGACAAGATGTGACCTTCATGAAATATGATATCTAACAACAACAATGCAGTGATATCTGTGTTATCTATCTCGTTTCCATCTTCAGCAAAATGAATCAAATGTAGGTCACGCTGGGCATGTCTTGGATTGTAGAAACTGAACATTTCATATTTTCGTTGCTGAATTCAAAAATAAACACTTAATTGGAGAAAGAAAGTATTGGCAAATGCTGATTGTTGTGAAAATTGCTATATCTTTACTTGAAATTGTGAACTGAAAAATAACTTTCTTCGAAACAAACATTTGATTTTGAATTATTATCTATACTTAACTAGAGAATTTAAAGTAATCTTGAATTATTATTAATTAATTAGGAATATTATTTTGCCAATCTGGGAATCTATTGGTCATTTGAGCAGTATTTCGATACAAAAGGTTGACTTATTTATACAGGGTGATACTTTCAATAAAATGGAGTGAGACTAGGTGAGCGGGTAAGCGAAAAACGGACTTATTCTATATCCTCATCCTTGTCAGAATACAATGAATCTGGATCCCATGGGTGATCGTACGGTAGTATCCTGCTACCATGTACAATATCTTTACCACTGGACATAGTGGGTCCCATTTGTACCTCGAAGTCTTCATTCTCCAATCTCCTCAAGATATAATAAGGCCCGAACCACCTCAAAATGATTGGTCCATGATCCTTCATGTACACTACCTTCACCTCATCTCCAATATTGAATTCGGAGTACTGAGATAACTCACCACCTGAGGCACATTGTATTGGGATATGCTCAATAGAAGTTAAAACCAAATTTGAATCAGTTCCATCCTCTTTTTTGAAGTGCTCCTGAGAAAAGTTGACAGCAGACTTCAATTTCTCACTCTTGTCGGTGTTACCGTCACTAAACTCTACTGGAGATGGTACTAATTCATCATCCTCGAAAGAAATGAGGTCTTCCTCATTAGAAGATATGACCGGTGATTCGGCATCTTCGAATGAGATTAGATCTTCATAATCCGTGGTTGTCAAGGATGTTTCATTATTTTTGACTGACTCTGATTCTATTTGAGTAAAGGTGTTCTTCAAATTGATTAAACACTCGTATCTATACAAATTTTTGTAGGAAAAATGTTTTTGTCGAGAATGGCAATTATTATCAATATTAACGAGAAGTGTTGAGGGGTTATTAGGGCACGGGATGGTTCGAGTGGTGATTCTCTTATTTTCCTGATTAAAGGACTGTGTTTGAAACAAATATTTAACGTTGTTAAGACATTCTTCATTATACAATTTTTTATAGGATAAACAATATTTCGATAGGTTTCTATATCTCATTTTTGGCAGTGACTGAGAAAAAAAGTTAGAAAACAATTCTCTATGTAAATTGATGTCAAAGAAATTATATATGCTCATAAATAATGATAATCTATACTTGATTAGAAATAATTAATTTGAAAAATTCATGAAATATCAATGTTAATATCCTTTTGTGATCATGAAACTATTTTCAATCTGAATGTGTATGATGATTGAGGCTCATTCACACAAGGTGAAGATACAAGGTGAAATATAGTTATAGTATTTCTTTTGAAATTTTTTCTTCCGTTTCATATTATTTTGATGTTAGGTTTGGTTCCTCAGGGTTGACTGTACTTCGTCAAATCATATCAAAATTGTAAATATTATAGTTAAGATCCAGAGTGTAAGTTATTTTATGAAATTATGATGCTGTATCTCAGTTTCTTTCTGTTTTGCTCAATAAATATAAGAAAAAAATGTAAAAAAACAAAAATTATTACTCATCCCCAAAAAGTTCTCTAAATTTCTGCTGTATCCTCTGTCTGAAAGCCAAATTTTTTACAATAGAAGTGGTTAATAACGACAAGGGTATTTTCACAATTAACTTCTTCACAATTTTCGATTTTTGGGACTGTTTAAATCTCTTAATTAACAATCTTTGACGTTTACCACGGTTCCTTCGTGGCATAGTGAAAAATAATTGAAAATAATAATGATAATACCTGAATGAATTATGCTGTGGATGTTGCTAACCAGCCTGATAGCAGTTTTATCCGCACAAGCACATGGTTCACAGCATCAGCGCATAATACAAAATATGTTTTCGAAAAGAATATTATGTTATGGTAGTTTCCACCAGCCTGATGGCAGTTTTACCCGCACAAGCACATGGTTTTCACCGCCATTGCATAATATAAAAATGAGTTCGTGTTTGATATATAATGTATAATATTTTATCACTCTTTCGCAGTTCCTCAATTCCCTACTTTCCCAAAAAAAAAAAATTTATGTTTTATTAACTATTATATAAATTGAGCATCTACTATTCTACGTTATTGAGCAGGAAAAAAAATGAATAATAATAAAAGAACTGATATTTTTCTATGCTATTTTACTTAGGTCCATTATGAAGAATGGAGCCTCAGGATTCGAGACACGGCGCCTCCACCATGTGTCACGACCAGGGGGGCCTTCCTCCCCGGCTGCGTGATCTTAGGGGGTTATGCTTGGCAGCAAGAGGGTGTCCTAACTACCACACTCTCGTAACTCGATTGTGGCAAGGAAAGAGTGCATGTTTCGTTTAACATAAATTCAAGTTTTATTGAACGATCAAAAAACAGTGAACAAGTGAGCAACATAAAAAAGGTTAAGTGAGACAAAAAAAGTTAAGTGAAGTGACTAAATTAAAGTGACCCTATGGCTACACCTTCTAGTGAAATCCTATACATCTCTGGATCTAACTACCAACGTGGTTGGAGACAATTACAGGGGCTGTACAAGGTAATGAAACAGTTTTTGAAAAAATGTACTTACATTGTCCATACAATAATCGCTGCTCCGGCAGGGGAAGAGATGTGTGTCATGGCGTTGACGTCTACTCACTCACTAGGGTGGTTACCGGGAAAAAACTGTACTCGTAATCAGCGTCGTACCGACTCTGATTCTCTGATTGTTCGATTGCCCGATTGTGAATATCCGATTGTCTGATTGTGAATATCCGGAAAATCTATACTTCAATTGTTTTATAGGCGATACTTGCCGAGTTAGCAGAATCAGCAGTAATCGTACCTATCGAGTTCATTACCTCATAGGTGAACTTTCAAGTTCGATGAATTCTGCCGGAAAAGCTTACTAGGTTCCTGTCTGTGAAATCTGAACCGGGTTTGAATTACATATGTTATGTGAATGACTTTGGATATTATCTACTGAGGACTTTGATTTTCTTATGGATATTTCTTAATAAATTGATTGAATGGTTCCTTTGGTATACCAGGTGTGACAATATTCTGAATGAATATCCTATAGACGTCTATGTTCGTTTGTCGAACATAAAATAGCAATTGAAAATGGTTGAAGACAACACGAATTATCACAAATATCACATGCAAATCACATGTATCGCATGATTCACAATCATGTTCAATAAAAATTCAAATGTAGTTTATCATTATCACTCCCGTTATTCATATATAGAAATATTTATTATAAAATATTAGATGTAATCATTCACAATAATAAACTGAAACCTAACTACTCACAGAAATATTCTTTTTTTAGTTTCGTTCCTCACGTGGTTGATTAAATATGCGATTGGCCATTTATATTCACCGCGTAATCAAGCGACCAATCACTATCGAGTACTAGAAAAAGAGAGGAGACAGAGAATTCTTTCTCGAAAAGTGAATCCTCAAAGTTGTTTACATTTCAAGGTTTGTGATTATGTGGTTTGTGTTCGAAATTTTATGGATCTCCCTCGAAAACTGATGAAATAAAGATACTTTTCTCATTTGCAGAGGTTCCTGCTAGGTCAGTGAATCAATTAGGTGGAGTGAATCACAAAATATTGCAATATATTTCTAGAACTCATCCAGCCAGTGATGAAACAGTTGGTTAGGTTAGTGCCTATTATTTTACTTACTCTTCTCTAAAATTCAAGCAAGTTGTTCAAGCAATAGTGATCTTGAGAAATCCAATGATGGATGAATGTAATTTCTGGTTAGTATCGTAATATGTAATTCCAAATTCAGAGCAAGCACCTCTCAAACAACATACCTATACCTATCTACCTACCTAAATGATTTGTTTCCAGGGTATTCCATTTTTGTTCGAAAAAAGTTCATTTCATTTGAAATCATTCACAAATTTATCATGATAATACTATGTATAAATCCTATTATCCTTATTTGTTCTCTCTGATTTCTGGACTTCATATTTGGAACTGTATAACCTTTCTGCTTCATTATGAAACAGCATTATATTTCTCTTCCAGATACCTACTAACAAGGACACTAGGAGATTGTAACTCCTATGAAAATGCAATCTGAAACTTACTGCATCTCATGGAAAGCTGTTTCCAATGTTCAGGACTCAGATCACTCAGATACCTACCTACCCATATATTATTGTGATAATGTGTGATATGATAGTGGTGTCATTCATTGTGAATGAAATTGGATTTCAGATATTCTATAGCTGATATATCATGAACTTTGAAAACATTTTGCATTTTGTTTTATGCATATCCAGAATCAGATCTAATTGATTTCCATGAAAATATTTCATAGATATCAGTCGATCTCAAAGATATTGTAACCAAACCCACCCGGGTGTTGTCTGAATATGGAATTATCCATCCATATTTCATGTGATCGTCTAGTATTTATCATGTTCGAGAAGTATCGAGATTCAATTCGACACCTCTCAAACATGTTCCCACGTTGTGTATTTTTTTTGTATAAGTTCGTGGATACAGAGTTCTGTGAAGGTAGAAAAGAAATGAAAATCGTGTATGAATCAAGAGTATTTATTGGCCACGCATCTTTTTACAATACAAATTGTACGATGTGAAGTTGAGTGAATTAGCAAAAAGCAATCAAACCCTCTTCACTGTGCCAACCAAGACTCAGTATCAAAAGTTTATGTTGGTATTATCTGATCCATTGCTCAGATGGACTATGCTTGCATTCCTCTCGGTTTGCCTAATGGCTTTTTTCAGTAGAAGGATCGTCTCCTGCCGGGATAAAATAAGAGTGGTTGCAAGCCACCTCCGCGGTGTACACCAACTACAGGGACGTCCAAATCAGTATGCCTACTGTTAATTTGAAAGTAAGGAGAGGACGCTCCCACAGTACCATCGAGCAATTTGACCACTCATTGTCATCTATAAGCACTTCGAGTTACGTAGATAAACTGGTCAAGGTTAAGCAACAGCGAAGTATACAATACTACCAAAAAGAGATCATGATGAGTTTACTCTATTTGGACTTGACGTTATCTATCAGAGACTGAGTGCTGAGTGAGTGCTTAGATAGTACTCAGACTGGGACCCAATCTCGGACCCAATCCTTCAACCCGTTCTTTCGGCTATAACGGAGATGGAGTTTGGTCGTCTTCCATGTTTCCTAGAACTCGTAACAAGATAAGGAATTAGTTTCTGAAATAATATTATTTCTGCCCATTCGCTCTAAAGGAAAACACATAACAATGTTTAGGCAAATCTTTATTATTTCTAGAAGTCGCAGATGTTTCAAAAGAACAAACCTATTTGTGGTGAAGTGTTGGGTCCGACTGCGACCAAGTCGATCGGATAGTAGTGTAAGTGTAAGTTCCGACTACGATCAGGTGTCGGTCGGATTGTAAAAAGTGTAGGGTCCAACTACGATCAAATCGGTCGGATAGTAGTGTGAGTGTAAGCTACAAGAACATATATGAACTCAAGTGTATCTGATATGCCAAACGAACATATGTGAACTCAGGTGTAAATTATATAACATCACACATGAATAAATAATACCATCATTTCAAATTCAAATGTACTACACCCAGTACATTTCAAAAGAACAAGCCTATTTGTGGTGAAGTGTTGGGTCCGACTGCGACCAAGTCGATCGGATAGTAGTGTAAGTGTAAGTTCCGACTACGATCAGGTGTCGGTCGGATTGTAAAAAGTGTAGGGTCCGACTACGATCAGGTGTCGGTCGGATTGTAGTGTAAGTGTGAGCTAAAAGAACATAATTATGTGAAGTCATATAACTGTAAAGTAAGACAACAAATATTCATCATATATGCCTAACCATAGCAATAATATACCATAACTCAGTATAATAAACAATGATAAATAGAATTTCAACTGAATCGCAACTCAACACAGTTCATTTCAAAAGAATACCCCATATCGCTCTATCTGTAACGGCCGTCGGTGCTCTAGTCACTTCCAGCACCGAGCGGACGGTCACTAGGTCACTAATGAGTAATGTCATTGTCATGTCCATGTCAAATTATCTCAGATAACCAAATAAACATATACGAATTCAAACAGTTTTGTTATGATGGATTCTTACCTTTTATTTCTGGAGATGTTGCTTCTTCGAAGGTTGGAAATGTTCTGTTGAGATCGCGGCTCGGGCTGTTATTTATAGGGAAACCGTTTGTTGTGATTGTCACTAAGACCACTTCCATGGTTACTGATGTTCTTTTATTGAAACAAACCTGGATTTGGCCCCATTTTGGCCCCATTTCAGGGTGCTCCCTTGCATTATGAGGCTTCTAGCTGTGAACATACGATGTCCAAAGATCAGGTAGCTGTTTTCACATACTTATAAGTCTGTCCCTGTGGTTCTACTTCAGATTTGAAGTGAATTTATGAACGTCTGACAGCGTCAAACGTTCGTGAATTGGTAGAGTTTTTTCCACAATACAGACTCTTCCTGCCTTTGTAGCTGGAATAAATCGATACAAATCGAAGTCCAGATTACTCACCAAGCTTTCTAATGTTGTAACAAAGCACAACACTGCATAATCCAGTATCCAACAAGGTCTTACCATACCTGGGATACAATCCAAAGTTTGAGTGATAGAATTTATGATCTCGTGATGATTTGTTACTTATTTCTCTGATAAAAAATGCAACTACTCATAGAAATTGAACCCTCATTAATGGAGTCATGAACTGAATCACTAACTATGATCCTCAAATAAGAAAATGACTTCCAAAATAAATCAATACTCTTGATCATGATGAAATATTCTACCAAGCGAACTGGCTTGGGTCGTTACAATATCGTATGAATATCTATAATGAACATCTATATAAAGGATATCTTGTGGTGGGAATGAAGTATTAGTAACATTTTTATAGTATTCTTTAGCGAGAAACCAAAACGACCAGGACCTATTAAGACAATCCATGAGTTTTGATCTTATTTCGTGAACATTGTTTGTTTTTTTGATGCGTCTACTAATTGATTGGGTTAGTGATTTTGCACTAGCAATGGTAGGCTGTTTATTCCAAAGCAACAGCCCTAGAACAGTTTTTGTTGGACCAGAGTTTCGTAGGTGATGATCATTTCGATGAATGTGTCCATTCCAAGCGTGATGATCTCGTTTTCTCCGCAGCATACTGTGAAGGATCCTCAGAATCAAAACATATTCTGTACAGAGAAAACGAAGAGAAAATATTTGGTGACCGTCTCAGTCTTTGACAAGACGTGGAGCAGCTCCACAAAGACTCGGATAAGTTGATGGATGGATGAGTTGATGGATGATGAATAGATGGATCAGTTGATGAAATAAAAAATGGGCAGGCTGAGGTTGCCATGCTCATACAATTATCATCCTAATTCATCATTTCAGATCATTTTGGGATTCTCTCCTCGTCTCTTTGAAATAAAAATATGAATACTTTTGATTTCAGTTTGGGGTTTAGTTAGATTATCAATTATGAAGCCAATCAGAATCCTTCGAAACAAAGTTATCAAATGTATATACAAACTAGGTTACTCGGAATCAATAAGGAATCTTCATAAACCTAGGCAATTGTTAGATATCAACTCCATTTACAAATTCAAAGATTAAGTTTCATCCATTCCGTCAAACATAATTATAAACATTCAAATCTGAATTTTGTAGTCAATAGTCATAAACACGAACACATAACCAGACAAAAAGATATGTTAACTCTCATCAAAATTAAATCAGATATAGGTAAAAGATCTATTTTATACAATGGAACAATTCTCTATAATGAATTATCTGCCAGACTGAAGAAAAAATTAAGTGTTGACAAATTCAAAAAAGAACTGAAAAAATACTTATGTCTTTGATTCTTTTATATCATCATAAATCAATTCAAGAACTCATATTCAACAATCAACAGTCTCTAGAAGAAACAACATTATATGTACTACTATGTATATGATTTAAAAATGATTATCTGATTATCGAAATTTTTTTTATACAGTTGAGATTTCATAATTTTCCCTGCTATAAACATATTATATGTTTCTTGAGAATAATAAAGATTATTATTATTATTATTGTTATTATTATTATTATTAATTCAATATACCTGTAGTGAGAACAAATCAGATGATTTGCCCCAAAATGTCACTGCGCTTTAACAATTTTTCTATCTGAAAGCCTTAAAGAAAAATTCACAAGCTTGTCAGTGACAATTTTTATTGAAAAAGTTTTGGAGAAGAAAAATAAAGGTATATAGAAAAAATATCAAATTTTCACTTATCTTTGGACGTTTCGGGACCTAATCTGCTTCCGTTTTCAGCATAAAAAACGGATTTTTCGTTCGGCAAATTCATATCTGTCTTGACACGTCTCAGTTCTCAGTGACAATTGTAGTTGGTTGGTATTCAAATGAGTTACAGGATGTTTTCAATGATTAACATTGATTTTACTATTTTCATTTCCAGATTCCTGTAGTGAATCATGTTCTTTCTATATCAACAATAAAATCAACCATCAATAACGACAAATATAATACCATACATTCCCGGCATGTCTGAAAAAATGAAACGTGTTGGTGATAAATTTCAAGTGGAAGCTGTGTTCAAAACTGATAAAGATATTATATTATAAGACTGCGAACTTCAGCAAAAAGATTTTATTCCTCACAATCTTCGAACTTTTCAATAACAGTTGATTTTTCTATCAATAACTTCCGTTGTCCTGGCACCGACAATCCAAGTAGCACCGCAACACAGGGCGATCTCTGGACTCATGGTAGGTTCTCATCACTCGACCATCCTGATGATCGTTTTGCCCCCAAAACGGATTCGAACTCCCTATATCAAAACAAGAAACAGATATAAATTATCTAAAATCAATAACATCAAAAATCAGAAACATAGTCTTCCAATCTTTTAGGAGGTTTTCTACTCCTTTGCTGTCGTTTCTTTTCAGGAATCGTATCAATCTTCTCGTCTGGAATGTAATCTGGATCTATTTCAAATTCCCCTTCACTGTGATATACTTCGTCCTGATTTTCCACTTCTTCGACTTGATTTTCCTCTGTGTTCAAGAATATTTCCTCTTCACTATTCTCACTTGTATCATCATCTTCTTCTTCCATGGCATTCTTGTATCTCTTAATCTGAGAAATATGTACATTGGTACAAAAGGTCCTTCCATCATCATTATTCAATTTCTCTACTTTGTAAATGTCTTTTCCCATATTTCTCAAAATAACGAGAGGTCCTCGGTATTTAGGTTGTGTTTTGGTCGGTTCTCCAGTACTTTTCGGTAATCTTTTGATAACTATGACATCTCCTACTTCATAAGTATCATGGTATCTCGTTTTATCGTATCGCTCTTTATATTTCAATTGTGCATTCTTTATTTTAATCCGATTACCTTCTTGAATCACCTCAGGTCTTTGATAATCTTCCATGGCAACTTCATAAGCCAATTTTGCATCCTCAAACCTGGGAGTGTATCCATAAAGAGACTTGAATGGTGTTTTTCCGGTCGTTCCATTTATCGTTGTATTCAGATGTCTTTCTACATCCTTGATTTTCGCATCCCAACTTTCCTCACAATCCATTGACGTCGTTATAACTGGTAATAGAAATCTGTTGATGACTTCTATCTGACCATTTGCTTGAGCCCACTGACTAGCTATCAAGTTGTGATGAATTCCGACTTCCTTACAATAATTTTCGAAATCATTAGAAGTGAAGGCAGATCCTCTATCAGAAACCAATATACGGGGTACTCCAAATTTTTGGACAAAATTTTTCAGCATCATTACAGTTTCTCTTGCTGTGACTGTCTTCACTGCATATAGCTGCACAAATTTAGTCAACGAATCTACTATGGCCAGAACATATGAATTACCTCTGCTGCTTTTGATGAATGGACCCAAGTGATCAATATGTATTCTTTCCATTGGTCGACTTGCAGGTGGAATTGGATGTAACCCTCCAGGTCGTCGTCCACCAGGTGTTTTCTTCATCAAACATTCAAAACAGCCATTGATATGTCTTCGAACGTATCTTCTCATCCCTTTGAACCAACAAGTTTCAAGAATTTTAGATACTGTACGAGCCATAGAAAAATGACCACCCATATCGTGATATTTCACTACTATTGATTTTCTCATTTTATCAGGAATTACATATAAAAGCTTTTCTTCATTATCTACTCTCACCTTTTTGTAAATCCTTCCATCTTTCAAAAGATAATCTCTAATTCTATTATTTTCTTCTTTATTTACATCTTCCCGATTCTTACTTAGGATTTCAAATACTTCTCTTAGCTTTTCGTCATCTCGTTGAATCATCGAAATTTTGTCCTCCTCAGTCAGAATCATAAAAATTCCAAATTTCTTGTCAAACAGATTTTCTGAAAATTCGCTCTCTTCATCTTCAACAGGTGCTCTGCTCAACGCATCAACATGTGCCATTTCTGTACCAGGTCTATGTTTAATACAAAAATCATATTCCATCAAAGTGGCATACCATCTTGCAATCTGAGGCTTCAGAGATCTATTTGCATTCAGATAAATCAGAGCTTGGCAATCTGTAACAACTGTGAAATGTATTCCTAGCAACATTGCTTTCAATCTTTCTACTGACCATACTATAGCCATTAGTTCTGTTTTATGGGAATGATATTTCTGTTCTGCTTCAGTATTTTTCTTTGAAACACAGTAAATCAAATGCATCTTACCATTTTCATCCTCCTGTAGCAATACTCCAGCGATACCTACTGAACTTGCATCTGTGTGAAGCTCGGTCTTCGCATTTCTGTCGAACAATCTCAGCACAGGAGCAGTTACCAACTTTTCTTTCAATTTCAAGAAAGTTTCTTCTGTTTTGGAGTCCCATGCAAAGTACACATTCTTCTTAGTTAAATCTGTGAGAGGTTTTGCCAATATCGCATATCGAGAAATGAATCTTCTGAAAAATCCCGTGAGTCCCAAGAATCTTCTCACCTCATGAGCATTTCTTGGTTTCGGAAATTCTTCGATTGCCTTCATTTTCGTGTTGCCAGGCCTCAACCCGTCCTTCGAAAGAATGAAACCCAGAAATGATACTTGGCTGCTAGAAAAAACACACTTCTTAATATTCATGGTCAAATTAGCTCTTCGAAATGACTCAAAAACTTGACGTAATCTGTCGAACATTTCTGGCCAATTTTTTGCAGGAATTAGAATATCATCGAGATAGCACATACATATTGTACCTCTTAAATCACCTAAAACCAAATTCATCATTCTTACAAACTCATATGGTGGGAGCATTCGTCAATCCGAAAATCATTCTGGTAAATTGTCCTGTTTCATCAAATCCTAATTTCAATGCTTTACAGAGCTTAACTTTATGGTGGAAGTAAGAAAACAACGAGTTCTTACCTTGAACTGTCCGCTCCATTTCTCTCCATAAATCAGTCGTACTCTGTCGAAGACTAAAGGTCTTCTTGAATTTGATCTTGAATTCATCAAAGTTTTGAATCGAATCTGAATTTGCTTTCAACCATTCGTTTGCCGTTCCTACAAGATGGATTTTCGCCGTCTCCAATTTGAATGCTTCAGGCCATTTATGCAGCATAGCAGTACTTTCCAGCTGTTCCAACCATCCCAATGCTGACTTTCCTAGTTCCTCTCCATTGAAGTCCTCAATAGATTTACTAAAATCAGGCATCACTTGGTAACTGCAATCCGTAGCTTCCCGCTGTTGTAAATATTGAAACCATCTGTCTTCTGAATCCTTCCGACTCTGTTCCATCAACAACATCATCTGCATAAACTTGTCCATAAGCTGATCTGGTGGACCACCACTTGAAGAACTCATATTTCCGTCAACATCTTCTGCTCTTGTCACAGGCATCTCGTAGATCCTTGACCACTTCTGATTTGATAAAGATATTATATTATAAGACTGCGAACTTCAGCAAAAAGATTTTATTCCTCACAATCTTCGAACTTTTCAATAACAGTTGATTTTTCTATCAATAACTTCCGTTGTCCTGGCACCGACAATCCAAGTAGCACCGCAACACAGGGCGATCTCTGGACTCATGGTAGGTTCTCATCAAAACTGAGAATACATAGAGATCAATTCGAACTCAAACAAATTCAAAAAATGAAGATCAATCGTCAAAAAATTGTATTTACAGTATACCTTGTGTTTGTGGAAAGTTTTATACATGTGAAACCAAGTGAACTCTTTCAGTAAGGACGAAGAAACATAAATACAATATGAAGAGAAGAAACATCGACAAATTGAAACTAACTGAATAGCCTTATTGAAGATGAACAACATATGGCAGAGTGGAATAATATTTTTTTTCTGTGACGGAAAAAAAGTTTGGCATTTCATCTTTGTTGGGAGACAACACAACCTGGAGCTAAACTCTACTATTTTTTTTCCTTGTTTAATAAATAACTAAAATCATTGAAAGAAGTTAACCAGATTTAAAAAAATCAAGGAATCTACTTGCATTCTTCTGAACGGAGATAGTAGCATTGCTTCCTGTTCAGTTGATATAGATAAAACATAGTATTCACTACTGAAAACTGAACATGAAAATGGTAGATTCGAGATCAATTAATAAAAACATCCTGTAACTCATTTGTCGACTAAAATCACTCATCCATATGCCAACATCAGTATGATACTGAAAAGGGTCAAGCTGTAAGCAGCACAACTTACAAAGAAACATATTTTGCATTTACATGTTGAGACCGGGAGCAGAATCGGTCCCGAAACGTCCAAAGATAAGTGAAAATTTGATATTTTTTCTATATTCATTCTCTTCATTTCTCTTCTCCAAACCTTTTTCAATACAAATTGTCACTGAGAAGCAAGTGCATTTTTCTTTCAGGCTCTCAGATAGGGAAATCCTTTAAGCACAGTGTCATTTTGGAGCGAATCATCTGATTTGTCCCCACTGCACATATATAGAAATAATATGGATATTTCAATTCTATATGGAGACGAGAAGAGAAAATCCCAAAAAAATCTGGAATAATGATTGTACCACCTCCTCGATCAACCTGCAGACAGTATTATCCTGATGATTGGTAAAATTGTTCTCTCTGATTAAAGAAATTGAAATTATCTATACCTACATTTTCCATTCTCGAAACAGATTCCAACAATTTCATGACTCGTTCTGGGATATCAAATAAAACTCGATAGTACATCAGTCAATCTCCCAGAATAACACCCATGGAAAACTTGGTATCTCTAATAATCACTTTAAATATACATAGACTTTTGGCAAGCTTACCTCGCTTGTTTAAATTATTATTTCTCAATGTGAATGGCCGTTTCGAATTTACCATGCATGAAAATAAACAAAGCACCCAATTAACGAACTGAATGGGAAAATGTGAAATGTGCGCTCCATGCAAGAATAATTATTATGCGCTCAATATTCGCTTTTCCCGTTAGTCTATTCTACTATCCCTGAATAAGAGGACTCTCACTCAGGAATACTATAGTTATATATAGACTCGTGATTTATATCATTATCAGGTTAACGTTGATGCCTCATCAAACTTTGAGTTCGATTTTTGTTTGTGTAATTGCTATGTTTGGTAATTTAAGTGCACGTGTGCCCTTATAAAATAAGGACCCGACTCTTCAATTATTTTCAATGGTTTTATGAGAATAACTAATTTTATAGACAGTAATGGTGAACAGTTCTTTAATTTTTTTATTAGAAGAGAAATTGTTGCATCAACCATTGAGGGTTATTAGCAACATAACAATAGTATTCTAGTGATTACATTACAGACAATAATGATTTCGCATTCTGATTAAGTCATCATAGTTTGTTAAGTAGACCTATGTCAGATTGGAAACCAGAGATCTTCAAAAAACATCGGACACTTCACTAAAAAGTGAACATGATCACTTACTGACGGAAGGTGGAGTGGAAGTGTGTTATACACTGAGAAAAAACTTGAGTTATCATAATTGGGAATCTGATACCCGTTATTAAGATATCTGCAATAAATAGGGGACAGATGTGTTCATTTGCTACCATAGATGAAGTGAATTTTCAGGTGACTTGTAGTTATGGCAGCTTATTCAATATGCAAACTTGTATAAAAACACCGCTGCTGAATAACTACCACTTTTTCTAGTTTCTATGATAACACAGAATGTCGAATAGGAATTATTCCCATGAAATGTTGCAGTAACTCTCCACTCTACAGTGGTTATTAGACTATCGACATAAAACAGCATCTCTTTATTACTGGCACAACCATCTTGAGGTAACGCAGTAATACGTCTCATTTTATTATAGTTATCTGATATCTGCATGAAACCTGACATTTTGACATGCTATTGTAATATAGCTATCAACAGCTATCCCAATATTTTCTACTCTAGTATATTCATCAAACAGTGGTAATGAGGTTATCTGATCAACATTATTCGATGATATGCATTATGAAACCGTGCTTTGAATTACTGCAATGAGAATAAATATCCAATCCACACTCACTTTTCATGATCCAAAGTTATTGTTTTCAAAAAAACAAAAAATACGTTTGGTCTCTGAATTGAAATATTTGGGTATCTGTGGAAGTTTTTTGACATTACTCTTTGATTTTTTCGGAGAAATATCATCTATATGCATACTGACGAATTTATTGAGAAATGAGAAGCTGGATACTTATCTTTACCCTCTCTTCGGAGTTATGATGAGAATTGTCAATAAATTTCCCCCCTCACAGAAACCCAAATATTTTGATTCAGAATATCATCGATCATTTTGTTTTTGAAATAAACCAATTTTAGGCCGTGAAAAGTGGGTATAGAGAATACTTTTTTCATTGCAATAATGCAATGCACGGTAAATTCCACAGATCGTTTCACAGCCAGCACTAAAACAAAACTTTGCTACATCACAGACATTCACCTACACTACAAGACACGGCTCTATCGATTCGGACGATCGAAACCATTGAACAATAATTGAACACGGACACCCATGCCCGAGAACAGCAGTGAAATGAACGCGATCTGTATCTTTGTCAGCCCCAATACTAATGAAACACTAGAGCGAAATGAGCCGAATTACGATTGTCGAATGACAGGGCCTAATAACCGTCATACATGTGAATTGCTAGAGTTATTCGTCAACGTACAATGCTAGAAACCCGAACAGCTATGATTATTGGGACAAACAGTATCTGAATTCACCAATGAGCATAATTCACAAAACACAAATTTATAAAATTCTCATAATGTCATAACACACCTGCGTTATGATGGTAGCAAATGTCCATTCAAGGGTATTACAAATGATTTAAGAAATCGATTTTTATAATTACAGAATGGAGAGAATAGTGTTGTAATAATATAATGATCAGGAATAGGAGATTTTCTTATAATGGTTATTACAATCAGAGCTGGTAGATATTTTTAATATCCAGTTTCTCTCAGTGTAGTTGTATGGTACCAATCAGTGGCGGCTCGCGACTTTTATGACAGAGGAGGCTGAATGATATGAGATTTATTGTCAAAAACAACTCCCTACTCAATTAATTTACCAATCTGCAGTTGTCCTACATGATCAGTCCAACTAGGTAATTGTTGCCCGGCAAGAAGTATACTATCATATTTGCAAAACAATTCTATACCATTTCTTTAAAATTCCCCCTATTAAAGGACTCTACAGTTTTGTCAAGCCCTCTTGAAGCTAAGTCTTGAGTTGAATGAAAGGAAATCAATCAATTTTGTCAAAGTTTCGCGATTTTCTTCAACTGCAATGTTATATGGTTTTCAATGTCTCGTACGCGAGCAGAATCAATAGCGTTAATGACATTCTGTTTACCAGTTAACCTGAACTTAATACTTGAAGAGATGTGTTCCTGTGATTTGCAGTGTCTATCCAATCCGCGAGGCAAATTTTTCAAATCATTATACATATCCTAATCGCCCCCAACATGATGACTTACCGGTTGAAAATAATACGCAGTACCATCAAAATAGCTTATTCCTCACCTCAGATCCCGTCTACCAGATATATTTCTTATAATCATCAGAATTGAACGAACGATTTTGTTTGTTACCTGTTACAATCAAATTTTTGTAATTCCGGTGTCGGACGTTTGTTTTTCACAATCAATTTATCTTCATAAGACAAAGCACTGAATGGGTTCACCAGAAAGTATTCCACTAAATCGCAATCGTATAAAACACCCATTTTTCAGAAATTCATAGAGCCCCTAACCATTAACCTAACATGAATATAAATACTGCACTCGCCCTCGTTTGTCCGCAATTCGCGACGCGACACGCTGACATGCTGAGAAACACGTGCTATTCGGGCATTTCCATTGCGCGCGTGGGTTGCGCATGGTGAAGGAGTCTAGCCTCCTAAAGATGTTGCCAAGTTGAATATTTTATGAGTGATTTGCAGACTTCAACGTGTGATACGTGGGCAAGCACTGTTGCCAATTCAAAAATGTTTACCTAAAAACAGGAAATAAAATCAAAATCCATGTATTTTGGTGTCCTTTCAATGAGAAAGTATAGATAATATCAGTTTAAGGAAAATCTCTGAGGAGGCTCAGCCTCCTTTGCCTCCTCTGAGGAGCCGCCACTGGTACCAACGTCAGTTAAACACTTTTTAGTGAACTGTCCGATATTTTTTTGAACGCTTCTCTGTTTTGCCCATTTATTGTCTACTTCATTTGCATTTCATTTTCTTCATTCTCTATAATCATGAATCTTGTAAAAGGGGCAGTAAACATCCTCCAGCGTGATTGATCTATCCAATAAGAGTTGTGGAGATTACTTTTTATCACAATCTTTGTTATCTAAATATCATTGAATCAGGAATAATCCCAGATTGGTTATCAACAACTGTTACCTATATAGGCGCTGGTACTTCGGCACTCCAGGGAAGGAAATAATAGGATATGCCAATGTTGTTTTTTTATCCGCAGGGTGCCAAATTCTGCTTCTTGAAAACCAGATAAAAGTAGATACGTAGGGCTGTTTCAGCGAAAAATATCATCTCACAATTTTGAAGCACAATCCCAAGCTACTTCACTGTCGTAAACCGTTGTCAACTCAACGGTCTGTGAATTTTTTGTATAAAAATTATTGGAATTCACGATCTTCCTTGAAACGAGTGAAGACATATATTATACCTATTCCGCGGTCAGTCCAATTCACTGTGCCTGTGTGCATCAAAATATTGCTTGGAGGAATCCAAGTATGCTTTGGTCAAGGGATGCAATTGAACATCCGTACTAAGTGTGTCAAATCTAAAGGAAAATACGTATGCTAAAAAAAGTTATAATAGTAAATGAATTCGGCGGATGACATAACTGTCAAGAATTATAATTCAGACCGTTTGTCCAAACTTTTTTGATGTACTATATGGCAGTAGGTAAAGTATAGTACGTAATGCGTGTTGTAAACACACATATTACGAAATATACTATCATAAGGATAAAAAGTGACACTCTGTTTGACAAGCGAATTTTGCATTTGCGAGGCAAAGCGTTTAGCGAAGCCGAGCGAAAGCAAAATTCGCAAGTCAAACAAAGTCACTTCTGATCCAAATGAAATATGCTATTTTTCCTGCAACCGAACGAATTAACTTAAATGAACAAGTGAAGTAACCACCAATGCCGTGCCATATGTGTGCAATGCAACAAATAATCCGTGTGGTGAAAATATTCTATCTGCATTCACATATCAGGTTCATTCAATTCGCAAGGATGTTTGAATTGTAATTTCAATATAAATACAACCACAAAGTGACTCATTTGTGTATGGCTCTAATAGCAAATACCGCGCCAGTGCCAGGTATAGGAAAAAGACGAGGAAAATGTTAGGTTAGTGAGCGTTTCAACGATAATAATAGCGGTTACTCATTTCTCTCCATACTTTCCTGATCAAAACAAAAATACTTCACTAAAATAAGGTGTATTTATATCTCCAGCATGGGTATGAAATGCTAAATGTTCCGAAATCGGAAACAAATCAGGTATGCGTCCCAACCCATAAAACCAACCGTAACAATGTTGTTTATTCTTGATCACCTCTTGCACATTCTTTTAGAATCCTTGGAGCTAAAGTTCAACTTCAGCTCCTAGACTGAATGTATTGCATAGCAACCTACCTATTACTGTGTCAGTTATAAAAACGTCAATTCAAGAGCTAATTTTGTTATTAAAATGGACGACTTTTGTGTCGGTAGCAGAAATAGTAGATTGTTTTATTAAACGCTAAACGCTTCGCCTCGCAAATGCAAAATTCGCTCGTCAAACAAAGTGTCACTTTTGATCCGAATGAAACATGCTATCTTTTCTGCAACCGAAACAATTAACTCAAATAAACATGTGAAGTAACCACCAATGCCGTGCCATATGTATGCAATGCAATAAATATTGACAAATAATCCATGTGGTGAGAATATTCTACCTGCATCAACAGCATGTTAGGTTTTCTAGGATGTTCGAATTGTAGTTTCAATATAAATACAACCACAGAGTGACATATTTGTGTATGGACCAGGTGATCTGATGGCAAATACCGCCCCAGTGCCAGCTATAGGAACAAGTCGTGGAAAATGTTAGGTTAGTGAGCATATCAATAATAATAATGGTGATTATCTATTCCTCTCTATACTACACTGTGTTCGACTTGATAATCAAATGTAGGTTAACGATATCGTTGTTTGAGACAAAAAAAACTATTGCTTGCCGTGATTATTCAAAAACAAGTTATCCATCCTGAGAATAACGAATGAAATACAGATCAAGCAAGTATCTTGAAGGCTTTCCTGATCAAAACAAAAATACTTCACTGAATGTTTATAATTCCAATACTAAACTATGATGAGGTGTATTCATATCTCCAGCATAGGTATGAAATGCCAAATCTGCTGAAATCGGAAACAAATCAGAAGAGCGTCTCAACCCAAATAACCAACCATCACAATGTTGTTTATTCTTGACGTCCAGTAGATACTTTTTACTTTCTAGGAGCTGAAGTGCAATTTTAGCTCCTAGGAACTGAATATGTTGCCTAGCAATATACCTATTTTTGTGTCAGTAATAGAAACGTCAATTCAAGAGCTGATTTTGGTATCAAAATGGACGACTTTTGTGTCGGTTGCAAAAAAAGAATTTCGATTTCATGAAATATTTACTGTGAAGGCCGGTTACTTCCTTATCAGTGATTTTGGCCAACTTTTTCAAAGAGTATCTTCGAATTAAATCACCTTCTCGATCTTTTGCGTACAATTTCCAGACACCCGTCATACTGACGTATATCTATTCAGTCGATTCTCAACAGATCATTGACACAATAAAAGTAATTGTGTATTGAAACTATCTAATTTTACCTTTATGACGCACATTAGTAATCTCAATTATATTCTCATTAATTGAGAGTGCCCATTAGAAGCAACCATTCTGTTCGAGACAGTTATACGGTGCTTAATCGCATATCAAAGGATACTCCGATGGAACAGAAAACCTGTGCTCAGAACGTAATATCAAAATCAGTTGACTTTTATGAGCAATGAAACTGGAATCGGATTTATACTTGTATTCTGTGAATTATTTATATATAGTTTGATACAGAATGCAGCAAAATTATTGTCACAGTTGTGAAGAAGACAATGGACACTGAATTTGAAGTGTAGGTATACAGTGTGTCCCACTCACCATGCTCACCATGGGTATCTTTTTAACGGTGAGAGATACGAGGTCGGTTGAATGACACCAAATGTGGAGTTTGTCAAGGCCAATTATAATGTGAATAAATATTTTGATAAACTCTATTCGTTTTTGTTTTATACGCAAAAAACAGATTTTGATCATTTTCATGTCTCCTCCGTAACTTCTTTATTTATGAAAATATTCAAATAGGAATTTCACATTCTCATGGCAGTTTTTCAAAGTGATTTCGAAGAAAATATGAAATTTATACCAACTCTTCTAGAGTTTGAGATATCAGCACCAACTTTAGTTTTTCAAAAGTAGGTCAAAGCTCACTATGACTTAGTTACAAATAACTTTTTTTTTCTCTCACAGATGATTCATCGCAGTAACAGTTTTGTGTTGATAACAACGGAGTTATCGTCATTTATACAAAAACAAAAAATTATTTGGAAGCCGCCATCTTGAATTTATGAATTTTACCAAAAAATCATAATCTCCGACTTCAGAAACCACCACTCACCAATTTTGAACGGAATCGGACCAAATCTTGTCCGCCATCTTGGAGCAGTCATTTTTTTTTCAATTTCAACAAGCTCGAATATCATACTCTCTTATCATGAATGCTGGTGTTCCGCAAGGATCAATTCTAGCACCTACACTATTTCTACTCCATATCAACGATTTGCTGGATGCAACTCCATGTCCAGTACACAGCTTCGTGGATGATAGTACCCTCTATACCGCCTTCTCTTCCAGGGCTCCAATTCCAGCCAGGCAAATCAGAAACGAACGAGGGAGAAATGTTGACAACATAAATATGGACTTGGCAACAATTCTCGAATTGGGATCCAATAACTTGGTAGATTTCAATGCAAACAGAACACAAGCATGCCCTTTCTCTAGAAGAGTAGATTACTATCAGCCTTTCTTGGGAAAATCACGTGAGATCAATTGCTGAAAGTGCATCCCAAAAACTTGGTTGTCTGTTTCGAGCCAGGTGCTATTTCATTTCCAGTCAGCTGCTTATGATCTATGAGGCACAGATCCGACCGGTCTCGGAATACCGTTTCCATATTTGGAGTTCAGCACCCAAACATACCCTGAAACTGTTGGATTCTGTCTAAAAAGGGCAATTCGTCTCGTGGGTGATGCCTTGTTCACGAACTCACTCACTTTTCTGGGACACCATAAAAAATTGGCGATCTGGCTCTATTTTATAGATATTTGCATGGACGATGCACTTCTCAAATATCAACAATTGTTCCTCCCTTGGCAGTTTCCACGAGATAACTCGTCGAGTTGAGGCTTCGCACCCCATCGTGGTCACTTTGGAGACCTGCAGAACATCTCTTTCCGAAGACTCGTTCATTCAACGAACAGTGGGGTTCTGGAACACATTGCTAAGGGAGGTGTTCCATGAGGCATATAACCTTCAGAAATACAAGATGAACACCAATTCCTACCTTTTTTCCTTGGTTCTCAAGATGTTCTCTGAACATTACAGGATATCTCTTTTCGTGGGAACCAGAATATTGAAAATGGCTAGAACTCGATTAAACGCGTCAGCCCAATATTCGAATATTGATATTTTGTAAAACTCATGAGAGCTCTTCAGATTCATTTCTTGCGGTGAATCACTCCGCTGGTCTTCTTTCTTTTGTACTTCGTCACAGGCTGTTGTAGCGCTTTCCTCCTTCGATTATTAAGTACCAGTTCTTCCTCACTTTTATCTTTCCTCTCCAGTTGTCTATGATCATGGTTCTCATATCATTCAATATCTCGTCCTCCTATTCTGATTTTGGCCTCCGTCTTGGTCTGTTTATTTGTGGTTTCCATTTCCACACTTTTTCAATCATCCTATCCGGTTCTCTTCTATGTAGGTGTCCGTACCATTTCAACCTTTTTGTAAAATTTGTAAAATTTGTATATCGCTACTTCAATGTTGGGAACCAACTCCCCAGAAGTCGAAACTTATGCGGGGTTAGGAAGAGCGGGACCTACAGCTTATAGTGGAATCCGAACCAATTCTAGGGCATCGAGGTGCTGCCAGGACTACAACCATAAATCACACATTTTAAAGAAAAATGCTCAGCCGATAGCCGGATTCGAACCGACAGTACCTCTGCATCGTGAACGGCTATCTTGCGAATTTCAGCGCATAGACAAACTCGGCCACGGAGCCCATGAGCTTCAATGATTCTTACTATGTCTTCAAAATCCATTGTTTCCTCAAATAAATGATTCATTAGTCTTCTCTGTTCCCCGTCTACTGTTCTCACGGTCCCTAGTATTCTCCTCATTATTTTTCTCTCGATTATTTTTACCTATTCTTCTTCTTCATCCTTCAAACTCATTGTTTTTGTCCTGGTATATTCGCTTTTTTGTTTTCTTTCTGAAATTTCCATCTCTAAGTGACGTGGATTACTTTCAGTATGCCATGTTTCTTGCTTTGATTCTTCGATCTTCATCGCTCTATTATTATTATTATTATCATTATTTTGATTCAGCGTTACTCCTAGGTATTCAAAATTCACCACCTCTTCTGAAGAATATTCTCCAATTCTAATTTTCCTCATGTTGGCGTCTTTGTCACGATTGATCAGCATGTACTTCGTTTTTCCCCCATTGATTTCTAGTCCTCTTTTTCTTGCTTCTTTCTCCAGTTTTGTAACTGATTCCTCTGGACTTTTTTGTCTCTACTGATCAGAGCCATGTCGTCCGTATAACCTACGATTCGGGTACTGTTTTGTGCGAATCACCTCTCCATCTCTATTGTTCGAATTGCCCCATTCAGTGAAATATTGAACAGTGTTGTTGATAGGGCATCTCCTTGTCTAACTTCTGTTTCAATTCTAATTTCTATTGTGTATTCGTCATTGGTTACTACTCTTGCTATTGCTCTTGCTTGAGTTTCCCATTGTCGTCTTTGTTAACCTTGTCAGTTTATTTGGAATTTCGATTTTTTCCATATCTTTTTCGAGCTCTCCTCTGTCAACACTATCGAAAGCTGTCTTGAAATGAGTGGAGAGTATGTGTATAGTTCTATGTCGTATTCATAGCATTTCTCTATTGTCTGTGTCGTTATATCTCAGTTTTGAGAATATTAGATTAGAGAGTCGAAGTGTTTCCATGAACGTTAAGTTGAACGTAGAAATTGACAGCTACGCATGCGCACTTTTCAATTCATCACGTTCACGTTGGTAGTGGGCTTACGGGTGTACGTTATCTCACGTACTTTCACGTATACCTTAAAGATCAACGTACGTTAACCAAACTGTACTCGAGATGTGCTGATGAGTGGAAATTAACAAATTCAGGAACCCCAAGGAGTTCTGCATCAAGGAGACCTACCATTTTAACAGGAATAAATGTTCAAGTCTGAACAAACAACATAAAAATGACCAATACAAACCGAGAACAAAATGTATTATTACGTTGAGATGACAGTGACGACCAAAGCGAAGACTGCAACTCAATTTAAAGACAATACGTAAACGTTATTTTTCGTACGTTAACGTCTACGTACAGTGATTACTTCAACTCTCTATTATATGTACTGCGTCAATTTTTGATCTTCCTTTCCTGGACACACTGATACTCTCCTAGTCTTTTTTCAGCGTATCTCAATAGTTTTTCTCTGACAAAAGTCTCGAGAATATTTTATATGTTACGCTCAGTAGTGTTATACCAGGGCCTACTCTATCTCACCGGGCTGGAGCTAGCACTGTTTGAATCCTTATTTTCCTGAAATAACCCCTACATGACTCGTTGTACTTCCAATTTAACATTATCCTCAATGCTCGTTGCTGAATCAAGATCACATTTTCATTATCTCGAACGAAGCATACCAAACTATATCGTATTATTGAATCAAAATTTGAGTGATACACAAAATTTCCCCAACATTAATTCTTTATTGGTTCAATATTCAACCTATATTAGTGTTTTACATCGAAATGTACAAATCATCCGGGAAATTCACAATAGCAGCATTTGAACAATCATCCTATATATTGATCCAGTTAGGTTGACCCTTGTATGAGAGCATTTTCCGCCACAGCTGCGTTAAAACATTATTTGAAAAATGATTCGGGATAATCCAGAGATTTCCGCACGAATATCACTTTTGATCTGCCATGAAAATGTATCTCTTCTCTCTACCATGCATTTTCTGATGAATCTCTAGGTTCGAATCCCCGGCATAGCAGGGAATTTTCATTTATGGAACGGGTTACGAATTTTAGATTTCGTAGTCTCGGTCGAAGATGATGGGCGTTTAGAGTTAGTAGGCCAGTCATTGGGGATTTTTACCTGGAAAAAAGTCCGGAAGTTTTGAAACTTTGTAGGATTATAGTTTTGGGTGTCCAGAACTGAAATTCACAAAATGCGCATTCCGGGACATGCCGCCGGCGCCGCCATCTTGCCAAGATGGCGCTCAAAAACGGTTTTTTGAAAATATCTCAGAAACGGTGCGTTTTCAGAAAAAATATGAGAACATAAAAATTTAAGATGAAGAAATTTTCTACAAGAAATGTTCCCAGTATATTTTTGCTGAAGTGAGCCGTTTAGGCCCAAGAGCTGATTGAATGACATCATATTCTGTTGATTTCAATAAACTGCCCCTAACTATCTCCAAATATGCATATAAATTTATCTTTTATAATGAAACGGGCTATCTAATTGGTTTCTCGTTATATTTATAGCTTGCTGACAGAGGATATTTCCTATAAAATATGTTCCTAGAATATTCTCGCTAAAGTACCCTCGTTAAGGCACAAGTGCCCTTACCAAATGTTGCGTAAGTTTTCTGTAGTGGCGAGTTTCGGAAATGATATGTGTATCAGGGGTCCCCAAATCTGATATCTGAGGACTTTAAAAATATTTATTTAGAAACGGTGGTTACCCATTATTCAATTAATCGATGAATTCATCAATTAATCCATGTTAATAATTTATGATCAATCAATTTCGATTTTAAATGCTGTACTTGTTTCCACACCACCCAAGAGGTTAAGAACACGGCGCGTTTTTTAACGTGGTTTCCCCTGTAGTAGGCCTAATCCACTCAGGTACTGAAATTATTTTTGGCAAAGGCCAGACGAACCTGGCTCGTTGATTTCGATATATTCAACGGGGAAACTGGTTACCTCAGCTCCAGAATCGATGTTAATTTCCTTCAACTCGTCGGATTCTTCTTCTGCAGTCGATAAAGAATCATCATGCAGCGAATAGAGGTCTTCTTCATCGGATTCGTCCAGTGTCACTTGGCTGATATTTTTACAAGTTTACCCGTTGCAGACACCGCAAATCATGGAACATCGCAATCCTGCTTTCCTGCATCCGCAGGCTCTACCACAAGCCGCCTTGCACTTACAAGATAAAAAAGCAAGAAGTGCTTTGGAAGCAGGATCTTTCAAAGTAGTTATTGGAGTGAGGCCAGTTTGTGTTTTCTTCCAACCCCATTCTTCAACTACTTTCGGACAACCACTCCATAGTTGAACCTGATAGTACGTTCTCAACGAATGCTGTCGTGCAGCTGCGCTTGTCGGTGGTAAAGATGCAAATTGAATTTACTTTTTGTTACCGACTTCACGAAACACTGGTATCGATATTTATCAAGATTGGTGTAATTTGTGTCTTTGAATCCATAGAGTGCTAGGAAAAATTTCTCACCGGCAAAGGCAACTTGATCAGGGGTGGTATGTTCATTTTTAAAAACTTCAATATGATCTTGTAACTCTTCATGTTTTTCTAATGTTGTTAGAAACTTCATTTTTCCTTGGTTAAATACGGTCTCGCAATGTTTTCATGTCCGTTTTTCTCGTAAAATTACTGTTTGGCAAATTGTGTTCGTTAGGAAAGGTAATTTAGTTGATGAAGAAGTTCTTGTGTTTTTACCGTTTATAAAAATATCTAATCTGAAATATATATTTTGTGCATTTACTCATATTGGGATGGAGTGGTAAAGACAAGAAAGCAAAATTTCAAATTTCTATGAATTTATGGGCGGTTTTACAGTACGAGAAGGTACCTATATATCTACGGATACATAGTATAGGTACAAAATTTACTCATAACCATCCTGCACCCACATACTTCTGGAGCAAAGTCGCCAGATTCGTCGATAATGCAATTTTTATATCGCCCAAATAATCGCAAGTCACAAATGCAAAATTTTTGTAGCATAATTGATCTAAAAATCGTTCAATATAACGAGGAACAAATTGAATAGCCCGTTTTATTATGAAATATGAATTTATACCCATATATGAAGATAGTTAGAGTTTATAGAAATTAACAGAATATGTTGTCATTCAATCAGCTCTTGAGCCTAGACGGCTCTCTTTAGCAGAAATATGCTCGGAACATTTCTTGTAGAAAATTTCTTCATCTTAAATTTTTATGTCCTTATATTTTTCCTAAACACGCACCGTTTTGGAGATATTTTCAAAAAACCGTTTTTGAGCGCCATCTTGGCAAGATGGCGGCGCCGGTGGCATGTCCCGGAATGTGCATTTTGTGAATTTTAGTTCTGGACACCCAAAACTATAATCCTACAAAGTTTCAAAACTTCCGGACTTTTTTCCAGGCAAGCCTTATTTTGGATCCCCAATGACTGAACTATAGTGCCTAAGCCTATACACAGAACACCCAAGGGCTGAAAGACCTATTGGAAAAACGATGGCCTTGCCGTGTTGTCACGTTTATTGGACCAAATGTCCTGTAGTGTGAATTAATATTCACTTATATTTATTATACCTAATTGATTATACTACCAATACATAATTGAGAAATCATGAATAATTATTGAATAATTAATATTTTCAAAGTAACCAATCGTATTTCATCCCAATTATGGCAACTGAGCTATTGTCTGCTTCTATATACTCACGCAAATCGTCAGGTGTTGTTTAAAAGTATGGAATGGAAAAATAGTTGAGTGATGAATGAATTTGAGAAATACTTCAGAAGGAAATTATTCCACTTGCCAGATAAAACTCTTCCAGAACAAGAAAGGAAGTAGTGGAAGTCGTCAACAGAGATTTGCGCCATTGCTATACTGCCTTATGTTGAAGAGGATTATAACATACTAAGAAGAAGTTTTTTTTTATGTTCTTGTTCCCACGAGAAGGGATATCCTGTAATGTTCAGAGATAGCAAGATTAGCAAGTATACAAAATTGCTAATTAATTGACGAAACAATTTTTGTTTAATCACTGCCGGTCTCACCCGAAACGACCCTGACTTTTAATTTTCAAATGGGACACACAGTATCCCATTCCATGATCGCTAAAGGATTATTGTGACGAATTTAACGATACCGAGTTTGATAAGACTATTTTAAATGATCACGAGGATATTTGGGTTCGAAGTTTCCATATGCTCAATAATTAGTGTGACTTATACATCGAAACTTTTTTCTCTGTCACACTCATTGAGCAAATGGAAACTTAGAACACGAATATATTCATATTCGTTCGAAATAACTTCATCAAACACGGTATTGTTGAATTCGTCATGATAATCCCTGACCGATTATGGATTCAAATACAGAGTAGGACCAATATTAACTGATGAGATAGCTATACTGAATGGAATATATTCAAACACCCTGTACATACAAATCTGTCAATCATACTATAAAAATTACAAAATGTGTCTTTCAGTAGATATAGGAATTTTTATATCTTGGGAATAGAATGTTGCTTATTTAAAACTATACCGGATGACACAGGGTATTGGGCCACCCCTGGGCATTTCTAGGTGGATTTTTCTGAAATTTGTTATAATTATATAGGCAATAATTCCGGATTCGATCACACTACAATCCAAAATGGCTCACCACTGGTGTTTCTGGAAATGCCAGCAAATTTGTTTATTCAAATGAAACACCCTATATATTCTCACATATTCAACTCAAACAGGTCAACACAAGTGCAATCTTCTTGCAAATGTAATTTTTTTTTGACAAAAATTCGAACTCATTTCCATTTTACATCGTGGATGAATAAGATGTCGAGACTGTTCACAATGAGTCAGTCGCACATAACAGGAAATAGTTATTCATTATTCAAGAAAAAAAAAAGTGGTAGATTTTAGCTCCAGGTTGTGTTAATCTCGACGCGTAGCGGAGAAAGACAAAAAACCATGAACTAAAATCTAATATTTTTCCCGTGTATAATACACTTTACTCCTGTAAAAGAATAAAGTACGAATCAATATTGAGAAGATATTACATTATTTTGAAATCTGAAAATTATCGACGTGAAATTTTAAGCTTTTAACAGTAGGGACACCTGCGTTGTAGGGATCTTTATCATCTATTTGAAGTAATCAAATATCTGATGTCACTTCTGTCAGTCTAATTCTGTGATTTGATTTGAAGAAATTGCGAATTTATTGGTTGTTTAGTAATATACGTAACCGCGAAGTCGAATGGAAGATAAAAGCACTTGCAGTTCTTTCTCCGAGACGGTATTATTGACTCATTTTTCACTATAGCACAACAAAAGCCATCAACAGTGTATACAGGGTGACATAGAAAAAAGTACGTTGCATAGTGCCACACAATAGAGGACACTAAAATAAGGAAAAAAGTTCCTATGAACATGGGTCTGCAAGGCCTTCGGTTAAAATAATGTTGAATTTTAATGGAAATATGTATTGAAGTACAAGGGCAACAATTTGAACATCTTCTGAAAACTGTTGTTTTAATTTATCATATTTTTCATCATACCATCAATAATTGTTGAAGTATTTATCATTGTTTTTGCAAAAGTTACTTTGGCGCTTTTTGAATAATTTGCGTGCATTGTCGGCTTTTAGATGCGTTTGTACTGGAACCATTGCTTCTAGCGACTTGGACAAGGTATACCTTTCATAAGTATGAAAGAAGGAATACAATTTTTTTTCGTCGAAAATGACATACAGTGTATGGCAAGAAAGTTACGACCGATTCAATAGGGATGGAACCCTGTATGTAGCGCCCTCTATCATTCATCACAAAACTAAGATCATATTTGTATTTAGCATAATGAAAAGCCCCTGTATACCACATTTTATCCATTTCTTGCGTCTCTGGCTGAAGATATTCAAAGAAAACAAAAAAAAAAAAATTAAATTCAACACCCCGTATCTTTTAACCGAAAGCCTTGCGAACCCATGCTCATAGGAACTTATTTTTCATTCCAGTATCCTCTATTGTGTGGCACTATGCAATGTACTTTTTTCTATGTCACCCTGTATACAGTGTGTCCACCTTAAGGACACCCCTGTAAAATCGTTATTATACGACCAATTTCAAAAAACCTTCTTTTGTTTGATAGGTATTTGAAATGCCAATCCAACGAGAGAGTGATCTAATTCTTGGACTGTTATCGTGGCCAACTGCGACAAATTTCAATGACCCATATTCCAGAAAGTACTATTAGGAATTTTTTTCCACGAAACTTGATGATGGATTCTGAATCAGTACCACTTGAAATATACCTGTACCGATTTTCATCATCATAAAACACAGGGTGCCCGAAAAAACGAATCATCATTTTCTTCAAATAGGTGATCAGCAAATGTAGTTCTGTGCTTTTTCTAGAAAGAAATAATCTCAAATTATCATTGAGGATTATTTCAAATAAACCTGTACCAATTTTCGTTATTTGAATATACAAATAAATCAAAAAAGATAGATAAGCAATACTTTCTCATCCTGATATTTCTTCCAAGATCACTTGGAACATACCTGTACCGATTTTCATCATCATTAAACACAGGGTGTTCGAAAAGTCAAATTAATATTTTTTTTGAGGTGATGAAAAAATATTGCCTACTTTTTCTTTTTAAATGTTTTTTTCATACACATCGTATTCTTGAATGATGAAAATCAATACAGATATGTTCAAAGTGATCCTCAATAATAATGTGTCATCAATTCTTCTAAAAAATACCACAATACTACATTTTCTGATCACCTATTAAAAAAAAATCGTTTTTTCGGGCACCCTGTGTTTTTTGAGGACAAAAATCAGTAAAGGTGTTTCTCAAGTGATCGTGATTCAGAATCCATCATTGTTTTTTGTGAAAAAAAAATCCCTGATAGTACTTCCTCAAATATGGGTCAATAAAGTTGGTCGCAGTTGGCCACGAGAACAGTTCATGAGTAAAATTACTCTCTTGTTGAATGAACATTTCAAATACCTACCCAACAAAAAAAAGTTTTTTGAAATCGGTCAGATAATAACAATTTTACAGGGGTGGTAAGTCCTTAAGGTGGACTCACTGTATATCCGGGAAAAAAGTACTCACTATTTTCCCACGGGAAAAAAGTAATTTATGGAAAGTGACATTTTATAACCTGCCAACAGAGATGAAATGCCAAACTTTTTTCCCGTCACAGAAAAAACATAAATTATTTGTGAAAAATGATTTTTTGTGACACTTATCGATGAATCAATTCAGTCACATCACATTTTAATAAAAAAAATATGTTTTTTCCAAATGGAACCTTCAATGTTATATCATTTCTGTATTTCGGTGCAGTAACTAATTCAAATTTTTCGAAAAATTTAAATTGCACTTGTTTTGACCTGTTGACCTCGAATATGTGAAAATATATAGGGTGTTCTATTTGAAGAAACAAAGTTTCTGGCATTTCCATGAAAACCGGATATTCGCCATTTTGGATTAGATTGGACCAAATTTTCGAAAAATCTGTTTACGAATGCTGAATTCACAGGGGTGCTTCGATACCCTGTATCACCCAGTATATCAGTCAATTTTTTGCATCAGTATCTTCGTATCATGCGTCAAATTATTATGTTTCCACAACTACAAATGTACAGAGGCCAAAAAAATACACAATTGATAAATATTGAACAAACCTTCCATCACCTCTCTATCACATCACTGGATCGTTATTTATTTTCACGAATGATAAACAGACAAAACATTATTCATTTCAACACGGAGTTTCATTATGAAACATATTGTGACTGATGAAATCACGTACTTCTCATTATGATACGAATTTTCGGCATATAGAAATACGCACTTGAGTATAATCAATTATGTGTCTTCATACTTATTTGCTGTTTTAAATTCAATTCATCAATTGACATTCATTCATTCATCACATCTGGTGAGAGTCAGACAATTATTAAAGGAACCAGAGATGTTGGGATGTATTGAAATATGAATAAATTTGAATGCATTCATGTTTGATGATAGCTTCACTATTCACGTGGCAATGAGTGGGATATAGACAATATTAACGCACGCATGTGAGTGGCTGAGTGTAATCACATGAGTGCGTTGATAATGTACACGAAAAAAAAAGTTTTGTTGCACCAACAAAATAATTTTGGACATTTTTATTTTGTTAAATTGAACACAATTTTGCGAAATCAACAAAATATATATTCATTCAAAATAAGCAACCTATTCAAAGAGACAAAATAACTTGGTTGAAATATTTGCTTACTTGGACATAGGTTCCATTTCATTCAACAACATTCATAGTTAACATAAAACAAACTTTGTTGATCCAACTATTATCTCATTGTTCTATCAATCATATGCATTTTGTCTATTCGACAAAATTAAATTGATTTTAACAAATATTCAACTGAATACAACATCATATTCTGTTGAGTCAACAATCATTTCATTGTGCAACCAATCAAGGGTTCTCTTCTATTCGACAAAATTGAATTGATTATGACAACATTATATTTCGTGGATTCAACACATCACTATCAAGAAATATGTTGTTATTTCAATCAAACTAGTTTGTTGAGCATAACCAACAAGAACATTATATCAAACAAATATTTTGTTGGATGATTATCTAGTTGCATTTTTGCCACCAGGTGTCGTTTTTTCCAACCTTCCTACGCTCGCCTCGATTGGGGTGTACATATACCTACCTAAAACATCCGTTTATTTAATTATATTAGGCTGTCCTAGAATTTCTTATGACGCTTATGAAAGCTAATAGTCTGGAATCAACTGAGGAAATTGATCTCTAATTTCTCTCAGTCTTGAAATTCAGTTATTGGACTCCTTTTTTATTATTCAGCAAAATATTTCATCAATTCTAAATACAATTTTGTTGATCAAAGAATATATTCTGTGATTTTGATATATGTATATTCACTCTCTGAATAACTGAACATTTTGTCACTTGAATGAAATGATATAATCATTTCAATCAACAGAGTCTTTCATGAGAGAAGAATATTGTATTATAGGAACAAAATAGTCTTTGTTCATTCAACCAATTCCTGCTGTTGATTTGAATCATTAATGAATTAAATCAAATGAATTTTGAATTGAAAACCGACAAGAGACATTAATTTTGTTGCGGTGACAAAATAGTTTGTCGTTGATATATGACACTCAGATTTTGTTGAATTTACAAAAATTCAGTAGTTTCAAACAAAGTTTTTTTTCTGCGTAGTATCCCACGCGTCGCGTACAAAATTTTATCTACAACTGTCAACGTTTTCATAACTAACTTTGGATGTACGTTATTGATATTCCACTTCGACGTACCTACACATGACATTTTTATGATAATAATTGAGAACACAAGTTGCCTGTGATCATTTTTGTAACCGTAGCAACGATAGCTATAAGCAAAGCCGTTTATAGATGTTAAATCCATCATTAAGTTTCTTGAGAGAAAATGTCTTCAAGTGAAGATGATCTACCATCCAATATTGGGAATACGTCGACAAGTGTTATTTGAATCTTCTTTGTATTCAAACATCTGAGGCGACCCATCTTACAGTGGAGTGAAGGCAATAGGTCAGGACAAAATTCTTACAGTCGACTCCACCAAAGCTATACTTTATTGTGAGCAATCTTACAGGGACATGTTTCGAAGCTTTAAAGCTTCATCATCACGATGTCAAAGTCATGCAATTCGTTTGATGTTTGATTTTTGACATTTAATTTTTCTTGTCTTTTCAAGATTTTGGCATGAACTGATAATAATTTTGTCGATCTTCTCTAAATACTTATCAACATGATATTCAAAGTTCCCTAACAAAGGGGTTCCGCAATAATTGTTTCAATAATATAAATAATATGTAAACATAACTCTTTTCCTCCAGAACAGGTGAGTATTTTTGAAGACCTATCGTTGTTGAGGGGTTTGTCTGACATTGTTATTTTTTATCTCACTTCAGTACTCCTATGTAACAATAACGCTGATGATGAAGCTTTAAAACTTCGAAACATGTCCCTGTAAGATTGCTTACAATAAAGTATAGCTTTGGTGGAGTCGACTGTGAGAATTTTGTCCTGTCCTATTCTTTGTATTCATTCAATGAACGATTTATTTTTGTTGAATTTTATTTCTTACCTCAATACCGCACTAGTAGATATTGAAAACACTAGTGTGGTAATCAACGTCATCATGACATTGGAAAAAATGTTCATTCATTACTTGACAGTTGTAGATAAATTATATAGTTTGTTGGTCGTGAAAAAAAAGTGCATGCAACGATCATGTAAGGGCAATTAGTACACACGCACTTATCGTCAACTGGGGCAATATCTTTTCTTTCATCTTCCTGAAAAATAGCTAGAATCCAACCAATCCCCAAAGAAGAAAACGAGAGCCTGCCCAACAACTATAGGCCAATTGTCCTGTTATCGATCAACTCAGAAATGATAGAGAAAATTATCAATATTGAGCTCATCAAATATCTGGAAAGCTCATAGATCTTTAATGAAAGACAATATGGGTATCGCCACCAAAGATCAACTGGAGATTGACTTGCCTACGTCACCCATGTGTGGCAAACTTAATAAGAAAAACATGGGGAATCTCTAGCTATAGCTGTAGCGCTAGGCATCCGACCGTGTTTGGCACCAAGGACTGCTCCACAAACTACCATCTATAGCATCATACGACTTACCACCTCAGCTATGCCATCTTTCATCAAGTTCTCTTTCAGGCAGATCGCTCCATGTGGTGGTGAACGGAGTAGGTATAGTTTGATACCATTGCCATCAATTCCGGCGTTCAACAAAGATTAATTGGCACCAACATTATTCCTATATTGTATCAACGATCTATTGGGAGTAATCACTTGGCCTATCCACAGCTTTGCTGATTACTCTCCATACTGCATTCTCTTCTGGGATAACAAAAATAGTTCTAAATGTTGTATAACGTGCAAAATAATCAGAGGGCTTCCGACTATACAGTCATCATCAGTGCTTCTAGAATTCCCATTTCTTTCCAGAAAACTAAGAACTTACGACGAAGGCAGGCCACCGCTATCAATGAAGATCCTGCGGAAATAACAGCTTGGAGAACCAACAACCTAGTTGAATTCAACGCCACCAAAGCGCAAGCCTGTATATCCTCCAGGCGCAACTTAGTATGCCTGATTCAACAATGTCATCTACCACCATTCACACTAAGACCACTATACCGGGTGATATACAGGAGACCAAAAAAAATTATTGAGTGTGAGCCAGTTACACTGTAACACAATTTGATAAATACGTTCTAGTTCTAACATTTTTTCAGTTTTTTAGAAGAAATGAACTGCTCCACATTTGAAGTGAGACAAGCGAACATTTTGTTTGTTTTCGAACCGTGATAACTTTGGATGAGATCAAGCGATCTTTGATTAGTTTTGAGATTGTGATTGCCCAGTTGATTGGCTATAACATATTTTTTTTACGTTTCTCCACCATTTCAGAATTATGACCTACAGGATGATATCTGAAAGTGTGATAATTTCCGAAAAGTTTGTGGTCGCCCCGTTAGCAGGATAATTTTTTTCAAATTTTTCTGCCGGCAAAAACATGAACCCTAATGTGTTTCCTCGAAATGGTTTCGGATTCATCAAGATCCATACAGGATGTTTTGAGATATGCAATATCATGGATTAGCAAAAGTGATTTCGTGATTGAACGAAAAACCTTCAGGGTTAGTTCGCAGGGAGGAATAAAGTGAATGTGGAGTGTGGTTATTTTATGAATAAAATTGTCAAAGCTAGGATGTTTTTTTTCAGTGGATATAGAGAATGAGAATTGATGAACATATACCACGAAGAGAATACAGATAATACGTAACACAATATTTTTTTAATAAAGAAAAATTAACAACGGCAGATGTGGTCGATTATCAATATTTTGTTACACCACCCCTGGCCGCTGCGAGAGCCCTAACTCTTCTCGGCATACTTGTTATCAAGCCATCAATGAAATCTTGGGGAATAGCTGTCCATTCTTCCACTATCGCATCTTCCAGTTGTTGAATATTCATCATTTCACCTTCTCTTCTCTTCAAACATAATTTTAACCTAGCCCATACATGTTCTATTGGGTTCATGTCTGGAGATACGGGTGGCCATTCCATTCTTTCAATATTATGTTGTCTCAGAACTTCGATTACAATTCTCGCACGATGTGGTCGTGCATTATCATCGACCAGTACGAAATTGTCTCCAAAGTTTTGAGCAACTGGTATAACAACATCTCTTATACACATGTCACGATATCGAACATCATTCATACTTTCCCTCAAAATAACCAACGTGGTGCGATGATTCATCATGATACCGCCCCATATCGTAACACCCCCACCCCCAAATGCCACCCGCGCCTCCATGTTTTCCTCCAGAAACCTCTCACCCCGTTCTCGCCATACTAAAATCCTTCCGTCTGATCTGAACATATTACACCTACTCTCATCAACGAATAAACATCTCCTCCAATCAGCTATTCCCCAGTCCAAATGGTTCTGAGCCCAAAGTCTTCGAGCTATCCTGTGGTTCAGCTTTAACAAAGTACAAGATGCCCTCCTTCTCGCTCTCAGATTGCGCTCATGAAGCCTTCTTCTGATTGTCTCATCTGAGACAACAACTCCTGTTGCATTTCTTAGTGCACAGTTCAGTTGTCCAGCAGTCTGTGTTCGAAGACGACGTACCGAAGTAACTAAGAAATTATCATCTCTATCTGAAGTCTTCCGTTGTCGTCGTCCACCTCCGTGACGATAATTAGGGTCTCCTGTTCGATCGTGACGACGGATTGCCCTGTATATTGAAGCTCTTGATGTATCGAAATACTGTCCAATGTCTTCAACATTCAAACCACCATCTCTCATTCTGAGAACCATTTGTAATTGTTCATTAGTAAGTCGTGGCATATTTTATTACAATAATCAAATGTTTGACAATTTCTGATTATTTCCCAGATAACATATTATACCGAGGGGTTAACCAATGAATTTGAGGTATTCAAAAAATTCGAATAGTATGGATCTTGATGAATTCGAAACCATTTCGAGGAAACACATTAGGCTTCATGTTTTTGCCGTCAGAAAAATTTAAAAAAAATTATCCTGCTAACGGGGCGACCTCAAACTTTTCGGAAAGTATCACACTTTCAGATATCATCCTGTAGGTCATAATTCCGAAATGGTGGAGAAACGTAAAAAAATATGTTATAGCCAATCAACTGGGCAATCGCAATCTCAAAACTAATCAAAGATCGGTTGATCTCATCCAAAGTTATCACGGTTCGAAAACAAACAAAATGTTCGCTTGTCTCACTTCAAATGTGGAGCAGTTTAGATGAGATACTAGTTACGTGTTGAATGGAATAAGATTTGGATAATTTTGAACTTGAAAAATGGACTGAGTTACTATAACAACTTATAACCTCCGATGAATAAAGAAAAATCCAACTCCTACCTCCTCTCCCTATCCTCTCTAGGTACGAACGACGTTCCTCAAACATTATTGGAATTTCCTTTCGTGCGCTCCAAGGATTAAAACAAATAACCACGCTCGATAATCTATAGGAGTACTGGCTATCATTTCATCACTTACAATACCAGTCAGACGAACTCGACAAGCCCAGTCAGCACATACGTTCGTCGTCAACCTCGACATGTGTCGAACAATTTATCACCAAAAGTCGTTTATAAATCTATAGGACGAAGAAGCTCTGTAAATCTTTGTCAAATAAAGTATTTCAAAGAAGTTATAACCACTGGAAGTTGAAGTAACCCGAACTGTTTTGTTCCCTATCCTCCCTTTGTATACTTCATACTTTCTCACTTCCTTACTTCCTCTCGTGCACTCCAAAATATATCATTCTTGAACTGAATAGAATATTCTACTCGTAATAATTATAACTATTCTCTCGGAATATTTACTACCTCGCGCTATCGCGCCCCGAGTCGTAAATTGCTATCATTATAAACACGTGGTACAATTTACTATTTCTTCAAACTGATTAAAATTTCAGCATTCACACACCATATAGTCTTCGAAAAACTCGAGGGTATTGGAGCTTATATTACTCGACCCTAATTGTTAACTCATTCAACATCAGAAAGAATTCTAATTCTTTTAATCGCTGCAAAAAAATCCTGTGAGGAATTCAGCAAATTGAGTTGGGACTTGTTGAAGGATCGAGAGCAAAACGAATAGCAATGAAATTAGTTTCATCAGTTTTTGTTTGGTTCGAGATGATTTTGGTTCCATTGAATCGAACTTGATGAGAAATAAAATGCTTGACCTCTTTGACGAATTTCACGAATATAGGTAAATCAGGAGAAATTGGCTGTTGGTCGAATTTTCTGAAATTTTACTATGTTGTTGTGGGATGGCTCATTAGAAAAATATGTTAGTCTGAAGAGTTTTGTATGGTGAGTTTCTCAGATTTAAGCCGACAAAGTTCGTAAAAACGTCGTATCAGAGTAGGATTGACAAAGAAAAAAACTGTTTTTTTAGTATAAATAAGACAAAATAAGTATTGATCGGAACTCGAATACATGACTAGTTATGATCATATAAATTATAGTTAATCACATATATAAACACCCTGTATACAAGGCACGGTCAAAAAATTCATTTTTCGGGAAAAAAAATTTGAGCACTATTCCAAAACCTACAAGTTATATTTTGGTGAGACATTATAGCTTTAGTCTATTGTAGGCTTCGAAACCGTATTTATGTTCATCCTTTTTAACAATTGACAGCTTGTTTTTGATCAAAAGAAAAGGATTGCTTGATACTATTGATTGAATGAAAGCTGAGGAAACTCACTAGCGAATTCAGTTGTTCAAGTAAATGAGCTATACCACTTCCAGAATCAAAACGTCACTTTTCCCATGTTAATCTCCATAAGAAAAGTTAAGGTTCATTCTGCAATTTTTGGTTCCTTTCAAGGTCATCCAACGAGCGACGCGAGAGATCCGTTCTAGAGATAACGGCGCGCATTTCGATACATTTTTCAAGCAATAATGGCTATATACAGGGTGTTTGAGTTGGCTAATAGTTGGGGAAAAAATATATAGAGTGAACCCAAAAGGCGTTATACCTCCCCGACGAGTAGACTACTAGCATATAGGCTACCCGCTAGCTAATGATATATACAGGGCGTTTGAGTTGGATAACAGTAAAAAAATATACAGGGCGACTCATTCACTTTTGAGGGATTAGACAGCTGACGTATGACAGATAACAAAGGATTGATGACACGTGACTAGGCGACCTGCAAGTCGGCTATCTAATAATTTAATTCAATATACAGGGTGTTTGAGTTAGCAATAGCGATACAAAAGTATATACAGGGTGTCTCACAGGTAGCAAACATACGTATAACAGAGTATCCGTTTGATATACAGCAATAATAGCAATACAAACTCGCATAGGGCACTCGTGGCCTGACGTTTGACATTTGACAGATGACCAAAAATGCAAAACGGTGCGCATTTAATTAAATTTTTCACCCAATAATGGCTATATACAGGGTGTTTGAGTTGTATATCAGCTGAAAAAATATACAGGGTGATTCGCAGTAATACTACCCCACTCTAGGGTATCAGAGGGTTGAAGAGGGTGCAGGTACTCTAAGAGAAGGATTTTTAACAGGCACTTCGAAAATAATGGTTTCTCTATATGCAAAGTCTCAAGGTTTATGAGATATCATTTGAAATGTGTGTGTGTAAACGTTCAGTTATGTGATGGAAATATGTCGAACAACTCTTTATCAAAACTCGTTCAATAACATGATATATACAGGGTGTTTGAGTTAGCAATAGCGATGAGAAAATATATACAGGGCGTCTCAGGGGTAGACTCAGCGAACATACGTATGATAGAGTATCCGTTTGATATACAGCAATAATAGCAATACAAACTTATATAGGGCACTCGTGGCAAGAAGTTAAAGGTGAACTCAGCAAAAGTGTGACAGATGACGCTATTTGACGATTCCGATCATTATACAGGGGTGTTTGGATAGCAATAAGAATATATACAAGAAGGCAAGAACTGACAGGCGGACCCTGCGAACATATTAACGTACGACAGATGACTCGCTAGAGTCCGTTGAATATACAGGGCTTTCAAATAGTAATACAGACTTGTATAGGGCAGATCAATTAAATTCAATTGGATTAAAGGAACTTACTCAGTCCGAAATGGCTTTATTTCTGAGATACAGGGTGGTAAAGTTGTAGAATGAAAATCGAATTATTCAGACATTCAACAACTAAAGTATGACAGATGACATTTATACTATTCGATAGATGACATATTACGTATGACACGTAACCTTCCAGCGCTTATCGAAAACAGATATCCAGGTTTAGCACAACCTACGAATTTCAAGAAAGCGAAAGAGTTAATTTTTCCCTAGATTCTACGGAAATTACAAGTTACGTCCCATAAGTGACTGCGTAAAACAAAGCAGAGTTTTCCCCAGATCTACGTACTTTTTCGCGAATATCATTATATACAAAGCGATTAGAAAAACCTAAGTCAACTGAAAAAACATATACAGGATGAGTCAAATAAGTGGAGTGGAATATATATTCAAGAAACATATACAGAATGAGTCACAAATCTCGAGTCGAATGAATTATTTGAAAAACATATACAGGGGGTAGAAAAAATTCAAAATTTATTACCACTCATTCAAATAATAATGAAAAACAAACTATCGAACTACCATGAACCCAATCACGATGTAATTCAATCAAATGGATGATAGATGACATGACAGCAGATGACCGAGGCAGATAACAAACGATCGAATAGCAGTTTCTATATACAGAAACATAGCCAGAGTCTTGAAATTCTCTATACTTATAATGATAATATTAGACATCAGGCGAACTCAGCATACCTATACCCAGTAAAAACATCCTTTTACCGTCCACGTCGAAATATGTCGAACAACTCTTTAGCAAAGCTCGTTTTTCTTATGGAAGTATTCAGATGTATTCAGAGGTCTTCAGATCATACCTTCAGAAGTATTCAGATGTATTCAGAGGTCTTCAGAGGTATTCAAAAGTATTCAGATGTATTCAGAGGTCTTCAGAGGTATTCAAGAGTATTCCGAAGATATTCAGAAGCACGAAGTTCGAGCTACCCCGTATGCAAACAGGAAAAAATAGGATATAAATTAAATACCTGAACAGCGAAGAAATTCACCATTTTCAGACACTTTTCACTGAAACTATGCACATGACACTGAACAGAGTATAGTCCGACACTTGGGAAAAACCCCAGCTCCTAACAGGTAGTGTTGAAAATCGAACTAATGAATAGAAATGAAGAATGATTGATTCAACAAAAAATATAACCAATCACCCCTCATTTGTCCATGCAAAAAATTCGAAAATAAATAGGCGATAACTTCATAAACATATTCCTTATATCAAACTGAATGAACTGGAATGAAAGAAGAATGATTCTACCAATGCCAGCCGATAACGATTTCCTGTTTACTGCGATATAATTATTATATCCGAAAAACATTATCATAGGAAATTATTGAAGTAAAATAATATATTATATTTATCCCATATCACAGCCATGATCTTATAATTCAGAATTGGAGTTTATCACTATAACGTGATAGAAAAATTCAGAACTCAAAGGCCTCTCGGATAGAAATAATAGGGAAAATATAGGACAAAAATGGAACGTTACCTCTCATACAAAAATGTTATTATTCGGAATGATTTATTTTACGTGGATATACATTCTTTGAAAGGAGAAACATGTGAAATTCAACCGACGATTCATATGAACAAAGAAACAAATATACAGAGTGGATCATTTAAGAAAATTTCCATACAGCAATTGACATTAGGCAGAACCTAACACATAGTAGGTATATACAAGGTACATCAAAATATCCAACACTTATACACAACACTGCCTTGTCTGCGATATTGGAATACAATATCCATATGTGATAGATCATGTTTGTAGACACTCACATAGTAACTAGGACATATTATTATTACTAGGCAAAGTGGCGGATGAATCAAAATACCTAACACACGTACACAGTTCCACGGACTTAATTGACTACGATATCAGAAATCAATATAGTTATCAATGGTTGATCACTCAAAGCTATATTATCAAATCTTCAATTTAATTAATATTCCTATAATATAAACGTCGTACTATTTTCTGTGAATAACACAGAGCACGCTAAGTGAATATTACAATATACAAAGTTCCAATGATTATGAGATATCAATAAAATGAATGAAAAATATAAAAATAGCCAGTATAGTGCTTCCTTAAAAATACTGAATACTAAGAACAATAGGCGTCATACGATAAATGCGTGAATAGAATACTATACTCTTTCTACGACATCAGATAACTCCAGATACTGCGAAGACACCTCAACGATAATACCTATTTGCAAAGTCTGAAGATCTCAGAGATAATACACAGAAAATTCTAATAATCGTTACTCCCAAGCAGAACGTGAACATCGCATGATATGTCAACTATTAAAAAAAATTGATCAACAAGAATATAAAATGATGGAAACAAACCATTCTTTTTACTTGAGATATAACAAACACGATATCCATCATGCAAAATTTTCGGACAAAAAATTATTATACCTACACCTATTAATAACAATAAAGAGTATTCCAAGCGGAGATCACAATATACAAAGTTTCAACGATTGTTATATATCAACAAAATGAATGGAAAATGAGCAGAACAACCGGCGTGAATAGCCTATATTTTTACGTTATCCTTCATCAACCTTGAATAAGGCTTTATCAATAATACTAACGATAGATACGTGAAAAACAAATCTGTACTAAGAACAGTGAATGTCATTAAGAAGATGTGCGAATAAAATACTGTACTTTTTCTACGACAACTGATGTCATACCAGGCTTACAATACCTAGCTCTTTCAATAACAATGAGTACTCTGAAAGAAGACCACGCATACATTTCAATAGGGCAAAATCTCAAAGTTCTCAGGAACAGAATCGAAATAATATTTCAGGAGCATTGTCCAAATGGTCGACGTTGAAAATAACGTAAGATAGATGAACTTGCTAGAGATATCATGTGAAACCTCGACCGAGTTCCAAGATCTCCAAGTGTTCAATACCTTACCTCCTCCGTCCATCCTCCCTATAGGCATGCGCGATTTTCTTCAACCATCATAGGAGCTCTCATTCGTACGATCCAAGAGATGAAAACCTAATAATCTGACACCTATTGTGGCACCAAAAAATTTAAACAGCGTATATGAATCAACATCTTAGAGAAATATATCCAAACAGGTTATCATTCATCACGAAGAATCATTCCTCTCTTATCAGGTGAAATGTCTACAACTATATGAAATGATCACAAGGTACCATTCTTTCCAACCAAAATAAGGATACCATATGACAAACAGATCCATCATGATTGCACTGCTACACAAGAACTAGAATTTTTATTTCAGACGAAAAGCTACTCTACAAAATACAGATACGACCTGTTTTAGCAAACTGCTCCACATATAGGGTTCAACGTCACAAACATAATTATGCTGATGCTCCTAGATGCCATCTAAAGGAACTCGCTCGCCAGGCAGGTGATTCACACTCACTAATTCTTTAACATCATTGAAACATCACAGGAAAGTCAGCGATCTTCAACTTTTACACAGATATTTCCATAGGAAATAATTTCAGAAATATCTAATATCACTAGCAATAGCAACCAGACGAACTCGACAAGCCCAGACAACACACACATTATTTCGTCAATCGACAAATATATCGAACAACCCTCTGCGAAAACTCGTTCCTTGATAGAACAGCACAGCTTCACCAGAAGAAGTATTTGGATGATCTGCGCATGTGCAGATCACTCCTCTGAATCCTTCAATAATCTTATTATGCGCAGACAGAGCATTTCACATTCGACTGCAGAGTAGATATGGTGAATATTTGTGAGCGCTGTCATCAAGAAGCGAAAACGGTACGAGAACTTTGTGGAAATTGTTTTATAACAGAGTGCCTCAATACTGGAGAGCGGATTGCTTTCAACATCAATAGAACGTGGGAATGTTTTAAAAAGCGAAAATTTCGCTATAATCGACACCAGGCATTGTGTGAGAAATGTGGGAAATTCTTGAATAAAACTAACCTATACCACCATATGATGAATGCCCATAGAGTGGACGCCACTAATTCGAATAACCTAGCTGATTAGCGGATGGCAGTTGATGGATTCAAAAGTCTTCAGATCACACCACTAGAAGTATTCAGATGTATTCAGAAGTCTTCAGAGGTATTCAGATGTCTTCAGATCATGCCTTCAGAAGTATTCAGATGTCTTCATTATTATTGCCGAGTTCCTAATAAAATTCATACTTTGATACATTTTATTCCATATGAGGAAAACCCGTCGTGCGAGCCAATAGATCATACAAGTCGTCTCAATAGCCCGATCAGAACTGCGAAAATACACGTAAAATCTATCTACCCAATCCATCACATAGTAAAAATATAAAGTTTTCACTAAAATCCATAGTTTACGATATTGCCTCAACCAACCAATCAACCGGCCAACCAACCATTCATTCAACAAACCTACAACCATCCAACAACCATCCAACAATCAACCAACCAACCAACAACCAACCAACCAACCAACAACAATCAACCAACCAACCAACAACCAACCAACAACCAACCAAAAACCAACCAAAAACCAACCAACCAACAACCAACCAACCAACAACCAACCAACAACCAACAACCAACCACCAATCAACCAACCAACCAACCAACAACAACCAACCAACGATCAACAACCAACCAACCAACAACCAACAACCAACCAACAACCAACCAACAACCAATCACCAACCAACCACCAACCACCAACCAACCACCAACCAACCACCAACAACCAACCAACAACCTACCAACCAACCAATCAACCAACCAACCAACCAACAACAACCAACCAACGACCAACAACCAACCAACCAACAACCAACAACCAACCAACCACCAACCAACCACCAACCACCAACCAACAACCAACAACCAACCAACAACCTACCAACCAATCAACCAACCAACCAACCACCAGAACGTTGCCAGTGGGAGGTCATGGGCATCCACAACAATGCGACAACCATATGAAATGATCACAAAGTACCATTCTTTCCAACCAGAATAAAGATACCATAATATAATGATAATTATGAACATCGAAGAAGTCGAACAGTATATATGACAAACAGATCCATCACGAATGCTCTGCAAGACAAGAACTAGGATTTTTATTTCAGACGAAAAGCTACTCTACAAAATACAGATACGACCTGTGTTAGAATACTGCTCCACATATAGGGTTCAACGCCGCAAACATCATTATGCTGATGCTCCTAGATGCTATCCAAAAAAACAAGCCGCTTGCCTGGCAGGTGATGCCACACTCACTAATTCTTTAACCCAACGACTCTTTTGAACATGACTTCTTTATCTCATATATCTCGGATGATTTACGAAACCCGAATGATTCAACGTGTGAATAAGTGTTTCAGGTCGACGAACGAATTCGATATGCACATCGACGACACACCTGCGGGAGTGCTAGTTACCCCTGTTAGTATCACCAATAAGCCATGTTAGCCCCGGTATTCTACTAGCTTGTCCCGTTAGTCTTTGCCGTACTGCTAGTTAGCCCCGTTAGCCCCGGTATTCTACTAGCTTGTCCCGTTAGTCTTTGTCGTACTGCTAGTTAGCCCCGTTAGCCCCGGTATTCTACTAGCTTGTCCCGTTAGTCTTTGTCGTACTGCTAGTTAGCCCCGTTAGCCCCGTTAGTCCGTGCTGCCATCTCCATGATACATATCCTCACTAACCCATAGAACTGTTTGATTGGCAAAAGAATATCCTGCAGCCTCGAGAGTCTTGAGAATTCTAACAGGATAGGTTAGAGAGTAGGCCGACATCATTGGTTGGGTTTGATGCTATTTCGACATGGACCTTTTAGCTACGATAGGTTAGACCTATTCTCCTGGTGGCTCGTTTGCGATTATCAGACTCGCTCCGCTCATCTGTTAAACATTCAAACGAGCCACCAGGAGAATAGGTCTAACCTATCGTAGCTAAAAGGTCCATGTCGAAATAGCATCAAACCCAACCAATGATGTCGGCCTACTCTCTAACCTATCCTGTTAGAATTCTCAAGACTCTCGAGGCTGCAGGATATTCTTTTGCCAATCAAACAGTTCTATGGGTTAGTGAGGATATGTATCATGGAGATGGCAGCACGGACTAACGGGGCTAACGGGGCTAACTAGCAGTACGACAAAGACTAACGGGACAAGCTAGTAGAATACCGGGGCTAACGGGGCTAACTAGCAGTACGACAAAGACTAACGGGACAAGCTAGTAGAATACCGGGGCTAACGGGGCTAACTAGCAGTACGGCAAAGACTAACGGGACAAGCTAGTAGAATACCGGGGCTAACATGGCTTATTGGTGATACTAACAGGGGTAACTAGCACTCCCGCAGGTGTGTCGTCGATGTGCATATCGAATTCGTTCGTCGACCTGAAACACTTATTCACACGTTGAATCATTCGGGTTTCGTAAATCATCCGAGATATATGAGATAAAGAAGTCATGTTCAAAAGAGTCGTTGGGTTAAAGAATTAGTGAGTGTGGCATCACCTGCCAGGCAAGCGGCTTGTTTTTTTGGATAGCATCTAGGAGCATCAGCATAATGATGTTTGCGGCGTTGAACCCTATATGTGGAGCAGTATTCTAACACAGGTCGTATCTGTATTTTGTAGAGTAGCTTTTCGTCTGAAATAAAAATCCTAGTTCTTGTCTTGCAGAGCATTCGTGATGGATCTGTTTGTCATATATACTGTTCGACTTCTTCGATGTTCATAATTATCATTATATTATGGTATCTTTATTCTGGTTGGAAAGAATGGTACTTTGTGATCATTTCATATGGTTGTCGCATTGTTGTGGATGCCCATGACCTCCCACTGGCAACGTTCTGGTGGTTGGTTGGTTGGTTGATTGGTTGGTAGGTTGTTGGTTGGTTGTTGGTTGTTGGTTGGTGGTTGGTGGTTGGTTGGTGGTTGGTTGGTTGTTGGTTGTTGGTTGGTTGGTTGTTGGTCGTTGGTTGGTTGTTGTTGGTTGGTTGGTTGGTTGATTGGTTGGTTGGTAGGTTGTTGGTTGGTTGTTGGTGGTTGGTTGGTGGTTGGTTGGTGGTTGGTGGTTGGTTGGTGATTGGTTGTTGGTTGGTTGTTGGTTGGTTGTTGGTTGTTGGTTGGTTGGTTGTTGATCGTTGGTTGGTTGTTGTTGGTTGGTTGGTTGGTTGATTGGTGGTTGGTTGTTGGTTGTTGGTTGGTTGTTGGTTGGTTGGTTGTTGGTTGGTTGGTTTTTGGTTGGTTTTTGGTTGGTTGTTGGTTGGTTGTTGGTTGGTTGGTTGATTGTTGTTGGTTGGTTGGTTGGTTGTTGGTTGGTTGGTTGATTGTTGGATGGTTGTTGGATGGTTGTAGGTTTGTTGAATGAATGGTTGGTTGGCCGGTTGATTGGTTGGTTGAGGCAATATCGTAAACTATGGATTTTAGTGAAAACTTTATATTTTTACTATGTGATGGATTGGGTAGATAGATTTTACGTGTATTTTCGCAGTTCTGATCGGGCTATTGAGACGACTTGTATGATCTATTGGCTCGCACGACGGGTTTTCCTCATATGGAATAAAATGTATCAAAGTATGAATTTTATTAGGAACTCGGCAATAATAATGAAGACATCTGAATACTTCTGAAGGCATGATCTGAAGACATCTGAATACCTCTGAAGACTTCTGAATACATCTGAATACTTCTAGTGGTGTGATCTGAAGACTTTTGAATCCATCAACTGCCATCCGCTAATCAGCTAGGTTATTCGAATTAGTGGCGTCCACTCTATGGGCATTCATCATATGGTGGTATAGGTTAGTTTTATTCAAGAATTTCCCACATTTCTCACACAATGCCTGGTGTCGATTATAGCGAAATTTTCGCTTTTTAAAACATTCCCACGTTCTATTGATGTTGAAAGCAATCCGCTCTCCAGTATTGAGGCACTCTGTTATAAAACAATTTCCACAAAGTTCTCGTACCGTTTTCGCTTCTTGATGACAGCGCTCACAAATATTCACCATATCTACTCTGCAGTCGAATGTGAAATGCTCTGTCTGCGCATAATAAGATTATTGAAGGATTCAGAGGAGTGATCTGCACATGCGCAGATCATCCAAATACTTCTTCTGGTGAAGCTGTGCTGTTCTATCAAGGAACGAGTTTTCGCAGAGGGTTGTTCGATATATTTGTCGATTGACGAAATAATGTGTGTGTTGTCTGGGCTTGTCGAGTTCGTCTGGTTGCTATTGCTAGTGATATTAGATATTTCTGAAATTATTTCCTATGGAAATATCTGTGTAAAAGTTGAAGATCGCTGACTTTCCTGTGATGTTTCAATGATGTTAAAGAATTAGTGAGTGTGAATCACCTGCCTGGCGAGCGAGTTCCTTTAGATGGCATCTAGGAGCATCAGCATAATTATGTTTGTGACGTTGAACCCTATATGTGGAGCAGTTTGCTAAAACAGGTCGTATCTGTATTTTGTAGAGTAGCTTTTCGTCTGAAATAAAAATTCTAGTTCTTGTGTAGCAGTGCAATCATGATGGATCTGTTTGTCATATGGTATCCTTATTTTGGTTGGAAAGAATGGTACCTTGTGATCATTTCATATAGTTGTAGACATTTCACCTGATAAGAGAGGAATGATTCTTCGTGATGAATGATAACCTGTTTGGATATATTTCTCTAAGATGTTGATTCATATACGCTGTTTAAATTTTTTGGTGCCACAATAGGTGTCAGATTATTAGGTTTTCATCTCTTGGATCGTACGAATGAGAGCTCCTATGATGGTTGAAGAAAATCGCGCATGCCTATAGGGAGGATGGACGGAGGAGGTAAGGTATTGAACACTTGGAGATCTTGGAACTCGGTCGAGGTTTCACATGATATCTCTAGCAAGTTCATCTATCTTACGTTATTTTCAACGTCGACCATTTGGACAATGCTCCTGAAATATTATTTCGATTCTGTTCCTGAGAACTTTGAGATTTTGCCCTATTGAAATGTATGCGTGGTCTTCTTTCAGAGTACTCATTGTTATTGAAAGAGCTAGGTATTGTAAGCCTGGTATGACATCAGTTGTCGTAGAAAAAGTACAGTATTTTATTCGCACATCTTCTTAATGACATTCACTGTTCTTAGTACAGATTTGTTTTTCACGTATCTATCGTTAGTATTATTGATAAAGCCTTATTCAAGGTTGATGAAGGATAACGTAAAAATATAGGCTATTCACGCCGGTTGTTCTGCTCATTTTCCATTCATTTTGTTGATATATAACAATCGTTGAAACTTTGTATATTGTGATCTCCGCTTGGAATACTCTTTATTGTTATTAATAGGTGTAGGTATAATAATTTTTTGTCCGAAAATTTTGCATGATGGATATCGTGTTTGTTATATCTCAAGTAAAAAGAATGGTTTGTTTCCATCATTTTATATTCTTGTTGATCAATTTTTTTTAATAGTTGACATATCATGCGATGTTCACGTTCTGCTTGGGAGTAACGATTATTAGAATTTTCTGTGTATTATCTCTGAGATCTTCAGACTTTGCAAATAGGTATTATCGTTGAGGTGTCTTCGCAGTATCTGGAGTTATCTGATGTCGTAGAAAGAGTATAGTATTCTATTCACGCATTTATCGTATGACGCCTATTGTTCTTAGTATTCAGTATTTTTAAGGAAGCACTATACTGGCTATTTTTATATTTTTCATTCATTTTATTGATATCTCATAATCATTGGAACTTTGTATATTGTAATATTCACTTAGCGTGCTCTGTGTTATTCACAGAAAATAGTACGACGTTTATATTATAGGAATATTAATTAAATTGAAGATTTGATAATATAGCTTTGAGTGATCAACCATTGATAACTATATTGATTTCTGATATCGTAGTCAATTAAGTCCGTGGAACTGTGTACGTGTGTTAGGTATTTTGATTCATCCGCCACTTTGCCTAGTAATAATAATATGTCCTAGTTACTATGTGAGTGTCTACAAACATGATCTATCACATATGGATATTGTATTCCAATATCGCAGACAAGGCAGTGTTGTGTATAAGTGTTGGATATTTTGATGTACCTTGTATATACCTACTATGTGTTAGGTTCTGCCTAATGTCAATTGCTGTATGGAAATTTTCTTAAATGATCCACTCTGTATATTTGTTTCTTTGTTCATATGAATCGTCGGTTGAATTTCACATGTTTCTCCTTTCAAAGAATGTATATCCACGTAAAATAAATCATTCCGAATAATAACATTTTTGTATGAGAGGTAACGTTCCATTTTTGTCCTATATTTTCCCTATTATTTCTATCCGAGAGGCCTTTGAGTTCTGAATTTTTCTATCACGTTATAGTGATAAACTCCAATTCTGAATTATAAGATCATGGCTGTGATATGGGATAAATATAATATATTATTTTACTTCAATAATTTCCTATGATAATGTTTTTCGGATATAATAATTATATCGCAGTAAACAGGAAATCGTTATCGGCTGGCATTGGTAGAATCATTCTTCTTTCATTCCAGTTCATTCAGTTTGATATAAGGAATATGTTTATGAAGTTATCGCCTATTTATTTTCGAATTTTTTGCATGGACAAATGAGGGGTGATTGGTTATATTTTTTGTTGAATCAATCATTCTTCATTTCTATTCATTAGTTCGATTTTCAACACTACCTGTTAGGAGCTGGGGTTTTTCCCAAGTGTCGGACTATACTCTGTTCAGTGTCATGTGCATAGTTTCAGTGAAAAGTGTCTGAAAATGGTGAATTTCTTCGCTGTTCAGGTATTTATATCCTATTTTTTCCTGTTTGCATACGGGGTAGCTCGAACTTCGTGCTTCTGAATATCTTCGGAATACTCTTGAATACCTCTGAAGACCTCTGAATACATCTGAATACTTTTGAATACCTCTGAAGACCTCTGAATACATCTGAATACTTCTGAAGGTATGATCTGAAGACCTCTGAATACATCTGAATACTTCCATAAGAAAAACGAGCTTTGCTAAAGAGTTGTTCGACATATTTCGACGTGGACGGTAAAAGGATGTTTTTACTGGGTATAGGTATGCTGAGTTCGCCTGATGTCTAATATTATCATTATAAGTATAGAGAATTTCAAGACTCTGGCTATGTTTCTGTATATAGAAACTGCTATTCGATCGTTTGTTATCTGCCTCGGTCATCTGCTGTCATGTCATCTATCATCCATTTGATTGAATTACATCGTGATTGGGTTCATGGTAGTTCGATAGTTTGTTTTTCATTATTATTTGAATGAGTGGTAATAAATTTTGAATTTTTTCTACCCCCTGTATATGTTTTTCAAATAATTCATTCGACTCGAGATTTGTGACTCATTCTGTATATGTTTCTTGAATATATATTCCACTCCACTTATTTGACTCATCCTGTATATGTTTTTTCAGTTGACTTAGGTTTTTCTAATCGCTTTGTATATAATGATATTCGCGAAAAAGTACGTAGATCTGGGGAAAACTCTGCTTTGTTTTACGCAGTCACTTATGGGACGTAACTTGTAATTTCCGTAGAATCTAGGGAAAAATTAACTCTTTCGCTTTCTTGAAATTCGTAGGTTGTGCTAAACCTGGATATCTGTTTTCGATAAGCGCTGGAAGGTTACGTGTCATACGTAATATGTCATCTATCGAATAGTATAAATGTCATCTGTCATACTTTAGTTGTTGAATGTCTGAATAATTCGATTTTCATTCTACAACTTTACCACCCTGTATCTCAGAAATAAAGCCATTTCGGACTGAGTAAGTTCCTTTAATCCAATTGAATTTAATTGATCTGCCCTATACAAGTCTGTATTACTATTTGAAAGCCCTGTATATTCAACGGACTCTAGCGAGTCATCTGTCGTACGTTAATATGTTCGCAGGGTCCGCCTGTCAGTTCTTGCCTTCTTGTATATATTCTTATTGCTATCCAAACACCCCTGTATAATGATCGGAATCGTCAAATAGCGTCATCTGTCACACTTTTGCTGAGTTCACCTTTAACTTCTTGCCACGAGTGCCCTATATAAGTTTGTATTGCTATTATTGCTGTATATCAAACGGATACTCTATCATACGTATGTTCGCTGAGTCTACCCCTGAGACGCCCTGTATATATTTTCTCATCGCTATTGCTAACTCAAACACCCTGTATATATCATGTTATTGAACGAGTTTTGATAAAGAGTTGTTCGACATATTTCCATCACATAACTGAACGTTTACACACACACATTTCAAATGATATCTCATAAACCTTGAGACTTTGCATATAGAGAAACCATTATTTTCGAAGTGCCTGTTAAAAATCCTTCTCTTAGAGTACCTGCACCCTCTTCAACCCTCTGATACCCTAGAGTGGGGTAGTATTACTGCGAATCACCCTGTATATTTTTTCAGCTGATATACAACTCAAACACCCTGTATATAGCCATTATTGGGTGAAAAATTTAATTAAATGCGCACCGTTTTGCATTTTTGGTCATCTGTCAAATGTCAAACGTCAGGCCACGAGTGCCCTATGCGAGTTTGTATTGCTATTATTGCTGTATATCAAACGGATACTCTGTTATACGTATGTTTGCTACCTGTGAGACACCCTGTATATACTTTTGTATCGCTATTGCTAACTCAAACACCCTGTATATTGAATTAAATTATTAGATAGCCGACTTGCAGGTCGCCTAGTCACGTGTCATCAATCCTTTGTTATCTGTCATACGTCAGCTGTCTAATCCCTCAAAAGTGAATGAGTCGCCCTGTATATTTTTTTACTGTTATCCAACTCAAACGCCCTGTATATATCATTAGCTAGCGGGTAGCCTATATGCTAGTAGTCTACTCGTCGGGGAGGTATAACGCCTTTTGGGTTCACTCTATATATTTTTTCCCCAACTATTAGCCAACTCAAACACCCTGTATATAGCCATTATTGCTTGAAAAATGTATCGAAATGCGCGCCGTTATCTCTAGAACGGATCTCTCGCGTCGCTCGTTGGATGACCTTGAAAGGAACCAAAAATTGCAGAATGAACCTTAACTTTTCTTATGGAGATTAACATGGGAAAAGTGACGTTTTGATTCTGGAAGTGGTATAGCTCATTTACTTGTTCAATATTGCTGTTCATTTAGACTAACTTTCAACTATCTCTGTTCGAAATATGAATTCTTAGAATATTGTGTTATACCCCCAGTTTGAAAACAATTGACAGCTTGTTTTTGATCAAAAGAAAAGGATTGCTTTTGATACTATTGATTGAATGAAAGCTGAGGAAACTCACTAGCGAATTCAGTTGTTCAATATTGCTTTTCATTTAGATACAGGGTGTGTTAGATTTGGTTGAAGATTATTTAACATGTTTCAATTGAATATCTCGAAAACAGTTCCGTTGATTTGCATCTCATTTAACTCACACTATTTTGAATATGTTGATTATCATATGCAGAAAGTTCTCAATTTTTTCATGTTTCGTTTCTGAGATATAAATTTTTGAGTTTACAGTATTACAGGCGCTTTGTACCTGGTTCTATCGGCCTGAGAGCAATAACAAAGCAAGACTTCATTCAAAAGCATGTCAATGTTTTTGAAAATCATCTGTTTAACCCAAATCAAGAAGTTCCAAGGGCTATCGTGTATATAGACGATATATATAGTTTCGTGATTAGATCCAAAAACCATTGATCACTTAGGCAAACATATTCCATTCATAAGCATTCACATTTAGTTGAACCCATATTGATAACATCAGGCAATGGATTCATTTTGATTATATTGGGATCATATTTTGCTGATTCTTCAAATAATGACGCTGCTTGTCTAAATAATGGGTTGGAACAGGGTGTGAATAACTGGTTGCAAGTATGTCATGTGGTTGTTTGCAATCGAGGTTACAAGAATTAGGGACCTTTTCTACAGGACCTAGATTTCCCAAATGTACTTGACACTACTGATTTTGACGTTTTTTGTATGTTAGAGTACGGACTCTAGACAAGCAGTGACAGTCAAACATAACCACAAACGATTTGGAAACAAATCATATGTTCTGCCATACAAGGACAAGAATATGTTCTTTGCTTAGATAAAGGATCCTCGCTCTTCCACAAGTCCTGAGAAGAGTACATCCATAATTCTTTCTCTGTCTTGATTTTTGTATGGAAGTGCATAGCGTCTCCTCGATTGGGTAAGAGGGTACGATGAATTGATTAGATATGAATGATATGGCAACAATAATAAAGGTTCTCCAAGACATATGGAAGTATAGGTATAAATGGACTTCAGCGCTCGACTCACTATAGATCGCTGTTTACATTGCTAAAGGCGATTGTTGGTTTGAACCTGGCCATCGGAAGATCATTTTCAATATCTAACATGAAGCATTCTTGTTCTGTGCTCTGATAATATCTTGTTCGTATCTTGGTACCCAAGAAGTGGTTGAAAATCTACTAGGAGCTATGTAGTCGTCTAGCACCTTTCAACTACGCATGAACATGCACATTCAGACTTGCGATTTCAACTTTGAAGAAGCGATACACGAACAATATATTCAACTCTTCGATATAGATATATAATAATATTATATGAATTTGAGGTTTCATGCATTTGGATAGGTAGAAATGGAAAGTTTTGAGTTTTCAGAAAGAGAATGCGGGATATTGAAAAGTACACATTTCGATTCATATCTTTGTGAAGTTTCCAAATATGGAATCGGATTTTGAAAATTCGAAGATACTGGGTGTTCTTTTTCGGGCCCAGAAAATCATAATTTTTCGATAATCCGGACCTGGATTTCCATCGTGACTGATAAGTGAGTCGCTGGGGTAGAAGAAGGAGTAATTGTGTACCAAATCCAAAAGAATATACTGGGTGATTCGTGATAGTTTTTGTTATTCGATTGGGGAAACTCAAAACATTTCATTTTTACCTATCCAAATGCATGAAACCTCATATTCAAAATCAGGAAATACCTAGTGAAATAGCATGCGGAAGAATGGAAAGTATGACGAAAGTATGATACGATTCAGATTTTCATGCACTTCCCAAATATGTGAGCAAAGAGCAAATTTTGGAAATTCGAAAATACAGGGTGATATTCTTGGGGTCCAGATATATGATCAATTTTCGTTGATCCGGTACTGGATTTTTCTCGTAACTGATAGGTGATTCACTTTGGTAGAAGAAGGCGAAAATGTGTACCAAATTTCAAATGATAATACTGGGTGGTTCGTAAGTTATGTCCTCACAAAGAATTGAACAAAATTGATAAAACACCCTATATCTCGGATATAAAACTTACCCTACAAATATGATATATTTGGAATCACCTTGATGAGCTCTACCCACTGTTGAAGTTTTTCCGTTTCCCAATGGGACACCCTGTATATCATTATTATTATTATATGTACAGTTGTGTGCATAAATAAGTTGTATAGCAGTTCTAGGCTATTGTGAGTCAGGCTTGTCAATCTTCAATAATCTCCTTACCGACTGTGACAAGTATATAGTGTCAAAATTCGAACTATTTTTGTCAATAACGCGCAAATGTTTAAGTGCACAACTTTTTAATGAAATCTGGAACACCATAGGCAGGTTCACACCATACAAAACTCGTACGACTTGTTCATGCACACAACTGTACGATGAAAAATTCATAAAATGAAAAATGGACACGATTCCGAATATTCGTAATACAGTTCGATTTCCGTTGTTCATCAAAAGAAGTTATTCCAATCGAATGATTCAAATCTAGTTAATTGGAAGGACACAAGAATAGTGAACAAATTGGCAGCTAACGGATGGTCATCCTTTTTGATTGTAATTCAATTTCGGCTCTGCAAATAGAGACATCACTGTTGCATTTGCCATTCTATACGATTCTATATTCAGATCAAATTCTTGACAGATACTGGTATCATATACTGTGATAAAAAAATAGAAAACAGAAAGTCAGTTTTAAAAATACGCTATCGATTGAAGTAGATATTGATGTGGGTGTCCCCCAGGGTAGTGTTTTAGGTCCTCTCCTTTTTGTTTTATACCTGTGAACGATATTGGACTCTTTGTTGAATCTGAGTTCATGCATCTATTTGCTGATGATACGTCGCTTATTTGTAGTGACACGATACTAGATATAGCTATTCAAAAAATAAACAGGATTTTACTCACTGTGAATGAATATTTATGCACCAACAAGTTGAAACGTAACAAAAACGAAAGCAATAATCTTCACTATCAAATATAGATATAGTTCTCTGGTCATCAGCGATATAAACCTCAGAATCAATAATGAAAAAATTCAAATTGTGTCAACGGTCAAATACCTTGGTTTTCAACTGGACAACCTTTTGCATTTCGACAGTCATTTTGAGTATATTCATAAAAAATATCTAAAAAACAATATTTTCTCAGTAGAATATCACATCATCTATCAATTCAGTCTAAAGGTACAGTATACAATACCATCATCCATCTGCACTTTGATTATTGTTCATTTATTTTGCAACAATTTAACTTCCTGAATTTTTTCCATTCGACAAACCGTTTTCGCGTGAAAGAAAAATAACTTTTGTCATGCAATCGTGGCATAACGAAATTATTCTGAACTAATAAGCTAGTGCCCTATTTCGTTTTTAACATTATGACATTTGATCGATTACGTTGCATCCTCATTCTGACAAGTATTCATAAACGTGACAGTTTTTCACATTGTGAAAGTTTCTACAATCAATAAAGGATAAATACAATTTTAGCACTCCATAGTTCGAAAGTTAAGAATGAACGTTTCTTCTAAAAATGAGCTGACGAACCATATCCCATATTTTCATATATCCTGTATATAGCTACTAAGTGTTCAAACTGTTTATTCGGACTATTTCACACATATCCCTATAATTTCTCTCCAGTTCATGATGATCTTGAGATACTTCTGTGAAATTTGAACTAGTCATATATTACTCTGTCGGTTAATCGAGGAGATGGTACATTCATTTCGCTATATTATTTCGGATTTTCTCTCCCCCTTCCTATAAAATTGGAAATATGAGTTTCATTTCAACATAGTATGGGCAAATCAGATGATTTGCACCAAAATGTCACTGCGTTTGAAATATTTTCTATATCAGAGAGCCTTAAAGAACATTCTGAAATTTTCATCGTTCACGTTTTATCTATCATCGATTTCGAATTCAATTGATTTTATCGAGAGTATGTCTGACAAAAAAGTCGAAGTGAGTCCACCAGCAAGTATAATATTCTCACCACTGATATATATTCATTCCTTCCCTGCACCTTTTTCAGTTGTATTTCAGAAAGCTTTAATTGTATTCCAGAATAGTCAATTGAAATTTAGCAACAAGAGTCAATTGTATTTTAGAATAGTCACTGGTATTTGAGAAAGCATCTGGAATCCAATTGAAAATTCTGAAATCGAATTGATGCTTTCCGAAATACCAGTGACTATTCTGAAATTCAATTGACAGTTTCTTAAATACGACTTGAAAAGGTATAGAATCCCTGATGAGAATAAGGAGATGCATAAGATCTCCCGACAGATGAATTCATCAGAAAGTTCAGTTTTGAAAATGAAATCTGAACAGAACTGAGCACTAAGAGAGAATGGAACGCAGAATCCATCCAAGCACTGGGAAATAATACCATAATGCGGACGGGTCTAAAATACCCAAGAAAACATAAGCATGGGTGTTTGAGCCTCGCACTGGATATTATGAACCGATGGGCCAGTTTTCCAGCATTATGATAGCGGAAAAGCAATTCATAGGAAGGTGCATTCAGTTCAACCTCGACTGGAAATACCATCCAAACCTAAAGGAAGGAAATACCTGAACAAGGAAATCGCTATCCTTTTCGACAGCCAAGCAGCCAGCAAAGCATTGAGCTTTTTTAACATCTATTCAAACATGGTTTGCAAATGTCTAGACAAACTCAACAATATAAGAAGGAACCGAAGGTAATCCTCTTCTGGGTGCCGGGTCACATTGGAGTGGAGGGAAATGAACAATTAACACCATCTGACACGAAAGCGAGCAGCAACGCTACTGATCGGACCAGTATCACTCTGAGGCCTTAAAAATTATTATTTTCAAGGAGAACTCAATGAGGCTGAACAAACAATGACAGTAACTCACTGTCGAATACTTCCAGGACTACGGCATGCCATCAGATTGAATAATTGGTGTATAGAAAATAATCTGCATCTAAATATCAATAAATGTTGTTTCATTAGCTTTTTCAAGGGTTATAAGAAGTTTGATACTGTATATAGTATAAACAATAGTCCTCTCAGATACGTTCCAACTGTTCTAGATCTAGGGGTCACTTTTGGTGAACAAATGAGATTTGTAAATCACATAAACACCATTTCAGTGAAATCATCAAAGATTTCAGGAATGATTATTCGTAATTGCTCTGAATTTTCAGTGGATTCTATAAGAAAGGTCTACATGTCATTGGTCATTTCTAACCTGACTTATGCATCTTTTGTCTGGTCTCCTCTTTATCAGGTTCATAATATAGCCATGGAGAGAGTACAGAACAAATTTCTGAGGTATTGTGCTTTTAAATTGAACATTCGTTGGGATAACCATCAATATAATGCATTTTATGAACGAAATTAACTTAATTCCATTGCGTAGTAGGAGACTCAAGTTAGATTTATGTTTTATCTTCAAATTATTTAATGGTGCTGTGAACTGTCCGGAACTACTGGAGTTAATTACGTTTAATGTCCCAAATAGAGTCCTTAGATTTCCATATTTATTTCAAATAGCATTCCATGTCACAAATTATGGACAGCATAATCCAATAGAAAGGATATTAAGATTCATGAATAAAAATAATTTAGATGTATTAGGATGTTCATTTAATGAGTTTAAGATGTCTTTGCGTGATAGCTTATAGCCTATTGTTTCGTTTCATGATTTTATTCTTCTCATTTCCTTATCGAAATTGTTAAGTGAGTACCTATGTGTTGAGACATGGTGTATATTGATTATATTCATTATATTCTTATATTCATACTGTATTCAAACTTGTATTAATAAAAAAAAATAAAATAAAAAAAAAATAAAAATCACAGAACATCGAATAGTCTGGAAGCATACCAGCTGACCTTGGGAAGAATACCACGAAGAGTTTTCAGTTTTCTCCATGATCCCCAAATTCCTGAAAGAATTGAAGCTGGAGGACTTACTATACACAAGAAGATCTTGAGCAGAAGGACATTGGGTGGAACCATAGTTTAGTAAGTCTATGGGTAGGACATATCTTATCAGGTCGTATAGCGCATCTGTCACCATCCACACCAACCAATATCAATATCAATATCAAAGTTCAAGTTCTAGGTGGCATTCTATCACGATTCTTCTCTTTTTTGAATGATGTAGTCGTCTTCTGAGCGGTTGAGGATCAGCTATATGAGGTCATTGAAGTTATGTTCGTTTCTGTCTCACAACGCTGGACGAGAATATTCCTCGGTATAGCCTATTTTTTCTTCCAAATTGTGTAGTCCATGATTACAGTCGAAATCATCTCCATTCAATCCTCATGATCATGTGTCTTATTGATTACTTCAGCATCAGAATAATGGTATATTGTCTTTGATTTTCAATAAATAATTAATTGCTTCACATCCAGTCAGCTGCTGATGATCTATTGGACACATATCCAACCTGTCCTAGAATAATGTTCCCATATTTGGAGTGCAGCACCCAAACATACCCTGAAACTGTTGGATTCTGTCCAAAAGAGGGCAATTCGTCTCGTGGGTGATGTCTCGCTCATAAAATCACTCACTTATCTCTGGGACACCGTAAACAAGTTGACGATCTGGCCCTATTTTTTCGATATTTCCATGGAAGATGCTCTTCTGGAATATCAACAATTATTCCTCCATTGGCGGTCCCCGCTAGATTAACCCGTCGAGTTGTGGCTTCGAACCCCTTCGTGGTCTCTTTGAAGACCTGCAGAACATCTTCTTCTAAAGACTCGTTTATCCAACGAACAGCGAGTCTCTGGAACACATTGCCAAGGGAGGTGCCCTCTAGTACCGCAGAAGTGATCAATAGTCGGGAGAGTTGTTTTATTTTGATATTGATATAACAAAAACGCTTTGCAGTATAACTGTCGAAGGTCAAGGATATTGCTTTCGCTATGCAAATCATTTCCTGGATAGTTGCGATTTTTCTTAAATATTGTTTTCAGTATCCATCGTTGGATTATTTCGGGACTCTCAATACATGTTTTGGATGCACCTCCCCTTAAATCAAAAATTGTTTGAAATATTTTAATTGATATAAGAGAGACCTTAACTTTTTCACTAGGAAATGTATTTGTTGATCCCATTTCGATTGTGCATCAATTAGGATTCCTAAATATTTTATGTGCTTCACTGATGTTATGCACTGAGTTTCATTTTCAGTGTTTATTACGAGTTCTTCGAATGGTGGCATATTGGTAAGAAGGTAACTAAATGGCATAAAATGAGTCTTATCAACATTGATGGATAAGAGCTTACTCCTGATGAAATGTATAAATTTCACACAATCTTCTTGGACTGTCAGTTTCAGTATCTCCCACGATGATCCTCTATAAAATATTCCAGTTGCGAAACTAACGATTTTACCAACAGTGTAGAGATTGGAGAGATCATTGAGATATATGGTGAACAGAATATGTCCAAGAACGGTCCCTTGAGGAACCTCAAATGAAACCCAACTGAAACCGTCCTTTCCACACTGAAGAAATCTTTTATATTAACACATTGAATTCTTTCTGTTAGATAACTTCTCATCATATCCTGAGCAGTTCCTCGAAATCCAATATTTTCCAAAGTGCTCAATGAGTCATCATGGCTCACCGTGTCGAAGGCCTTAGCCAAATCTACGAAAACGCAGAGACCACTATCTATAGCCCTGTATATATGTCTCCAACAAGATTGGCTATTGCATCCTGAGTTGATTTGTCTTCCCTAAAACCGTACTCTTTATCAGACAACAAGTTGTGTTTGAGGCAACTGATATATTAAATATTAATTCTTTCATGCTTTTGGGTGTATGATAAATTGACATTCATCATACAGGGCGTGGAAATGAACTCTGAATTGAGACTCTATCACGAATCTGCGATTAGAGGTCTATAAAAATCACAAGTTTCCATCGTTCAAGTTTGAACCCCCTGATTGGGTATGAAAGTGTTGAAAAGGAATATTCTCAGATAAATTATGAACATACAAAAATGGATATATATTTATATAAAGCAAATACATTGAGAATTCGCATTCTCTATGTGATGAGAATATTTATTCTTTTTCAGTTAATTCAATAGAAAACAACTACTGAAATTGAGAATTTGCATTCTCCTTCAGACAAAAATATGTATATACACACATCATTCTGAATATTCAACAGAAAACAACTACTTTCCTGGCTATTTGCCACGTCGAACATTGAATTATATCTGATGAACATTCAAATGGGGAACATGAAAAATAAAGAACAAAATCCTCCGGAATTGAGGATTGACATTCTTCTTCAAATCGGATGAATAATATGATGAATAATGATCTAGAAATATGACTTACCAATATATTCAGCATTAAAATGAAAATTGGAATGTATAGGAGAAGTACCTATCCTGGCATGAACTCTGATCTTGATGAGCTTGAAAACGTCCAAAAATAATCATTCATATCAGTGATATGGGATATATTATCTCTCACACACAGGTTATATGACTTTATTGCAATGAACCCATTTCGGATTTCTGAATCCTCATCAGTAACCATGATGTCCACTTATTCTTACAGCCATTCTTCATGATATACACAATTTTCATCTCTATATAATAGGGTAAAGTACGGATAGATGCCGCGGGGGGATAGATACCGCAGACCACGTGTCGCGAAAACTATGTACACCTGACAACAACTCTCTGCGGGATGGAAGAGCTATTCGGCCATTATTGTTTTGCATGCGGTGGGTGCTTCGATTGAGCAAGTGTTTGACTTGAATTGTGGGAATAAAGTTGCTAAGATGTAACTTTTATTGCTTAATATTTATTTGTATGTTGTTAATAGTATTGGGGAAGTGAGTTTAAAATAACAAAATGGGATAATTTGACTTTTATAGCGTTATATAGGTCATATTCAAGATTTTGTTTTGTTTTCTCGGCTACACAGTCCTAAGGCGCAGGCGTAGGCTGGTGAGGCATCTATCCGTATCAAAAAGGAGAGATGCCGCACTTTTTGATACGGATAGATGCCACAAAAGTTTCAATAATAAAATAGCATAATTTTATATTTTACCGATCATAGAACATCGAATAACTTCACATCCGACAGCGAAGATGAGATTCTCTTATCCGATTTGAAGGAAAACCAAAATCCTGAATCAGCCAAGCAAGATACTGACAAACAATTATTTTGCGTGGAATGTTTTGAGGATCACAGTAAAACCTCCAAGACAGTAGATTGGATATTCTGCATGAGATGCAACCCATGCAAACGTGCAGAACTACAACAATAAATTGCGGCATCTCTCCCTTATGGGAATTAACATTGGGCATCTCTCCGCATGGATGTAGGCATCTCTCCGTACCTGGGGGGGAGAGTTGCCAGAAAACACTTTTCTTTTCGTTATTTTTTTTTAGTAGTAGAGTTTTTTGTTTATGTTGTTCTAGGACCAATATTTCAATGAAGAATAGATGAAAGAATGATGGTATGTTTTTTGAAATACATATTTTTTGTTACTCGAGTTTTTATATTTTTTTTACAAAAAGTGCGGCATCTATCCGTACTTTACCCTAACTTAAATCGAGTAAAACTATAACGAGATGACATCTGAGAAATTTGTTGAGATTTTATTCCTGTCATTTGGACGTTTTTGCTTTTGGGTGTATGATAAATTGACATTTTTTTTTTTATCGATTGGAGCGCACGAAAGGGAATCCCTATAATGTTCAAAGAACATCGTGCGTTCCTAAGGAGGATAGGGACAGGAGGTAGGTATTGGAATTTTTTTTGAATTTTTGGAGATTATATGTTGTTGTGAATACTTCCACAGGCAATGAATTCCAGAGCCTAGCCGTTCTATGGATGAAGGAGTCTTGATAAAGTGCTGTTCGACATCTTTCGAGGTTGACAACGAAAGGATGTGCTGACTGGGCTTGTCTAGTTCGTCTGATTGGTATTGCTAGTGAAGGGATGATTGCAGAGATTTCCGAAGAACATTTCCCGTGGAAGTATCGATAGAGAAGTGAAAGGTCGCCGACCTTTCTACGGTGTTCCAATGATGTCAAAGAGTGAGTGAGTGTGGCGTCACCCACCAGGCGAATGGCTCTTCTCTGGATGGAATCTAAGAGCATCAGCGTATGTTTTGGTGCTGAACCCCATATGTGGGAACAGTATTCTAGAACAGGCCGTATCTGCGCTTTGTAGATCATGAGAAGCTGTTGAGGGGTAAAGTAGCTTTTCGCACGGAACAAGAATCCGAGTTTTTGTGAAGCAGCTTTTGCGATGGATCTGACATGATTATCCCATGAAAGAGTGTTGCTGATGGAAATACCGAGCATAGATATGGTGGGCTTGGTGGGGATGGTGGAGCCAGACATATCAATATCGGGCATACTGAGTTCCGCCTTTCTAGAGAAAATGCAGGCTTGAGTTTTGGTGGCGTTGAATTCAACTAGGTTGTTCGTTCCCCAGGCTGTGATTTCAGCAAGATCTCCATTGACAGCATTGACCTGCCTGCGCCGTGAGTTCTTAGTTTCCTGGGAGGAAATGGGAATTCTGGAAGAGAACGCAGTATGGAGGGTACTATCATCTGCAAAGCTGTGGATGGGGCAAGTTGTTACTCCCAACAGATCATTGATATGAAGCAGGAATAATGTTGGTGCCAAAATTGATCCTTGTGGAACGCCGGAATTGATGCCAATGGTATCAGACGATACACCGTCTACCACCACGTGAAGCGATCTGCCTGAAAGAAAACTCGATAAGAGATGGCATAGCTGAGGTGGTGGGCCGTATGATGGTAGTTTGTGGAGGAGTCCTTCGTGCCAAACACGGTCGAATGCTTTCGATATGTCCAACGCGACAGCTAGAGATTCCCCGTGTTTTTCTATTGAAGATTGCAATAAATGGGTGACGTAGGCAAGTAGATCTCCAGTGGATCTTCGGTGGCGAAAGCCGTATTGTCTATCATTGATGATTCCTGAGCTCTCCAGATATTTGATAAGCTCAATATTGATGGCTTTCTCCATCACTTTGGAGATTACTGATAACAGGGCAATGGGCCTGTAGTTGTTGGGCAGGTTCTTGTTTCCTTTTTTGGGGATTGGTTGGACTCTAGCTGTCTTCCAGCATGATGGAAAAATACCCGACTTGTAAGAGATGGTAAACAACTTGCAGAGAATCGGTGTTAATTCTGGTGCACATTTTTTGAGGATAATGGGTGGAATTCCATCAGGACCGTTAGCCTTATTCGTTTTGAGACCAAGCAAAATTCGTCTGATAGTGCGTTGACGGAAGACGATTTCGGGCATTCGACTCTCAACGGGTGGAATGTCTGGCGGCAGTTTTCCTTGGGAGTCTAAAGTAGAGTTTGCTGCGAACATCTCTGCAAAAATATTCGCTTTCTCCTGCGATGTTGTTGCTAATGTGTTGTCGGGTTTGGACAGTGGTGGAAATGAACTATTAGTGAAATTTCTTCCGACCGCTTTAGCAAGGGACCAGAACGAACGGGAGCCATTGGGGCAATCTATGAGTTTCGATCTTATCTTGGCATTGTATGTTTCTTTCGAAGCATCTATTGTTTGGCTGCAGTTATTCCTGGCATCAACGTATTCTGCTCTAGTCGCGAGGTTAGGGTTTTTGCGCCAGCGATGGTAGGCTGTTTGTTTCAAGGCAACAGTTCTAGAACAGTTTTTGTTGAACCAGGGTTTCGAAGGTGATGATCTTTTCGAAAAATGAGGTATGTATGTGTCCATTCCGAGCATGATGATCTCGGATATTTCCGCAGCACACTGTGAAGGGTCCTCAGAGTCAAAGCATACTCTATGCCAAGGAAACTCGGAGAAAAACATGCGGAGACCGTCCCAATCTCCTGAATTGTAATGCCATATAAGACGTGGGGGTGCCGGAGCAGTTGATGGAATGAGAAATGGGCAGGTTGTGGAGATGAGTGTGTGGTCAGAATTGCCAAGTTGAGCTCGTACATCTATGGTGTAGGGTGCTGAATTATTAGTGAGGAATAAGTCAAGTATGTTAGCTGAATGGTTATTGGCATCGGGAATTCGTGTGGGTTCTTTGATAAGCTGCTTTAAGCCGTGAGTGATGGCGAAAGCTTCGGCTTGTCGCCCAGCTTCATCCGTTCTGTTAGAGTGTACGAGCCAAGCAGTGTTGTGTACATTGAAATCGCCCATGATGATGATTTCTGCTGCTGGATGGTTCTGTTGAATTTGGTCAAGCTTCAGAGACAAGAATTCGAAGAGCTCTTCATAGGATGGATCATTTGGTGATAAGTAGAGACAGCAAAGGTATTTGGTCTGTTTCGGGCTATCGAGTTTGAACCACATGACATCAAACTTATTTGGTTCCAAAGTTTTTTCTCGTTGACATGAGAGATTCGTTTTAGAGTAGAGGCAGAGACCTCCCTTGAATCTGAAACGTGTGTGGAGTTCGTACCCAGGACAGAGCAGATAGGTCGTATTGGTGGATGAATTGACCTGTGTCTCAGTAAGAGCCAATATGTCTGGCTTTTCAATTTGAAGGTGTCGATGGACATCGTTGATGTTCTTACTTAGACCTCGGATGTTGCATCTTGAGGACTTTTTGAGCCGATGGTGAACCCCCTCTAGCACCTCTCGCCCGGAAATCCGAATGGAGAGGTATTTTACTTCCGGATAAGCGATGATGAGTTCTCCTCAAGTAAAATTATCCGGAAGTAAAATACCTCTCCATTCGGATTTCCGGGCGAGAGGTGCTAGAGGGGGTTCACCATCGAAAGAGAAAGTCCTCAAGATAGACCTATGTAACATCCGAGGTATAAGTAAGAACATCAACGATGTCCATCGACACCTTCAAATTGAAAAGCCAGACATACTGGCTCTTACTGAGACACAGGTCAATTCATCCACCAATACGACCTATCTGCTCTGCCCTGGGTACGAACTCCACACACGTTTCAGATTCAAGGGAGGTCTCTGCCTCTACTCTAAAACGAATCTCTCATGTCAACGAGAAAAAACTTTGGAACCAAATAAGTTTGATGTCATGTGGTTCAAGCTCGATAGCCAGAAACAGACCAAATACCTTTGTTGTCTCTACTTATCACCAAATGATCCATCCTATGAAGAGCTCTTCGAATTCTTGTCTCTCAAGCTTGACCAAATTCAACAGAACCATCCAGCAGCAGAAATCATCATCATGGGCGATTTCAATGTACACAACACTGCTTGGCTCGTACACTCTAACAAAACGGATGAAGCTGGGCGACAAGCCGAAGCTTTCGCCATCACTCACGGCTTAAAGCAGCTTATCAAAGAACCCACACGAATTCCCGATGCCAATAACCATTCAGCTAACATACTTGACTTATTCCTCACTAATAATTCAGCACCCTACACCATAGATGTACGAGCTCCACTTGGCAATTCTGACCACACACTCATCTCTACAACCTGCCCATTCTTCGTTCCATCAACTGCTCCGGCACCCCCACGTCTTATATGGCATTACAATTCAGGAGATTGGGACGGTCTCCGCATGTTTTTCTCCGAGTTTCCTTGGCATAGAGTATGCTTTGACTCTGAGGACCCTTCACAGTGTGCTGCGGAAATATCCGAGATCATCATGCTTGGAATGGACACATACATACCTCATTCTTCGAAAAGATCATCACCATCGAAACCCTGGTTCAACAAAAACTGTTCTAGAACTGTTGCCTTGAAACAAACAGCCTACCATCGCTGGCGCAAAAACCCTAACCCCGCGACTAGAGCAGAATACGTCGATGCCAGAAATACCTGCAGCCAAACAATAGATGCTTCGAAAGAAACATACAATGCCAAGATAAGATCGAAACTCATAGATTGTCCCAATGGCTCCCGTTCGTTTTGGTCCCTTGCTAAAGCGGTCGGAAGAAATTTCACTAATAGTTCATTTCCACCACTGTCCAAATCCGACGGCACATTAGCAACAACATCTCAGGAGAAAGCAAATATTTTTGCAGAGATTTTTGCTGCAAACTCTACTTTAGATTCCCAAGGAAAAGTGCCGCCAGACATTCCACCCGTTGAAAGTCGAATGCCCGAAATCGTCTTCCGTCAACGCACTATCAGACGAATTTTGCTTGATCTCAAAACAAATAAGGCTAACGGTCCTGATGGAATTCCACCCATTATCCTCAAAAAATGTGCACCAGAATTAACACCGATTCTCTGCAAGTTGTTTACCCTCTCGTATCGGTCGGGTATTTTTCCATCATGCTGGAAGACAGCTAGAGTCCAACCAATCCCCAAAAAAGGGAATATGAACCTGCCCAATAACTACAGGCCCATTGCCCTGTTATCAGTAATCTCCAAAGTGATGGAGAAAGCCATCAATATTGAGCTCATCAAATATCTAGAGAGCTCGGGAATCATCAATGATAGACAATACGGCTCTCGCCACCGAAGATCTACTGGAGATCTACTTGCCTACGTCACCCATTTATGGCAAGCTTCATTAGAAAAACACGGGGAATCTCTAGCTGTCGCGTTGGACATATCGAAAGCATTTGACTGTGTTTGGCACGAAGGACTTCTCCACAAACTACCATCATACGGCTTACCACCTCAGCTATGCCATCTCTTATCGAGCTTTCTTTCAGGCAGATCGCTTCATGTGGTGGTGGACGGTGTATCGTCTGATACAATTGGCATCAATTCCGGCGTTCCACAAGGATCAATTTTGGCACCAACCTTATTCCTTCTTCATATCAATGATCTGTTGGGAGTAACAACTTGCCCCATCCACAGCTTTGCAGATGATAGTACCCTCCATACTGCGTTCTCTTCCAGAATTCCCATTTCTTCCCAGGAAACTAAGAACTCACGGCGCAGGCAGGTCAATGCTGTCAATGAAGACCTTGCTGAAATCACAGCCTGGGGAACCAACAACCTAGTTGAATTCAACGCCACCAAAACTCAAGCCTGTATTTTCTCTAGAAAGGCGGAACTCAGTATGCCCGACATTGTAATGCCTGGCACCACCATCCCCACCAAGCCCACCATATCTATGCTCGGTATTTCCATCAGCAACACTCTTTCATGGGATAATCATGTGAGATCGATCGCAAAAGCTGCTTCCCAAAAACTCGGATTCTTGTTTCGTGCGAAAAGCTACTTCACACCTCAACAGCTCCTCATGATCTACAAAGCGCAGATACGACCTGTTCTAGAATACTGTTCCCACATATGGGGTTCAGCACGAAAACATACGCTGATGCTCTTAGATTCCATCCAGAGAAGAGCCATCCGCCTGGTGGGTGACGCCACACTCACTCACTCTTTGACATCATTGGAACACCGTAGAAAGGTCGGCGACCTTTCACTTCTCTATCGATACTTCCACGGGAAATGTTCTTCGGAAATCTCTGCTATCATCCCTTCACTAGCAATACCAGTCAGACGAACTAGACAAGCCCAGTCAGCACATCCTTTCGTTGTCAACCTCGAAAGATGTCGAACAGCACTCTATCAAAACTCCTTCATCCATAGAACGGCTAGGCTATGGAATTCATTGCCTGAGGAAGTATTCCCAACAACATATAATCTCCAGAAGTTCAAAAAAAATCCAATACCTACCTCCTATCCCTATCCTCCCTAGGAACGCACGATGTTCTTTGAACATTATAGGGATTCCCTTTCGTGCGCTCCAAGCGATAAAAAAAAAAAAAAAAAAAAAAAAAGAAAAAAAACTTGAGGAGAACTCATCATCGCGTATTCTGTATACAGGGCGTGGAAATGAATTCTGAATTGAGACTCTATCACGAATCTGCGATTAGAGGTCTATAAAAATCACAAGTTTCCATCGTTCAAGTTTGAACCCCCTGATTGGGTATGAAAGTGTTGAAAAGGAATATTCTCAGATAAATTATGAACATACAAAAATGGATATATATTTATATAAAGCAATACATTGAGAATTCGCATATAGCCAGGAAAGTAGTTGTTTTCTATTGAATTAACTGAAAAAGAGTAAATATTCTCATCACATAGAGAATGCGAATTCTCAATGTATTGCTTTATATAAATATATATCCATGTTTGTATGTTCATAATTTATCTGAGAATAATCCTTTTCAACATCAATTCTTTCAACTGTGATCTCGCGCTAATTCACTCTGCCAGAAATCATGTATCATATTCATCTCTGTCTGGAATAGTCCTGTTTCAGTATTAGGGTTTTGACGTCACATCATCGCTTGGTTTTCAGAGGTCCGAAAAATCGGGGATTTCAATAATTTTTTATAAAACGTAGGGAGCTCACAGCGATAAACGGTTTGCGGTGGTGAGCTAGTTTGGGTGAGTTCTTTCGAATTATGGAATAAAAATTTCTTGTGATATAAGCCCATTGTTTCGACATGGTCCTGAAAAATGTTTATATGTACAGGGTGTTTCTTAAGTACGTGTAGATAATTCAGGAGCATGTTGCTGATGTCAAAATAAGAAGAAAAGTTCTTATAAATATGTGTCCGAAAGTTCTTCGTTTCTGAAATACAGAGTGTTGAAGTTGAATTCTTATTTCTGTTTTTTGTTGATTAATTCCGAAATAATCGTGATATTGATACTATCAAATTTTATGTCGGTTTGTCTCTTTCGTGGGGGTGGCGCCACCTACATGTCTTTCGAGTCTTTTGAAAAGTCATAACATTTTTGTGCGTACCTGTATCACGTTTCATGGTAGATAAATAGATTTCCAGAATTCTTTTGTGTAAAAAATATATCTGTTACAATAAGTAGGTTTTACACAGACGGAGGGTTGAATAATAGATGTTCAATCAGCAGCGAAAAATATAACGTCTTACACTTATCGTAAGATTTAACAACTAATTGACGTTGACTACACTAACGAATTTCATTTGTTCCAATTTTAGATTTTTCTCACATCGACAAAATAAACATACAGAGTCATGAAATATAGAAAATCAATATTCAATAATATTCATAGTAGAGGTCGCTGCGAGCAACTGTTTTCGAGTTGTTAGGATTTGAAATAATAAAATTCGATATTATCATTGCAAAAAACCCCAAGGTACCAAACTTCATTCGAATATCACAATTATTTTGGGATTTATCACCAAAAAACAGAATTTAAAATTCAACTTTGACACTCTGTATCTCAGAAACGAATAACTTTCGGATATATATTTATACGAACTTTCCTTCTCATTTTGGCGCAGCAACATGCTCCTGAATTTTCTACACGTACTCAAGAAACACCCTGTACACATTTTTTCCTTCCAAAACCTGGTATCTTGAATACGGATGCAGTTTCGAAAATTTTGTTCTGAGAAAATTCAAAATTTCTCCCACTGTTCTACCTGAACTAGCTACGGGGCCTCATTTGGAATACTTCGTATTTCATATTATTCCATCACAGAGTTGATTAAAATGATGTACCACTTTCTATCTTTTATTGCTCGATGTGCAGAATTCTCTATACGTGTAATTCGGATTTCATGTCACAAGTATCACATGGGACATGATTTCGGTACATATTCCAATATAGTACATAATCAATTATACTAATTATATTGCCTTATTGGATCTTTCTTTTATTTCATTCAGACAAGGGAAGAGTCCCTCTTATCCTGATATCCTCTTACCCTCTTATTATGACAGTTTATTCAAATCTAATGACTCTAAAAAATTATGGAAAAACCTAAAGAATATCAATAATAAAAAAAATGGTAAGTCAGTATGACTTACCAAATTTCTTGCAAAATCCTGAAGAAATCAATAATTATTTCGCTTCAGTATTTATTGATGATGAAATTGACAATGAATTTTTGAAATTCTACGATAATAATAAATATCCAAAATTGAAAAATCAAGAGGATCTTTTCAAACTAAAATTCATAACTGTTGATCATATGAAGCAAGTCTTATCAACTATTGAATCAAATGCTACTGGTTTTGATGGTATATCCATAAATATGATTAACTATTGTAGTCCGTTCATAGATGCTTTTCTCACTCATATTTTGAATTGTTGCTTAGAAAAATGTTATTTTCCTAATTTATGGAAAATTGCTATTGTCAGACCATTGAGTAAAGTTTCGAACCCAGTGAACTTCACCGATCTCCGTCCAATAAGTATTCTCTCTGCGCTTTCAAAAATATTGGAAAAAGTCATCCATCACCAAGTCATTTCATACTTGAATGAAAATAATATCATTCCAGATTGTCAAGCGGGGTTTATAAGTGGGTATAGCACAGCAGCAGCTCTCGTTCAAGTTACAGATGACATAATTCGAAACTCTGATAATAAAGAATTGACAGCTCTAGTTGCATTAGACTTTTCAAAGGCATTTGACACTATAAATCATACATTACTTTGTTTCAAATTGAAATATTATGGATTTTCGGATGAAGTAGTCTTTTTATTTCTTTCATATTTCACGAATCGCTGTCAAACGGTATGTTATAATAATGAAATGTCGTCAACACGAAATGTTACTTCTGGTGTGCCTCAAGGGTCAATCTTAGGACCGTTACTATTCATAATTTATACTAGTGATATATTGACCTCTATACAGTACTCTGAAGTTCAGGCTTATGCTGATGATACACAACTATATACCAACCTTAACATCGACAACTATGGAGCTATTCAAAATCTCATTAATTCTGACCTACGAACCATTACTGATTTAGCTACGCAACACAATTTGAAATTGAACAAGAATAAATGTCACTTGATGTTTTTCGGTAATAGAAAGAATAGAACTATTGTCTCACAAAATCTTAAAATTAAAATTGATGACACCATTCTCCCTGTTGTGAACTCTATTAAAAACCTGGGTATTATTTTTGACTCTGACCTAAAATTTGATTTGCATTTGAATGATTTGCTTAAAAAATCGTTTGGTACTCTCAAACTCATTTACTCAAATAGACATTATTTCAGCCAATCAATCAGGAAACTTCTCACAGATCTTTGGTCTTGTCACGGTTCAACTATGGGGATATTGTATATAGCAATCTTTTGAATAAATTTGATTTGAATCGGAGACAGAAAGTAAAGAACTTCTGCTGTAAACTGGTATACTCTTTGAGAAAATATTATCATGTGTCTAGCAAAATCATAGAACTGAACTGGTTGACAATGCAAAATCGTACTAATTATAATTTATGCAACTTTGTGTACAAAGTTCTAACTTCCAAAACTTCCTCGTCACTATATAATAAACTGTTTCCTAGATCTACGCTACATTCATTCGATGTAAGAGCAAAAAACAAATTTCATGTACCGCGTCATAAAACGTCATTGTTCCAGAAGTCATTCACTTATCTCTCCGTCAAATTCTACAACTCACTGTTGATCAATTACATGCAATTTTCGAAAACAAAAATAAGAATCATCCTGAAAAAACACTTTTTGAATACTAACATGAATTTAAATGCCTTTTCTTGAATATTCTTAATTCTTATTTCAGCCTTTACTTGCCTCGTAACATTATTTTATATAAGTACATACAGTCTATGTTATAAATTATGTTATATGCATTATGTTTGAACATCTTCTCTTTCATCCCATTGAACAATTTATCTTACTTCAACTGTATTGGCTAAACTGCTCCTACTATGTACCTTCACCATTAAAGACGATTTATTATTATTATTATTATTATTATATCTATTATGGAACAAAATGAAAACGGTATTGAAGTTCGATGCGAACAGCCCTTCTGCCCCAAATAAGTTTCAGAAATACATTCTGATAATTGAAAGAGATCAAACGGAATAAATGAATATCAAAAACTTGAGAATAGTGAATTTGGTCATAATGTCGATATTTTCTCTATTTTATGGACATTCTCGGTCTTTTGAACTTTGATTGATCACCTGGGTCATAATCAACTGCATTTCGAAGAAGCTGATTCTCATGAACCTCAGCTTTTTCGAAAGTCTTGATGTTACATTCTCTAATGACTGACACGATTGAAGTGAGTTTCAGTTCCTGGCGATCTGGTTATTCCGAACATACCAAGGAGATCCTGTCACCATTCTCGCGATTTTGTTTTGTAATGTTTGTAATCTGGTGATATGAGATTCAGCTGTGTGGCCCCAGACTACTGGGGCATACAGTAAAATTGGCCTGATAGCCATGATATAAATATTCAATTTTTGTCTCAAACCCAATTCACTTCGTCTGTTCAGAAATGGATACAGGGCTCCAATGGCTCGTTTAGCTTTCGAAACTTGCTGTTCAATGTGCTGGGCCCAGGTGAGCATTTTGTCAATGCACACACCTAAGTATTTAACTTGTGAAGACCACTCTAACTCATGTCCATCCAGGACTATTCTGGTTCTGGGAGGCCTCCGCTCCCTTCTGAGTGCGACCAATTATGTTTTTGTAGGATTCAATTTGATCTTCCATCTTAGGAAGTACTCCTGAAGAAAATTTAGTGCGCTAGTATACAGTGTGTCCATTTAGTGCGTAATTCTTCGATATCTCGAAATCCATTATCACTAGAGAAAAACTTTTGGAAACAAATTTCTTCCGTTATTGAAGGTTCAATTCCAAAAATATTTTCAACAATACATGGGTGTTTTTTAATAGCGGGAAGACTCGGAGACGAGTTTTTTCAAATAGAACACCCAGTATTTTTTAATCAAAATTCATTCCGCTAAGGTTTAGCTCTACATCGCTGTGAAAAAACTTGAATTCGGTTGCGGCGTTGCCAAGTTATAATTGATAAACCCATTTTAACTACTATTGTAGGGTCATGTTAAATTGGGTATGGTATATACATTTATTGAAATTTCGAGAAGATTCTTGGCATACAGTATAGTAGCAAGGTCTCACGTACACCATACCAGTAAATTATCCTTCACAGGGTGCTGAAATTTACACTCTGAATATTGTAAGATGCAGACGACGTTCACTAGAATTTTTCAAATGGAACACCCTGTATTTTTCATCACAGATTCATTTCGACATCATTCGCCTTTTCATCGCTGAAAAAAGATTGAAATCGGTTGCGGGGTTTTCATGTTATGAGTAATTTCCTTATGTTCATCACTATCTCAGGGCAACTTATGAGACATGGTTCCTTTATTTGATTTGATTGTGGGAATATTGCTTGCCACATGACATTCGAGGTTCTACATAGATCATTCAGGTATCTTTGCGATATAAGCATTGTCAAAATTTGAAATATTCTGTAATTTTGTTACTTATGATTCGAATAATATGTGCCTATGTGAAACAATCATGCCAAAAGCAAAACGCCTACCTTAAAACAACTTCTACAATACAAACAATGAAGATTTGAATTGCGAGAATGAGGACAATTTTTTGAAATTTGGACCATTTTTATTGTCGTTATTTCCACGATCCAAATCTCTTTCAAACTTGAAGGAGACAAACTCTACATAATGATACAAACAATATTTCTTTACTACGCGGGTTTTGGGAGAGAATTCAGCAAAATTTTAAATAAATTGAAGATATTATTTGATTGTGTCGATGTTTGACAGGTCATTACACGAATAATGGGAGTTTTCTTCGGAAAATTAATTCGTTGTCTGCAAAAAATCTGTGAAAGTAGCATTTTGGATCAATTTGTCAAATCCACTCTGATTTAAATTCGAAGTTGGAGAGCGGCGCAAATGTTCCTATTGTTGAAAAATGTATGAATGGTCAATGAAGAAATTCGATTATCTGAGTGAGAGAACTATGATGTAAAAATTATACTCCGAAATAGTATAGTAAAAATAAGGAAATTATCCATACCTTGACAACGCCGCAGCCGATTATGATTTTTTTTGCAGCGATAAAAAGGTGAAAGATGTCAGAATAAATTTGTGGAAGGAAATACAGGGTGTTCCATTTGAAAAATTCTAATGAATGCCATCTGAATCTTGCGAAATTCTAAATGCAAAATAGAGCACCCTGTTAAAGAACTTGTCGCAAAATTACTAAATTCGTATACGTGAGACCTTTCTACTACCGTATGCCAAACATATTTGCATAATTTGAATAAATGAATATACCATGCCCAATTAAACATGACTCTTCAATAGTGGTAAAAATAGATTTATCAGTTATAACTTGGCAACGCCGTAACCGATTTCAATTTTTTTTACAGCGATATGAAGGTAAACCTCGGCGGAATTAATTCCGAATATACAATACTGGGTGTTCCGTTTAAAAAAACTCGTCTCCGAGTCATCCTGCTTTTATAAAACACCCAGTAATGTTGAAAATATTTTTGAAATAAGCAACTTGAGTAACTGAAGAAGTTTTTCGTTCAAAGTTTGTTTATACAAGTTATGGCTTTGGAATTATCGAAGAATTACGCACTAAAAGGACACACTGTATAAACTGTACAACAGTGGAGATAAAACTGCACCCTGAGGAACACCAGCTTCAATGAGCTTGATACCAGATCGTTGATCATTAAGTTTTACCTACTTGAAAAGTTCGATTTATCAGAAATGAACATATCAACTGAATCAAATCGTCAGGAAAGCCCATATCGATCATTTTGAATACTTTGTATTTTATATCATTCCATCAAAGAGTTGATTATACTGATGTACCACTCTCTATTTCTTATTGCTCGATGTGCATAATTTTCTATACGTGTAATTCGGATTTCATGTGACGAGTATCACATGGGACATGATTTCGGTACATATTCCAATATAGTACACAATCAATTATACTAATTATATTGCCTCTTCAACACGGAATTGTTCAGAATCATTACCCTTCAGTTTCAAATTTATTGGCTAGTGTATGCGAATCATATAATATAATGAGACATTCTAGCCAAAATACCTCACATGCCAGCAATTATTGAGTTATTGAGGTTTATCACTCGTGCATGAACATGATTGGTGAAACAGCAAGATACAGAATCAGATGGCTTTGTCACAGACAAATACAAAAAGATACAAGGTGTCTCCGTATATTTTGACCCCTACCTAGAGCTTCAACTGAACGAGGTGGAAAAAAACTTCGAATATAAAAATTGTAGGATCCCTTATTTACTATCTTATGGCATTCCTTGAACCAGCTTAAACGAACAGATGCGAATCACAAACTGATGAAAAAGAGTCCAAATCAGTTATTTTTCAAAAATCCTGTATGTTTTTAACATTGTAGGAGATCTTTTTCCAGTTCACAGATATATATACAGGTTGTCCCACGTTATCGTATGCAGGCCATAACTCGCTTTATTTTACAAGATAATTGAAAAATTCAAGTACTATTTTATTTTTTACTATTTTATTTATTTATTGGTGAATCAATTATAATGAGTTACAAAATATACATATCATTGGGTGCACAATGAATTTGATGATCTGTGTGTGCATCCTACTACTCTATACAGGGTGAGTCATGACTAACCAGTCATAGCCTAACGGCGGATAGCGGAGGTCAAGGTGAGTTGATATATATGTAAAAATAGTTATTTTTGTATCTAGAGCGCGAAATGCTACTTTGGTGATCGAGATCTGATTTTTTTAACGATGCGTAGCAGAGTTAAAAAAATAGTCGAGATGACCAAAGTATTTCGCGCTCGAGTTGCAAACAACATTTTTCTAGAAATATCAAAAAATATAGTTCTAAAGTAAAAATATGCTTAGCTTGATATAAAAAATAGTGTTGAACTGGCTTAAAAGACATCCCCCTATCCTCCCCAGGTACACACGATGTTTCACGAACATAATCGGAATTTCCTTTCGTGCGCTCCAAGAGATAAAACAAATTTATAGTTGAACATTCAGAAATAAATGATTTCGTGGATGTTTGCTCGATTGATGACCATGAAGTAGAAATATAAATATCTCATATATTTTACATAACAATGCGCGAAGTATAGGTACTTCGCGCATTGTTTTGTGCAAGGTATCATAGTAACGTAGGAAACTGAAAAAAAGTGTCACTTCGAAATTTGTTATCATTGCGCGAACCTTGTAATTTTTTGATGTTTGTAGAAAAAATATTTTTTGCCCATTCTTTACAGAAATACAGGGCATTATTTGAATTCGGGGCAAAACTTCAATGAACGATATTTCAGGAACGTCTCGATGTTATCGGCTGAAATTCACTAGCAGCTTACCTCTACTTACACTCCACAAGATGACGTACTATGAATAAAAAGTTCCAGATCCGGACTTGGAAAACTCATTTTCTCTTCAGATGTCAAGATTTTGACCTTCTGAATTGGATTTTCCGAAAAAATAATCTGCTACCAAAGCAACAATTGTTCTTATTGAATGAAATGTTTTCACATTATCATAAGTAGAAGTTAGATTTCAATTGAAAATTGGGAGAGGATAGTTACAGCTGCAGATATAATCAGAAATAATAGGCAAATTATTGGAAAAGCCATAAGAGGTCTCCCGAAGAGATGCAGAAAATGTTTAGAAATTGGAGGAGGACATTTTGAGAATCCTGATTAATAGTAAGATTCTGACAAATCTTTTTCGGAAATTATGATTGTTATTTTCCAAAATCAAGTCCGGTCCTGAATTTTTCATTGAATTATCCTTCTTCTCAAGTGTGCTATTGAATCTTCCCAGGGAAAAATTTGATTTGATTACTATTAGTCGAATGTAGAGAGTGATGTGCCCGGACGAAATCGAAGAAAAATTCATCGGTATTTTGTTTGATATTTTTTTTACCAAAACGATCGAAGTGTGCCGTACGAATTAAAAAGCCATACTTGTAGTATTTTTCCTGATCTTTTTGATTCTGATAGAAGTTTTCGAAAAATCCGATCCAGAAGGTCAAAATTTTGACATCTAAAGAGAAAAGCAGTTTTCCAAGTCCGGATCTGGAATTTTTTATTCATAGTACGTCATCCTGTGGAGTGTCATTACAGGTAAGTTGCTAGTGAATTTCAGCCGATAACATCGAGACGTTCCTGAAATATCGTTCATTGGAGTTTTGCCCCGAATTCAAATAATGCCCTGTATTTCTGTAAAGAATAGACAAAAAATATTTTATTATATATATATCAACTCACCTCGACCTCCTCTATCCGCCATTGGGCTATGGCTATAGTTAGTCATGCCTCACCCTGTATATACATATCTATTCAACATTACCTACTAATTTGCTGAAGAGGTTATTAGAGAAAACCTATGAATACATTTCAGCTTCATAAATCATCTAATGTCAATTCACTTTCGATTATCCATTTATTTAGTTGTGATTTCACTAGTTTGTGAGGCTTATTTCTGATGTGCAGTGGTAAAACATCATACATTTCATAAATCTTGTAGTTGATTTCAGGTAAAGTTGTTCAATATTTAATAATTTGCTATCTTTGAATAATAAAATTGTGGGAGAAGTTTTGTTTTTATACAACATTATTTTTATTATATACATTTGTGCCACATATAGAGGGCATCATTGTATTCATTCGAGCAGTGCCCCATAATAAATTACAGATTCTACTATTGTCAAATATACTATTTTTAAGACTTCTGAATTCAAAATATGCCTTAGCTCATAAAACTTGAAAATCAATTTTCTTATTTTACTGGTTACATAGTTACATAGGAATTTCCATGTCAAGTTTTCATCAAGTGATATGCCTAGATATTTAATATATTCCTTTCTCACTATTATATTTTCACATTCACAAGAAGTAGTTTCGATTTTACATTTATGCTCATGGATTTTTAAGGAGCGGAGTCCTGGCAAAGTTTTCTGGGATAGGCCAAAAGCTATGATTTTGGTCTTATCAACATTCGATGTTAATGAGCTATAATCAAACCACCTTTTTATCTTAGTGATTGCCACTTCGGCCTTTCGAACGGTAGATTCCCAGGTATAGCCAACTAATATTATGACAGTATCATCAGCAAAGCAATATACTTTTCCTTCTTCTATGACAGATGTTATATCGTTAATGTAGATATTGAAAAGCAGTGGCCCCAGCACAGTACCTTGTGGCTCACCACATGTCATCTCCAACTGCATTGAATGGCATTGACCTTTATAATGACATATAAAAACATTTATTATATATTCAACAGTTCTCTGGCAACTATCCACCACTTTTTATTCTCAAATAGCACCTCCTGTATATTTTCATGTTATTCGATTTGGAATACAACGATAGTGTATCCTTGGAATTTTTTATTGATAACAACAAAAATATCAACATTTTGTGACTTGATTCAAGTTACTTCAATTATCCTTATGAAAATGAAAAATGCCTCCGCTCAAGTTTTTTTGTTTCTAAAAGCCGATGCTTCTCATGTCGAAGTAATTTTGAACACTTGCTGTGATTTTTAGTTATATTATAGTTGAAATTCATATATTGAATGTTGCTGTTTTTGTTGTTATAAAAGTAACAAACTACCAAGTATATGCTATCGTTGTATTCCTATGTCATTTGAAAATATAAAGTGAGGGATAGCTGTCAGAGAACTATCGAAAGTGATATTTTTTATGTGTCATTAGGAAGGTACTTCAATGCCATGCAATGCAGCTTCCGAATTTTTCATTTATCTTGTAACATAAGTGAGATAACTTGGGACACCCGGTAGCCTGCTAATGTTTCCTCAAGTCATTTTTCACTTATTGAGCATTGCATCAAAGTTGCCAAATTTGGATGGCTGTGGTCACGACTGAAATGCCTTGTAAATAAAACAGGTATTTTTTGACTTCTCTCTGGGTTTCTCAACTGTTATTTTATATGAACTAGGCTAGATGAACACTGGAAATTTTGCCTGTCGTGCCAGAGTCTCCCAACCAGACAAGTATCTTGTCAAGAAAGCAATAAAACTATATATTATATGGAATTTCCCGACCTATGTTGTCCAAGAACTAGGTACCTACCGAGCGCGTGGTTTAGTGGTAGTGACACAGTAAGCTCTCAAGTCCACTCTGCACTCGAAGTGCAGCAGAAAATGTTACTTGACCCCTTCTTCCACTTCTCTCTTTGTTTATTATTGAGTGTCGATAAAATGAGCATTGAAATGATCGAAACTGTATTCCACAAAAAAATGAGATGAAGACATATGTGTCTCGATCATTGATCTAATATTTTGAATGATTGCCGACAAAAGCGCAACACGTCCGAAAACAGTTTTCTAGAACTTGCAGACTTCCAGGACTCGCATATACAGTCTGTCCAAGCTAGATAAGGTTGAAAAGCATGGGGATCTCGAAAACGGTGAGAGATACGAAGTCGGTTAAATGGAGAAAAAGTTGCGCATTCGGAGGTTCATATCAAGAGCCTTCGAAAATTTTGAAAATCATTTTTAGTTTTTGAGTTATATCGAAAAAAGTGAATTTTTGGAATATTTATTTTATTTTTAGTCTCCGTTATTATCAGAGATACAGCAAAACTGAGAATACTTTTCCATAGTATTCGTGGAACCATCTACAACTTTTGTTTTTTAAATATGGTCCTGATAATTTTTCCACAGATTCTGAAAGGTTTTTTATTTTGAATTCAACCAAGTATTATACAAAGTGGTTTATGTGTGTTTCGACCTATTTTCAGCCATCATCAATGTTTTTTCGAAATTCCAAAGAAAAATACCATCAGTTCCACTTATTTCGAAGGAAAATTAGTCAACACACTATACCTCATCAACTGGTTTCAATCAACAACCCATTTCATTTTGCGGAAACAAAAATTCCGTCCATAAAAATTCAGAATATATGTCAAGCGCTGAAACTAGGCGATGACGAAAGGCGCAGAACATTCTGTGAGTGGTTTGGCAGGAAATGTCAAAATTTTGCAGATTTCTTTCGAACAATCATCTGGACTGATAAAAGCATGGTCACTGATTATGGTAGCTTCGATAGAAAAAATACACATCATTGTTCACGAGAAAATGAACATTTATACATTACAGCGAGACACCAACACCGTTTCGGCTTCAATATGTGGGTTGCAATATTTGGTACACGAATTATTGTTCCTTCTATCTACCATGAAACACAGACTTCCGAACGTTATAGAAATTCGCTTGAGAATCATTTTGAGGAAGCTCTGGATGATTTACCGATTGCAGAAGTTCAGAACTGTTGGTTTCTACAAGTTGACGCTCCGGTACATAATTCCAGAGAAGTCCGTGCGTTCTTATCCCTTGGCCGGCGCGGTCGCCTGATTTGACACAGCTGGAATTTTTCTTAAGGGATATATCGAACTTTGTACACGCAAATAACTTTGATGATGAAGAAGAACCAAGGGACAGGTCTTCGAAGCATTCAATGGAATAATCCCAGAAATGCTTAGCAATGTCTCAGAAGCAACTGTGAGAAGAGGATATCTTTGTTCAGGAAATGATGGTTATCATTTTGAACATTTGTTATGAATGTCTCTGTAGGTATTATCAAAGTTAAGTTGTTAAAGTAATTCGTGCAAGAATTCATCAACAATTTTAAACGCTGCATTGATCGAATGATGTAGTGAAATATTTTGTATTCACTTGAAATTGAGTGCCTATCTATACATAATATTTAGTGCAAATTAATGTGAACTTGAGAAATTAGTTCAAATCGATTATTGTATCAACTGTATCAAACTGGAATGATGAAAGGAGTTACCATAAGAGCAATAACATATTACATTAATATTATATTTTATATTATGAAGATTATTTATAAGTAATAACCAGAAACATAGATTCTATTTATTGACCAGATCGTCCTATAAAAATGTACATTATTTTATATATACTAGATATCCAAAATGGATGTACAGTGATAATGTCCTATGGATGTACGGTATAGACATCCATTAGATGTCCGTTTGGGACTTCCTATGGATGACCAAAAAGGTGAATGTCCCATGGATGTCCATATGCAGTCCCGTGTACGCATTCTAGTTGTCCATTGGATATCCAGATTGTCCAGACGAGTCTATCCAATGGATGTCCATTGGACTAACTTGTGTTATCAGGGTAATCCATCAAGTTTGACACTAAATGATCAGAAATAAGTGGAACTGATGGCTTTTTTCCTTTGGAAGTTCGAAAAAATATTTCAGATTCTGTGAAAAAATTATCAGGACCGTATTTAAAAAACAAAAGTTGATGATGGTTCCACGAATACGAAACGTCGCATGAAAAAATCGGTATCACCACGTTAAACGTCATCAAAAGTTGCTATGAAAAAGTATTTTCAGTTTTTCTGTATCTCTAATGATAACGGAGAAAAAAATAAAATAAAAATTCCAAAAGTTCATTTTTTTCGATATAACTCAAAAACTAAAAATAATTTTCAAAATTTTCGAAGCCTCTTGATATGAGCCTCCGAATGCGCAATTTTTTTCCTATTTAAGCGACTTCGTTTCTCCTACCGTTTCCGAGATCCCCATGCTGTTCAACCTTATCTTGGACAGACTGTATACGGCTCGTCCTAGAATTTCGTCTACTCGTGTAAAAGAACAATATTTTCCTGAATCCTAATGTCATTTACTATTTTTTCAAATCGTAAAATTCTTCATTTCAGATAGCAACTTCGTCCTTGGCAACGCTCAAGTGCCGTCCCTGTACCCGATCGTCTATTGTTCGGACGGCTTTTGCGAGCTGACAGGGTTCTCTAGGGCGCAAATCATGCAGAAGGGATGCGCTTGCAAGTTCCTTTACGGGCCGGAAACGAAGGAAGAACACAAGTCGCAGATCGACAAGTCTTTGGAATCGAAGAACGAGTTGAAGTTGGAAGTTATTTTCTACAAAAAGAACGGTCAGTATCGCAGATTCTTTGAATTCTTTTAACCATCATTAAATGGGCAAAAGAAGTAATGATGTAATTGACTAAAGTGACTGAGTGCTCAGCGATCTTCATCAACAATTACAAACATCAACTTTCCAATTCGGATTTCTTGTGCCGGAAATTTGAAACTTGTAATTTTATGTTCTTGCTGTTGAAACTCACAAAGTTATTGAGACAAATGAAATCTTCTTCTTGAGCACTCTGCACCTTTCAAACCAGCAACATTGCGACAATGCATGTCAGGTTCAAGTCAGCATATTTTGGTGTTTACTATTCATAGTTCAACCTGTAGAATGTAATCAGGGGGTTCCACAGGGAAGTGTGCTAGGTCCCCTATTATTTGTTATGTATATTGATGATTTGCCATCAGAGTTGGTAGTTGAATGCTCAGTTAATCTCTTTGCAGATGTTACACTGATTTATTCCTCATGTAGCTAATGATCACACGAAACTCACAAAAACCACCAACATATATTTGGAATCTATTTACCATTGATTATGTGCTAAACACTTTGAAACTCACGATGGAAAGACCAAGTACAATGCATTTCGATATATTTGAGATTTCCAGGTGTCCCCTTCAATATCTCTGAAGTTATTAGAAATATTAATGCATCAAAAACTATTGGAAGATAATTTTTTGGTTCAAATCTTTTAGCGGAGGTACTCAGTCTTTCGTTGGGTCCAGGGTTTTGTAGGAACGACACAAACTTATATGTTATGTTTTATTCCGTTGAATCCATTGTTTTTTTTTTCGAAACGATCCATGAAACTATAAAGTGTGATATACTCTTGTAACTTACTGAACAAATTGATTCTTAGCCAAGCTATCCAACTCTGAGGAATCTCCTGAAATTGGTCACATTTATAATGGAAAATATAATATACAGAGTGATACTCGTTTGATTATTGACGCTGACGTTCTTCAAATGAAACGCCGTATATATTATCCAATTGTTGGGGGTTGTATACAGTGCGTCCGTTGGATTCTGTGCTTTGTAAAAGGTTTATAAAAAAGTTATTCATGGAAAATCTTTCGGAAACCGTTGAATTTTATTTTCATTCATCAACACATACAGATGATACGTGCGTAGGAAGAATGAAAAGAAAATCACGAATTTATCCACTAGGTTGTTTTTTTTTTTTTTTTATCGCTTGGAGCGCACGAAAGGGAATCCCTATAATGTTCAGAGAACATCGTGCGTTCCTAGGGAGGATAGGGATAGGAGGTAGGTATTGGATTTTTTTTTGAACTTCTGGAGATTATATGTTGTTGGGAATACTTTAACTTTAAGTTTCAAGATCAGGATTTTCTTCCTGAATTCCTCACGTATATCGAATAATAGCAGGAAAAACCTGAATCTCCATGGAGATATATTCTGATGGAATTCATATCAAATATCCTCAAGAGCTCTTGGAATTTTCTCTTTTGTTATTCAGATCATATACTTTCTGACTATTCCACAATATGAAAATACGGAAGTAAATTCAGATACATTTTGATTCGATCAGTTTTTGAAATTGATTTTCATCTCTGAAAAGGTTTCAGGTTGGTATTCAACCTGTCTCATTTCAAACGCCTCCCCTCTATATCTCAGCTTTTATTGTCGTGCGATTCCTGGCGATTCTTACCAAATTTGGATCGGTATGAATCGAACATCATTTTGTTGTGCATTGTTATTGAAATGGAAAGGGGTGAATTCTCTATGATATCATATAAGGAATTTTTTACAGGAGAACTGACTACATAATATTGCTCTTTATAGTTCCAAAGCCACGTAAATATGTGAATCTCCATATGATTCACATAGAGACTTTCAAAAGGACAGGATCATCTAAACAACATATTTGCGAACGTAAATAATTATTTACTGAGAAACGGCGAGTTCAACAAGAAAAAGTATTTTTAGTTTTTTCTTTCGAACCATGATCAACTTCCTACCAGAGCTATTGAACGTATTCAATTTGAATTCACTATCTTTTCGAAGCAAACGTTCATGAAAATGAAGTCAGTCCTGTTAATCCAGATTGAGGTGACTTTTCGCATATGGAGGTTTGAGGGCATGGAGAACGTTTATATACAGTTGGTTTTTCTGTAAAAAAAAACTGATAGTATTTCATAAAACATAGAGCCCTTTTTATTTCATAAAAACGCACGGCACTGCCCAAATAGATGTTCATCTACTCAAAAAATGTTCATTTCTGAAAAACTGATTATACCGATTCAAATTTGGTAGGAACGAATCGCGATATATTATTAGCTGAGATGCAGAGGGTGGGGCGTCTGAATTGAGACACGCTGTAGATATTTATATAGGAAAATTGACGGGTAATCACTGTTGGATTGAAAAATGCAATGATATACAGGGTGATACATCTGGAAAACTAGACCTCTTTTTACTTTCCTGAATCACAAATAAATCTTTTTAGCCACCCTGTATATGATAATGAAGAACTTCATGAACAATCAACAGCTGTCGTGCTCAACCTTGTCACATTTCGAATATCATCTTCTGAATATTTCAGATTATGAAAATATCGAAATCCATTTGGAGAGTATTTTGATGAAAAAAAATCCGAAATCAACATAAAATCAATATTTAGGATGGATATAAAATGGTCGATTATTGATTCATACCAATTTTTGGAATCCACATCGCACCACATCGTAATCTGAATGATAAATGACATCAGTGTTATTTCAGAATATTGATGAATAATTGATGTTTCTGTATTACGAGTCTTCTGGCAGACATCACATCAATCATAGTCCAACGAATTGCAAGTGGAAGTTTCGAATTCATGGTCCACTCGTATTACAGTTTCCCGAAGCTAATGAAAACTTGAGAGTGTATAATCAAAAATGCCCATTTCTTATAATATACCGCTGCGTGAAGATAAGATATATCCGCGTCTTGGTATAGGAAATGTGATATTCAAATTTGTATACACGGTGACTTTCATACAATTCTTATTTATGGTACTAGTGTGTTAGGTTGAAAATAAGTCACGCGAGAAATATTTATATTGGCCAATTAGAAAATAGAAAATCCCTTATAACACACTTATGTCCCATGGATATCCTTAGGACGTCCTGTCGGGACATTCAGGACGTTCATAGGACGTTCGAATCTGGTACCGTGGACGTCCATTGGTCGTCTGTGGGACGCACAAATGTCCCACTTGAGGACCAACTAGGGACGTCCTTGAGGGACGTCCCTGGGACAACTGTCGAATACCTTAATCCTACAGTAATCCTCATCAAGCACTACAGAGGACGTCCTTAGGACATCCAAAGGACAACCTATCAGCAACGCTGAGGAATATCAATTGGATGTCCATAGGATGTCCCAAGGACGTACGAATTATTCTTGAATTTGAATTTGTCTGGGTCCCTTTAGGACCAGATCTTGCATAACTGATTAGGACATTCACTTGAGTTGATGGTCCGTAGAAGGTCCCCAAAAAGTTTCCCAAGGATGTCCAATGGACTTACGTGAAGGACATTGACGAGGGGAGTACTTATAGCCTACGAGCAATCATTCGTCGGCGAGGTGTAAGTTAACGTCCTCACAGGGACAACATTTTGAAAGTACCGACTCGTTATTTCTAGGACATTGGAAGAGTACAGTTTATGTACCTATTGGGACATCCGACTGACATTCGAAGGACGTCCCTAAGGGATATTTCGATTGTTATACGTGCAGAGATATTTGAAGGAATGTACCATCAGGGTCATTTCATGATTGTCTAGAAGGGACATTATATAAGATCTGAAGTCATGCCAGTATATGTACTTCTCGGGGCATCCGATGGGTGTCCCTAAAGGAACGTATAAAATCATATCCCATCAGGGACATGCCAAGGACGTCCTTGCGTGGACATTCTACAATATGTACCACGTGGGACGTCTGAGAGATGCTATTTCTAGGACATTTGAAATGATGTACCAGCTGAGTAATCCCGTGGACGTCTTTGCTCGGACATTGCAAGAGATGTACGGGATGGGACGTCCGAAGGACACTTATTCTTTGTCCGGGACATTCGGACGTGAATTGTACCAAATAGGGACGTCCCTAGGACGTTGTGTGCTATTAGAGATATTCAAGACAAAGAAAAATATTTTCACGTAGTTTTGCCAGACACTAAAACCAAGAAATCGAGGAGTTTCACCATACTCGAAGAAGGATTTTCAGTCAACCCGATCAATTTGTGTTAAAAATACATGTCTTTGAGACTAAAGAATACTAGTTCTAGCCGTTTTTTGGTTTTCACAAAAATGGGAGGTGTACCAGCCAGTGTGTGGGAATGAATACGTTGTCGAAGATACCTTCAAGAATTGTAAAGTTTTTGAACTTGGAGAGAACACGACTACTTTGAAGCGTCACGGAGCAGAAGGATACCTAGAAGAATCGGTGCATAACAAAATACAAATTGCAGAAAAAATACAAGGTTCTGGTTCCGATGAACCGACTAATTTCACAATTACTTCAAATTCGAATACACCGTTAGCGTTTTCCTTTGATTTCAATATCAATGTGAATCCTGCTTGTAATAGTAATAAATAAATAGAGTACCACTTCATATGAACACACACTAGTGTGTTAATTGCTAGTTTATTTGTCTAAAATGACATTGATAATGACAGTAATAACTGTCATGTTTTGGATAAACATATTTACGATGAGGAAACATTTTATGATTCATTTACGGGATCTATTATATGCATGTCCGGTGTTCTGTAAATCGATTTCGAGATTTCGATTCATGATACGTGATCATAGTAAATCTGCAAAACACAATTCGAACACACAGATGCCACGGTATTTCTATAATGAATTCCAATCAGGAGCCGATCATAAATGTATCTGCAAAACAGTGTTTATACTTATACAGTTCGGAAGGGATTGCAATTAGGAGGTGATTATAAATGTACCTCTATATCTGTAAAACCCTTGTAAAACACAGTTTATACTTATAGGGTACATGAAGAACTATCAAATGAAAACTCATTACGTATGTATCTGCAGAACACATTTTTTCAAACTATAATAATTGCTTTATTGTGTTCCAATAAGGAATTCCGATTAATAAAACTGATTTTGAATAAATCTTCAAAACAGAGTTTATATAAATAGAGTTTATAAGGAATTGCTATAGAGAACTCAACATAAATGTATTTGCAAAACACATTTCAAACAAACAAATGCCAAATGCCATGGTATGTTGATAAGGTTTACCAACTGGGAACTGATTATAAATAAATCGTAAGGAATCACCATTAGTAACTGATTATACAATGTATTTGTAAAATTTATTTTATATACTCATAGAGTACATGACTTACTGTCGATAGACTATTATTATAAATGAACATGCAAAACACTCCTCGAACTGAAAAATGAGAAGTTCCAACTGATGATAAAGGTATATCTGCAAAACAGAGTTACTACTCATAGTGTTCGTGAGGAATTGCTAATGAGTATTCAAAAGGAATGTATCTGCAGAACCCTCTTCAAACTCATGAGGGCCACAGTATATCAATAAAAAATTCCAATCAGAAACTGATTTCGAACGTATGTGTAAAACAAAGTGTTTACTCGTATAGAGTTCGTTAGGAATTGTTATTAGGGACATATCATGAACGAACATGCCAAACGCATTTCACTCTTACTAATACCATAGTCTTTCAATAAGGAATTGCCATTGAGAACTGATTATAAAATGTATCTGTTATACAAAGTTTATATTCATAGAGTACTTTGGAAATTGCCAATAGGAAGTCATCCTGAATGTACACATTCACATATGATATAAATTCCCCAAAGTTTCAATAAGCAATTGCCATCAAGAAGAATGTATCTGAAAATAATGGTTTATACATATCGAGTTCATTGAGAATTTCCATCAGGAACATATATAATTGCAGAAGACATTTCAAACTCATAAAATGCGACGGTGATTTCATAAGAAATTACCATTTCCGTATCCAACTTAATTCTTATATTATATCCTCACATATATATTTCTTTTATAAGTTTCTATATGACATCTTCGGCCAGTCACTGGTAGGACGGTAAAAATCACTATGATGAGGCAAAAACTGATCAGGTCAGATTGCAATAAAAGATGAAGTTGCGTAAAATATCATTATTTGGGTGAAATTTCATTATTTGCTCACATTCAAAGTTCCAAGCAATTGTTCAATAAAAATGGAAATAATTATTTCGATAAATATTCTCCACAGCAGATTATGTGAATGATTGAAATATTGCAAGATGCGACCACAAAATGCAGCTTTCGATTTATTAATATTGCTTTTCGACAACTGCAACATCCACTTTTCTAATGCCCTTTTTATGCCAGAAGTTTGCAATTTCTCGATATTAAAATACTGTTCGATTATTTCACGAAAAACTATGAACGTGGTTATCGCTAGGCAATGGAATGAATGCTCCCGTGTTATGGATTCAGCGGGAGTGAAGTGATTCATTCAAATCAGTCAGATAATCTCTGAATCAGCTCAAAGTGGCTGAGGCAAATTAGTTTTTTGAAAGCAGCTGTCATTAATAATAAGTGACATGGGGAGTTTATGAGGTAGTACCTGATGGTAATATGTCTGAATGAGTTATAATACTTGATAGAATCGCGAAATTACTTTACCTAACGAATTGAAGAATGGAAAGCGATTTTGACTCAATTCAACACTACACCTGAAGAGATCTTAGATGGAATATCTGGAATATCTGGAAGAATTCGAGTCTTTTGTGGCATTGCGTGAAGAGGAATGTATTAATAGCTTCACATAACTTGAATGGGGTTGCTCATTATTTTTGAAAAACTATTATATATGAGACGTGCGCAAGTATTTTTCAACTCAAAGGTCCCATCGTAATTCACCACGTGCTAGTGTATCGATAGCAAATTCGTTACATGAAACACTATCATATCATTGGAATTTTTTTCTAAAATCATGGTGAATCTCGTGTTCTCAAACAAATGATAGGTGACTATACTGTTGATCTCTATGATATCCAACAATAGCTGGAAATGTCACTCACTGAATGACCCTTACTGAGATTTCTACTATGAAGTTATAAACTCAGTCAAAATTACGAAACAATATCACTGAATATAAGTACTTAATACTTTCTTGAGCCCTGAATTGGTCGAGAGGAGAGCAACTAGACTTATATTATTTCTAATTCATGGTTATTCTGATTGATATGCCTTCCATATCTCATATCCCATATATATGTTTGTTCCTTCCTCTTGTCGGGATAATTTCCTATTTTTCGAACAATTAAAGTTCCATCTGAATCATCACCTCCTCTTCCTCTTCCTCAGAGGATATGAATGCTACTGTCGTATATGTTTTAACTTCCTGAGCGAAATTTCCACCGAATGTATATTCTGAAATGAGATTCCGTTATTGAAAATTGTTGTGAAATACAGACAGTAATTCACATCTCCTTTATTCACTCGGTAATATAAATCACACAAGGAAGACGGAAGTTGCATATTCTCGATCATTTCTGAATATATGGATCTAGAAGATATTATATCCGAATCCGACATACTTTCTCATCGAAGCAAAAACAGTTTATACAGGGTAATGAATACTGTTCCTATGTATTCAGAACCAATCAATTTTGGACCTCGAGTTTTTCCACAAAAAAAATATGTCGACAGGAGAAAAAGAGACTACTTATACAGGGTGTCCAGAGAGGTCATGTCGTGAATGATAGGGCTGATATAGAGTGAGTCATAATATTGTGAGTTCTTGATATGAAAAAAATGTCTATCGCGCTTTGTTACTAAGTTATTGACCTTGAAAGTTAGTATAACAAAGTTAATTCCATGTATAACTCTCACACGGTTGCCATGGTATGAATGATATTTGGGTAGCTGAATTAACTGATACTAATGCTCCCTACCCTATGTAAACGGCTATTCAGTGAATACGTTGGATTTAATCGCGTTCAATGATTTTTGACAGATATGACAAATTTGACATTTTTGCTCTCATCGTTCGATACCTGCATTTTCTTCCTAAAAAAAGGGTGTACTTCATTTTAATGGATAACTTGAACAGATCTAGAGAAAATCGCATTTCAAAAAAATAGATTCCAATCATTTCAAAGGTGATGAAACTCCATTTATTATTGATGTATGTGAAGGACTAATTGGCAACTGATTGATTAAGCATCCCATATAATGAATAGGACTTCGAATATAGATGAACTTTATTGCTAGAACTCCCAAATCCGCTGTTGAAAGATGTTCTTTCGAATATTCATTTGATCATTTGAAAATCACATCTCATCAAAGTCCATCTCCATGGCCACCTCGGTCACCTGATCTCAATCTACTTGATGCATTTCTTTAGAGCTATCTTGAGAGTTGAGTCTATGAAACACCTGTGAATATAAGGGATGAGCTTTTGAATCGAATTCTTACATCCGCAGACGCCGTGAGCGTGAGAAATGATAACCACATGTACAACGCAAATGTTTAGACGACGTTCAGAATTATCAATTTGACAACAGCAAGTGACAGTTGCTGTCAACTCACATCTCGCACGGACGAGGGTTGTCAGTTCGATTGCCAGTTCGAATATTATTCCATCAGTTGATACCTTGTCAGAAATTCAGTAGATTTGAATAGATCTGTTTGAAATCTATTTCATGCCATACGAATTGCAAGAAATGATTATGAAATGAACCTATGACGTCAAAACATAAATATATATATATTATATACTTTCAACAAACAGAAAATTAACCTATTTCCAACGGAATAGAAACGAAAAAAAAAAACATTCGCGTACAGTTACTAAGTATAAGATTTGAGTATATTGAAAAACAAGAACGGATAGTGAAAATGAACAACAAAAATACAAAACGAAAGATAGAATTCAAGTAAGGAACAAACTGTTATAACAGAGGTATATCAAAATATGAATCGTCCTCTTTTGATTCATACATATTACTTGTAACTATATTGTACATTTTCATCTTGTTTTGTAGATTTAATTTGAACAGACCTTGCCAGGATATCATTCAATTTATAACTGTATGAGATTAACTGAAGATATATAATATTATAGGTAATAATGATAATAAATGAGTGTCAAAATATTTTTCAGTAGATTATGAAATGTTTCAGAAGATTATTAGATCAATATGCAAATCAGGAGATCTACTGAAAATTTGGTAGAACGGGCAACCCTGCAGCAAACGAAAAGTGTTTGTGAACGAAAAGTTAGTGTCTGCGGACGAAAAGTACTTGCCTTGGAAAATAGGTTTTTTTGTTCGGAAATTAGAACGTAAAATGTGATTTTTTGTAGAAGTCGACAAAAAAATTAATTTGTTCTGTGACGGGAAAAAAATTGGGCATTTGTCACTTTTCACAAATTACTTTTTTCCCGTGGAAAAAGTGAGTACTTTTTTTCCGGATATATATCACATATATACAGGGTGTCCCTAGACCAGTGGGACAGTTAAATATCTTCTGAACCAATAGGAATTTTCAAAATATCATAATTCCACATCATATCGCATTATGAGTGTTAACTTCAGGAATGACTATATTTTATACGAGGTGCGCAAGAAAGGGTCACAAAATCGAACATCAATTTTTTCAAATGGAACACTCTGTATTTCATTGCATTTTCATATTCTCCTTGAAAAGCTGAATTCAACGACGTAGCACACTTGGGGTCTAGCGGGAATGATTTCCGAGATATAGGGTGTGGAAAATCGAGATTTTTCATTTTTGGGAATTTTTTGTGTCAAAACTATTCATTATTGGTCAAAACGGATTACATGTTCATATCTTAACTTTTGATCTACTATTTACCCGTATTCAATTGAAACAAATACAGGGTGGTGTGAAATTCAGACTGAAACTAAGAATTCTACACCACCCTGTATTTGTTTCAATTAAATACGAGTAAATACTAAATCAAAAGTTAAGATGGAAATGTAAGCCGTTTTGACCAATAATGAATAGTTTTGACACAAAAAATTCCCAAAAATGAAAAATCTCGATTTTCCACACCCTATATCTCGGAAATCATTCCCGCTAGACCCCAAGTGTGCTAGGTCGTTGAATTCAGCTCTTCAAGTAGAATATGAAAATGCAATGAAATATAGGGTGTTCCATTTGAAAAAATTTATGTTCGATTTTGTGAAACTTTCTTGCGCCCCTCGTAGAAAATATAGTCATTCCTGAAGTTAGCACTCATGATGCGATATGATGTGAAATTATAATATTTTGAAAATTCCTATTGGTTCGGGAGATATTCAACTGTCCCACTGGTCTAGGGACACCCTGTATACACTGTTGATGGCTTTTGTTGTGCTGGCACTTGTCACTTTTCACAAATTACTTTTTTCCCGTGGGAAAAAGTGAGTACTTTTTTTCCGGATATATATCACATATATATACACTGTTAATGGCTTTTGTTGTGCTATAGTGCCGAAAAATGAGTCAATAATACCGTCTCCGAGATGGACTGCAAGTCCTTTCATCTTCCATTCGACTTCGCGGTTATGTATATTACTAAACAACCACTAAATTCGTCATTTTTTGAAATCAAATCACAGAATTAGACTGACAGAAGTGACATCAGATATTTGATTACTTCAAAAGAATGATAAAGATGCCTACAAGGCAGGTGTTCCTATACTGTTAAAAACTTAAAATTTCACGTCGATAATTTTCAGATGTGTAATATCTTCCCAATATCGATTTGTCCATTTTTCTGTCACAGAAAAAAATAGTGTATTATACACGGCAAAAATATTAGATTTTAGCTCACGGTTTTTTGTCTCCTTCGGCTACGCGTCGGGAGATAGCACAACCTGGAGCTAAAATCTACTACTTTTTTCCCTTGTATAATAAATAATTATTTCTGATTGGTTGAAATGTCTATGTTGATAATCGAAAACATGATGATCTCATTTTTGTATTTCGGCATTTGATTGGCTACTGCATACCTGCATAGTTGTTGTTGCAGTTCATAAAACAAAAAATAATAGACTCACCAGAAGGCTATCGATTCTGTCATAATTCAATTACTCACTACTAATTGTCGCCGCAAAATACCATGCGATCGAACGAATATATCTGGAAACAATTCACAAAATTTTTGCAATCAACGAAATCACCAAATGAAATAGAATATATCCGATGAAAAATTTGCGGTTATCCTCACCAAATGGGCATTCAATATGCGTGAAAAAAGTTTGCCAGAGGTATTCATTTGTTCTTAAAATAATCTCATCAAATACAACTCCTTCAATCGAAGATTATCGAAGTATTCCATTTCTTTTTCGAAAAAAATTATGTTGTTTCAGGAAACCACACCTGCGCTATGCGCTCGTTTGTTTGCCAAACAATAAAGTGTTTCCCATTATCGAAGGAATATGTATTTCGATAATCATCGATACATTTGTATTTTACATACGAAAATCCCGATTTTGAACACCTTATATCTCTTTCATCATTACCGCTTGATGAAATCAGCTTCCAAGAAGAAAATAAAAATGCAATGAAATACAATACAGGGTGTTTGAAGTTGCAACTACATTCTGGTATGAGCAGCAACGGTGTATTTATGAAAATATTTCAGATCGATCGACCATCAAGAGCAACTACTTGAGTTACCAAATTTTCAAAATAATCCTATGTCTTGTTCTCCGAAACAAAACGAATCGAAACCAATCAAATTTTCAGCTCGACTTCTTCACAGAAAATGAGTTGAGTTGAGTGAAATTAAATAAATTGAAATGAAAATGTGAGATGCCTACTCCGATCTTATACGTATTATATCATTTCCAGCTGAGTTTGTTATGTTATTTCATCCTTTCCTTTCTTAGAATCTCGATCAGCCACAAGTGTCTCCAAGTAAAAATTTCGATCATCATAAATCATAAAAAACTTTCTTGTTACAGCTACTCCATTCTGGTGTCTACTAGACATTGTGCCCATCAAGAATGAGAAGCGAGAAGTCGTTCTTTATCTTGCCTCCCATAAAGACATTACCAACACCAAGATGGCTGAGATGTCAGAGTGTGATGTCTACGATAGCGGTAAGGGATTCATAAATATGATGAGATTTCCTGTGCATGTGTTCCTGTGTCCTTTTTATATTCGCATGGCGTTCTTTTAGAGAATTTCATTTGCGGATGCTATTCTTTGATGCGATTTCATTCGATGTTGTGAGGTTTGGAGATAATTGCACCTACCAGTTTCATGTTCGAGTTGCTCAATGCATGTCAATTCACATGGGAACACACGGAATTTTTCCCCAAGGCAGGTTAAAATCGAATTCTCTTGAGCTGTAGACAATATCGAAAAATGCACCGCAAGCGGATTTGTTTTTCCGACATCGACAAATGGCTCCACATTGAAAGTCAGACTTCCACCATTATAAGATGAAGTGCTCATTGTGTCCCTAAAAGATCTTTTGATAACCTTTTCAGCACCTATTCTCCAGACTGAAAGTATTCGATTTCAGAAAACTCACTTCAGTAAGTATTCAGTCCTCAGTTTGGGCACTGAACAGGTTACAAGTCACAATTTTCGAATCATTTCTGGTTCATAACTTTAGAAAGGCTCATGAGATTTCACTCACATGACAAGGACATAGAACTTGGTATTTCCATCTACGCCAATGGAAATAATTGATTTGAGTATGGAATTCGCAATGCGTTACTCATCTACTACAAATGAAACTGTCGAAAAATTCGATTGCTCCTGTTAGATTATGATCACAATTCAATGAACACGAACACTAACACAAAATATAAAAAAGGGGTATGGTTTTCCGAAGTTCAGCTGTTCGTCGAACAACACTAATAATTAACCAGCATTTGCACATTTCTGAGAAAGTCGGTTAGTGGTATAAGCACATTCCACTGCGAGCAGTAGTAATTGGAATGATATTTTCCAGAATGTTTAACATTTTCAAGTACAGGATGCAAAAAATTGAAATTCACTGGCAGCCACTTTTGTTGTTTTCTTTTCTGTAGCGGCATCCTACGTCTGGGCCATCAATTTGTTGATGATGTGTCAAACAACAATTATTCAATATGATATTGATATAATTTTGCATTGGTCATCAAATTATTTTACGGAATAAACGATGACAATCCGACTTCAATTGAAATTATAACAAATCATGAATGAATAATGAAATGAAGAAGTGTTATTCACTGGAAGTATTGTTCTTGTAAGCAGTGGGAATTTATTGAGAAAAATCAAGAAAGGAAGTGATTATCTCCTGAATGGGACATAATAAGAGAGTCAGATGAAATTCCGTCGACCACTACATGGAGAGACCTGTTTGAGAGAAAAGTAGCTAGCAGAGAACATAGCTGGGGAGGCAAGTCATAAGATGGATGCTTAGCGAGGAGTCCGTGGTGCCAGACACGATCGAATGCCTTGGAGATATCAAGTGCCACGGCTAAGGTTTCACCATATTTTTCAATAGATTGCTGCCATATATGTGAGTCGTAAGCGAGCAGGTCACCAGTGGATCTCTGATGACGGAAGCTATATTGCCTATCGTTGATAATATCTGAATGTTCCAGGTATTTCATAAGCTCGATGTTGATAGCTTTCTCCATGATCTTTGGAATGATAAATAGCAGTGCGATCGGTCTGTAGTTGCTAGGTAGATTCTTTTTGCCTTTTTTAGGAACTGGTCGGTTAGAGGAGCAAACGAGCTGGAAGTGAAGTTTCTCCATACAGCTTTGGCGAAGGAAGGAAAATGAACGGGATCCGTTAGGAAATTCAACAAGTTTTGATCTTATTATGACATTTTAAGCATCCTTCGATGATCGAATTGTCTTATTGCATATGCTTTTAGCCTGGACATATTCCACTCTAGTCTCAGGGCCTGGATTTTTCTGCCACCGATGGAATGCTGCCTCTTTGGAATCGACAGCTCTAGAGCAGTTTCTACTGAACCAGGCCTCATCGATAGATGTTCTCCTTGCAGTGTTCGGTATGTAGGTTTGCATCCCCAACATGATGATTTCAGAAATTGTCTCAGCACATCGTGTTGGATCTGCTGAGGAGAAACAAACTCTCTTCCATGGAAACGCTGAAAAAAAATACGAAGACATTCCCAGTCGGCCAAATTGTACATGGAAAGAGCAGGTTGTGGAGATGAGGGTGTGGTCAGAGTTTCCAAGTGGGGCAGAAACTCCTATTCTATATGGATCAGCATTGCTGGTGAGAAAAAAATCTAGTGTATTGGCTGACTGGTTGTTGACATCTGGAATGTGGGTTGGTAGTTCGACAAGTTTTTCTAGACCATGGGTGATGGCGAATGCATCAGTTTGACGACCTGCATCATCTGTTTCGATAGAGAATTTGAGCCAGGCTGCGTTGTGTACATTGAAGTCTCCCATGATTATGATTCCAGCTGTTGGATGGTTCTCCTGAATGAAGTCCAGTTCGAGTGATAAAAACTCAAGGAGGTTGTTATAATCATTATCATTAGGCGATAGGTAAAGATTGGTCAGTTTGGTATCGACAAGCTCAAACCACATCACATCAAAGTCATTCGGTTCCAAAGTCTCTACACGCTGGCCTTAGCTTAGAGGCAGACACCACCTTTGAACCTGAAACGAGAATGAATTTCGTAACCAGGACAGAGCATGTGGACCTTGTTGGTCGACGAGCTCACTTGAGTTTCTGTTAGTGCCAGAATATCTGGTTTTTTCGTTTGTAGATGATGGTTCACGTTATTGATGTTTTTGTTGAGTCCTCGGATGTTGCAGAAATCAATCTTCAGAGAGTACTTCTCGCCCGGAAATCCGAATGGAGAGGTATTTTACTCCCGGAGTGTTTCACTCTGGGAGACTTCAGCATCTTTATTCATAGAGAGGAGAAATTGGGGAAAAGGGTGGGGGAGACAGGAAAGTATCGACCGAAAACTGAAACATGGAGTTATCCATTTTACAGCACACAAAGTCGATATGGTGGTATTTCACCGGGCGATGAGACCATCTACCACCTAAAGTTATCCTTTTAGTCGCCTTTTACGACAGGCAGGATTCGCCATGGGGTGATATTCTAAGCCGCCCCCATACTAATTTCAACGTAAATCATCGTTTGACACCGGTGGAAACTGCCAGGTTCTCAACGGAATTTTAAACATATATCAACGTTTAAACAAGTTGATAAAAAAATATATTTCAACGTTCTCGTCGGATCAATTTTCAACCGTCAAATTTTTGGTTTTTCGAACGAAGTCGGAGTAGTTTTTGTTATTTTTGTGTCTACGATTATTTCATCAACATTCTCATAACTACTATAATTATTATCATACCTCACTAACCTGCTATGTTGTCCATGAGTTTCCTTTCCTCAGCTGTTCCACTTTCTTCTTAGTAAGGTGCCCATCTCAACGCATCCTTATTTGAATATTCTCGACTACTCGTATCAAATACTCTAAATAAAACGTTTGATTACCGTTAATTTCGACAGTTCAATGAACGTTTCGAATTAACGTTAGTCCACCGTGAGAACTCTGCCGAATCATTAAAAATCCGACTTAAAGATTTTCATCATTGCCAAACTTTCGGTTTCTCAGAAGGTGAAGTCGTTCTTGTTAATGTCAATAGCACCCTTGTTCTTGAGTTAATCGGATTTTTTTCAGAGGAATCTTCCATGTGTCAAGACGGAATTTGGTCAAGCCTAAAATTGCACGGTTTTGCCAAGATTCAACTGCAACTGCATCTCTGACAGTTTACGAGATCCCAATGATGAGGCTCTAATTCCAGCCCCCCTGTACAAAATTGGTAATTTTCAATATCGAGGAAACCGCTTTATTATTGAGTATATCAAACGTAGGACCATTCATCTCAAAGTCGATGAATAATCAGTGATTGAATCAGTATTTCCTGATTTAAATGAAATACTGAAATTGACGTGTGATAATCGTTTGAAGCATTCCAATATCGGTGAATAATCTTCTCCACATAATAATAGACGTTTTTGAATGAGTAATTTTCTACGTTTTATCAACATTATCAGTACAGGATCAAATGACGTATCAAGTAACTCAAAAGTTATAAATATGTGAGTTTCAAACGTTGAAGTAATCAAGAATTAGTTGTTTGAATCTATTAGTTTTCTAACGATATGAACAGGTTATTTCTAGTTATTATTCTACCGCACATTGTAAATGTGCCGTTCCATTGAGATAGAATGACGTATTGTTGCTTGAAAGTATCAACGTTTTATGTCAACGTTCAATTGTGGTTGTAGATGAACAGAAAGTTATGAATTCTTGAGAATAAAACGTCTAAATAACGTGTTTATTTCCCGGTCATCTTCAACCAAATTTTAACGTTGAAGTTTTCAATCACTATCAACATTATTTCCACTATTCCAACCTTTATTCAACGTTTCATCAACAAGTTTGTGTTTACTGGGTAACTGCGCAGTCGATGACTGTCATGGTTGAGTTGATTACATGGCATTCCTAAGTCACTAAAGTAAACAGAGGGCTATGTGCGACTATGTGAAATACTTCCATTACCCTTATTCATAACTCTATTACTATTTTCAACTAAGTATTTACAGACTTACATATGCATCCAACATTTATGACTTGTTTGACTAATTCAAGATCATCGATATATCTGTGATGGTTGTCGTTGAACATAATAATAATAATAATAATAATAATAATAATAATAATAATAATAAATCGTCTTTATTCATCTTGCAACAATATCAGTACATTAAATTTATAAAAAATAATTATTGTAGTACAAAGATGAAGAGGCGAAGTGTCAGCTGATGCTGTTTTACAACTTAACCCTTGAAGAAAAAGAAGGAATAAAGAGAAAAAAAAGGTATGGAGTATGGAATACAATAGTACTATTGAACATATTATAAAGAGAATTGCCATCGATAGTTTGATAATCGGAAAAGTCTTGTGCTATGCGAGGTAGAATATATTATATTATATCATGCATCGAAATATCTATCCATCATTCAGTAATGCTTTCAGTTTCTTTTTAAAATTTAGTAGATTATTAGAGAAGCTTCGTTTATACAAACTGGTTTTGTATTTTGGAATTACCAAGGTATTTTTGTTTCGTGTTCTCGCATTGTTATAGTTTCTGAATCTGATCAGTTTAGCAGCTAGATAAGTTGGGAAAGATGTAGTTATTACTTTATGGGTTAAAGTGAGTAAATGGAGTTCCCTCAATTTTTCCAGTCTCAGCCAACCGGACTCTCTGAACTTTGCACTGATGTGATCATATTTTCGAATACCATAGGAGAATCGTATGCAGGAATTCTGAATACGCTGTAATCTGTAGGCATCATTCCGCAAAAGTGCAGGGCCGTAGACAGCGTCACAATATGAGAGCTTAGAGATAATCAAGGATTGGCAGAGATTTAGTTCAAGATTCGAGGTGGGTAAAATGTCCTTAGAAGGGTATAATTGTCTCAACACATTGAAAGAGCTTTGACACAAATGACTTACGTGTTTCGTGAATCGTAATTGCTGATCGAACCAGACACCCAAGTTTTTGCATTCATTGACAAATGGTAGTTGTTCGTTGGAAAGTTTAAGTGAAAAGCTTCCCTCAGCTAGTGCACATTTTGATTTTGTGCCGATAAGCATAGCATGGGACCTGCGCGGATTTATCTTGAGGTTATGTGCAGTGGAAATATCGAACAGAGAGGTCAGATCATCATTTACTTGTTCAGATGTTAAGTCGGCGTTGTTTATGTCAAAGCTGATATAAAGTTGGGTATCGTCGGCGTAGTGATGAATATGACAGTACTCAATTGTCTCATGAAAATCACAAATATATAAAGAAAATAGTAATGGGCCAAGAATAGATCCTTGAGGTACCCCAAACTCTACAGGTAGTGTTCCTGAAGATTCACCATCAAGAGTGATTGACTGAGTCCGAAACGTGAGAAAACTCTTGATAAGAGCTACTGAGTTCTGATGAAATCCAATATATTTGAGCTTCTTACAAAGAACATCATGATCAATGGTGTCAAAAGCTTTAGTGTAATCCAACAAAATGAGACACGAAGATTCACCTCTATCTACTGACCGAAACAAGTCGTCAGTGACTTTCAAAAGTGCAGTGGTGGTACTATGACCAGAACGAAATCCAGATTGGGCTGAAGAAATTATATTTTGACTGGAGACGAAATCGAAGATTTGTTCCTTGAGAATCTTCTCAAATGCCTTCGAGAGTGCAGGAAGGATACTGATAGGTCTCAAATGTGTCAATTCAGTAGGGGAGTTGCATTTAGGTATAGGTAATACATTTGCAATCTTCCATACGGTTGGAAAGTGACTCAATTGCCTGGTTGAATATAAAAGTTGTTGTGTGTTCTTTGAACCTTGTTTTCATGGGTCGTTTACCCCTGTTATATATGTTTCACAACAATCATCACGACCAAGCTCGTAAATTCCTAATATTTCAAGTGTTTTCATTTCATCATTTGGAGTGCCTAATGAATTGCCTGGTATCGACTGATATACGTTCTCATCACGTTCGTGTTTATACTTGGGCATCGAAGAGAAACTTTCTGATTATTATCGAATTGTTTTTATTCACTCGAAAAGACAGAATTTTGAAGGGCTAACTTAAATGTATGTCTACGAATTAGTTTATCTACTTTCTTGATGTCATAGCCATCGACACCACCCACTTCATAAGCTTCTTCAAAGGAAATTACGATAATCCATGAACGAGAAAATTTATGTCGCCATTTTATGTAGAAAACAGTGATTGAAGTCATTAGTTTTGTATATTAGTTTCCTTATTGAAAACAACAAATTCGAAGTTTTGCCAATTCTAATAACAAGAAAATCTAGGAACAGTTATTTTCGCATTCAAAATTGGATTCAATGGAGAAAGAGGAATTGTTCATCATCTTGTGTTGCATGGGCATGTTCCAAAATGGGGATATAGGTATTCTCAGCCGTTTCCGTATGAACAATCTTAGTGTTTTTGGTAAACAGAGTTTTGTCCTACGACCTATCACACTTTTGATGTCAAATCCAATATGGATATTATTCACATTTGCAATAAAGGTAAACGGCTGAACCTTTTAGAAATCTTGGAAATTCAAAAATGTATCAATAATCCAAATATCAATTGCCTTAACGACCAAACTAATTTTGAAAGAAACCACATTTTTCGCACACTCAAATTCTCATGATCAATTTTCCCGTTTTCAGGTACTTAAGCCGGGCCTGTTTACTTTTCGTGGACCTTCTTCTTCTTCTGCCGTTATTACTTTTACTACACTTGACATTTCTTCTTCTTCATTTTTTGGTCTTCAACCTTACCACGTACTTCTCATAGTTTTGTTACATGGAGATTAGGTAATTAACCCATAGTTTCCTTTGCAATAATTTGTTTATTTTGCCAAATAGTTTTCTGTACCTCACGATGATTTTGTCATGTCATTTAGTTTGTATAATTTGCACTGTCATTCAGTCTTGTCATGCTGTCACTGTCATTTGCTTGCTTCGGCGATTCCTGGATTTCTGTCTTTCAATAGCCATCCAAGATGGAACTCAGTTGAGTGAATTCAAATATTTAATTTTTTCGTGCCAATGTTGACATGATTAAATAACCGCTTGATTTTTATTTGTTGAATTTGTAATCACCCCATGGCCTAGGTATCTTTTTTCCTCAGCAAACTTATTGTTCGTCTGTAATTTCATCTTTTACAGGTACTTTATTCAATTTGTGTCTGAAGATGGCTGTTTAGCCGAAACTAGTAATTGTGTAATATAATTTTGTGGTCGACCGACTTGGTGTATTTTGTTTTTTCTTTGATTCATACCTATCTTGAATGCTACCGACTTCGAAACATCTTCATAATTTTGAATTGATAATTATGGTTACTCTCATATTGGTAGAGGTATAGGTATGGAAGGGCTCATGAATAGCATTCAACAAGATTTTGAGACTTGGCCAAGTTGGAATAATTATGAATGGGTACCAATTCGTACGTTTGGCAACACAACCTTGAAGATGAAATTGCAAAGAGATTCAAGAATGTGTAAGGATTGATTCGAGAATATGGAATTACAAACCCTCTCCTTCTGATAAATATGTTTAGCTAATTTCTTCAATGAAGAAATATTTTTTATAGTGTCTTGGAACAAGAGATTTCGAGTTATGACTTCCAAGAATTGTAGTTTTCTCTACTGAATATTGTTGAATTACTTGGATAGAGAGTATATGATGAAACCAAATAAAAATTCCAAATAAATTATTTTCCACATTAGAGACATTCGAAAACTTTGCATCGAATGAATCATTTTAGAAGAAGAAGGTGTTTCCTCAGTTCAAGAATTCAGAATTGAAAAAATGTATCATCATCGGCGACTTTTCACTTTTCTATTGATAATTCCACGGGAAATGTTCTTCGGAAATCTCTGCTAGCATCCCTGCACTATCAATACCTGTCAGACGAACAAGACAAGCCCGGTCAGCAAATCCTTTTGTTGTCAACCTCGAAAGATGTCGAACAGCACTTTATCGAAACTCCTTCATCCATAGAACGGCTAGGTTCTGGAATTCCTGAGGAAGAATTCCCAACAACATATAATCTCCAGAAGTTCAGAAAAAATTTTAATACCTACCTTCTGTCATTATAGGGATCTCCTTTCGTGCGCTCTAAGCGATAAAGAAATCTAGAATGGAGAAATTAATTTCATGTGTGTACTACGAGACCTCATAACCCCCTAATAATCTTGGTCCCTGAGTAATAATGATATTCTTTACTACCTTGGTGTATCAATAACTATTCTTCTGTACAACTCCATTTTTCTGAGGCCCTTCTCAATATTCTCCTGCTTATATGAATTTTATGTCTTTTATGTCTTTCTGAAATAAAATATAACATCTCACTACTCTGGCAGCATCCAAGTAGAAAGTAGAATTTGATTAAATCATACATATTTGCTAAACACAACTTGTGTCGATCGTCTGTTCAGAGCATGTATCACAACCGTCGTACTAATCTCATTAGTTATACATTTCGAATATGTATCGAAGTTATGTCGGAATTTCGACATGATTATGTTGAAATTTCGACTTGGCTTTGTTGAAATTTCGACTTAGCTTTGTTGAATTTCAACTTAGCATGTTGAAATTTCAAGATAGTAAGTTGAAATTTCGACATAGCTTAGCTGAAATTTCGAGATACTATCTTGGAATTTCAACATAGCTAAGTTGAAATTTCAAGATAAAAAAATTTTTGTGCTGGCCCTAATGCGCTTCCGTAGCATACTGTTGTCACAGCTGTTGTTTTTCGATTCAGCGAGTAGATGAACACAGTGTATTCTATTCTTTGTTGTGCGCAGCTGCCGTTCTTGGGGCTCGCTTCCGCGGTGCTGACTCTTGCCTCCTTGCAGACGCGAACGGCAACCTCGATGCGGAGGCCCCGCCCTCTAACGGCGGCAGAAGGCGCTCCAGGGCCGTACTCTACCAGCTGTCTGGCCACTACAAGCCGGACAAGATGAAGACCAAGCTGAAGCTCAACAATGTAAGTAGAGAGTGGAAGTAATCATTGTACGTAGACCTCCACGTGAACGCTAACGTACGAAAAATAACGTTTATTTACAACCATATATATGTAATGTTGTCATTACTAACGTGATTGAAGGTTGGGAAGTGTCACATTACCCACCTCTACTTCCCGCCCTCACTTCCCACTCTCAATAAATGACCATTTTTCGCAAACAGAAATAGTAAATGCATAATGCCCCTCATTTTTAAACATCCACGAATGATAATAATAATTATACCCAAATCCTAACAAAGTTGTATTTATTCAGGTTTCTGCAGTTTAGTCCTGTTTAAAAATCTGTTTGGCACATAAATCTTCAGAAGGCATATCAGCCAATGGAGTAAGGTGCGTGCCTGATAAGCTAAAAGTCCCGGGTTCAACCCCTACTCGACCTAATTTTTTTTCTTTTGTCGATGGGATGTCCCTGGAATATCCTTGCGACCTCCTAGGGATATCCTTTCTTCGTTCTTGGTACATCCCAGGGACGTACCAGACGGAAATCCCTTGGATGCTTTTTTGTCAGCCAACTGATGTCCCTGGGACGTCCCTAGTATGTACTCTGTCCCGACAAAGGATATCTCTGGGATGTCCTTGTATAAAATAAGGGACATCCCTGGGAAGTCCCTAGGATGTACTTGTGTTGTTAGGGCGACAAACGACGGCTTGGCAGCCCTATCGCCGACAATGGCACCGAGTCGTCCGCCCCACAAAAGTCAAAGGAAATTATTGGCACTCCAAGTTTCGGCAATACATAGGTCGGATCTATGTTCGGACGCATTGTTCCGCATTTTTCATGTGATAAATATCAGTATAATTTCAATAATAAAAATTTCGGAAATTGTGCATAGCTCTGACAAGAAAATGATTTCCGACAGTGAATTATATAGTTTGATTTAGTAATTCGACATAATGAAATATGAAATTCCACTCAAACAGACCCATTCAGATTCAGTTCTAGGGTAAAATACACTAAGGTGACAAGACTGGTCCGGGTTCGTGAATTTCAATCAAATTTATGAGCAGCTTATACAGGCTGATTCACGGTGGATGGCACATTGGACGTTTCTGGTGAACCAGAAAACGGATCATTTTGAAAATTCAATGGAGGGCATATTCGGACATTATCTAGCCAACTAAAATATTTTCGACAATGCGGTGTTGCCGCTTCTATTAGAAAGCAGTAGCAACTTTGATTTTTCAAATGGAACACTCTGTATTTTATTGCATTTTTAGATTCTCCCTGAAGAGCAGATTTTATTGATGTATCATACTTGGGGTCTAGCGGAAATGATTACAGAGATATAGGGTGTGAAAAATCGACATTTTTCAACTTTAGGAATTTTTTTTGTCGAAACTATTCATTATTGGTCGAAACGGCTCACATGTCCCTGTCTCAACTTTTGATCAACTATCTACTGAAATTTAATTGAAACAAATACAGGGTGGTGCAGAATTCAGAATCTTGATCACCCGGTATATGTCCCAATTAAATATCAGTAGATAGTTAATCAAAAGTTGAGATAGGGACATGTGAGCCGTTTTGACCAATGATGAATAGTTTCGACACAAAAAAATACTAAAGTTGAAAAATGTCGATTTTTCACACCCTATATCTCTGTAATCATTTCCGCTAGACCCCAAGTGTGATACATCGATGAAATCAGCTCTTCAGCTAGAATCTAAAAATGCAATGAGATACAGAGTGTTCTATTTGAAAAATCAAAGTTGCTACTGCTTTCTAATAGAAGCGGCAACACCGCATTGTCGAAAATATTTCAAAAAGGAATATTCTCAGATAAATTATGAACATACAAAAATGGATATAATATATTTATATAAAGCAATACATTGAGAATTCGCATTCTCTATGTGATGAGAATATTTACTCTTTTTCAGTTAATTCAATAGAAAACAACTACTTTCCTGGCTATATGCCACGACGAACATTGAATTATATCTATTGAACACATACGATAAGAGTTTGAAAATAAAATATAAAAATTTCTGAAATTGAGAATTTGCATTCTCCTTCAGACAGAAAAATAGGTATATACACACATCATTCTGAATATTCAACAGAAAACAACTACTGTTGAATATTCAGAATGATGTGTGTATATACCTATTTTTTTGTCTGAAGGAGAATGCAAATTCTCAATTTCGGAAATTTTTATATTTTATTTTCAAACTCTTATCGTATGTGTTCAATAGATATAATTCAATGTTCGTCGTGGCATATAGCCAGGAAAGTAGTTGTTTTCTATTGAATTAACTGAAAAAGAGTAAATATTCTCATCACATAGAGAATGCGAATTCTCAATGTATTGCTTTATATAAATATATTATATCCATTTTTGTATGTTCATAATTTATCTGAGAATATTCCTTTTTAACACTTTTATACCCAATCAGGGGGTTCAAACTTGAACGATGGAAACTTGTGATTTTTATAGACCTCTAATCGCAGATTCGTGATAGAGTCTCGATTCAGAATTCATTTCCACGCCCTGTATGATGAATGTCAATTTATCATACACCCAAAAGCGAAAATATTTTAGTTGGCTAGAGAATGTCCGAATATGCCCTTCGTTGGATTTTCAAAATAATTCGTTGTCTGGTTCACCAGAAACGTCTAATGTGCCATCCACCGTGAATCAGCCTGTATATTGATATCCGCTGACCAGTTTATTCCACAATCGCCAAAAATGGAAGCATATATTGTTGAGACATAAAATTTTGTGATTCACTCCAATTCGATTTCTATCAACTTTTTTCATGATCTCACGTCCGTGATGCGCTCGTTAGAAGCACATCCACCCAAGTAGAAAACTAATATTGGTTCAATATTGAGTCAATAAATGGTGAATGTTGGGAAAATATTAATTTTAATTATTGGGTCAATAAATTGTAAAAGGTTCACTCAATGAAATGGGCTTATATCACAAAAAAAATTTATTTCATAATTCGATAGAACTCACCCAAACTAGCTCACCACCGCAAACCGTTTCTTGCTGTGAGCTCCCTACGTTTTATAAAAAATTATTGAAATCCCCGATTTTTCGGACCTCTGAAAACGAGGCGATGATGTGACGTCAAAACCCTAATACTGAAACAAGACTATTCCAGACAGAGATAAATGATACATGATTTCTGACAAATCAATTCTAACCTAGATTGACTTTTTGCAGCTCCATGTGAAACGGGTCAACAAAGCAATGTTGCTATGTTTATGAAATATATTGGATTATTGTGAAATTGTAATGGTGCAAATGGTTTTGAGATTGAGACATTTCGTTGTCTAGAGATTGTTTATACTCCAATGATTCAACCTACAATCGACAACTCGAATATATTTTTCTGCAGTAGTGGTAGTGGATATCAAAAGATATTTCAATATCGATTTCGATTTCTCGGATATTTTGTTTGGATGATATGGCAACAGTAATAAGTGTCAGGAGAGTGTCAGTTTCAAGCATATATCTACTATTTCTATATATGGCGCATCGCCTATACGATATCTCAACAAAAATGGGACCAAAATGAGAGGTACTCTTTGAATCTATGAGAACGAAAAGTGAAGGATGGAAACAGCCATATTGGTTTGACACATTTCCTATTATTTTTTCCCTACGTCGGTATCAACGCCTATTGGTCGATCTCATTACCTATTAGGCATTCCAGAACACGTGACTTTTGACATATTTCTAATGGCCGCCTGTAGGCACACAAGTATTTTTTGTTGATTTACGTAGCAGCAGTTCAATATTTGGTAGATATATCAAATTATGATAATGGCTGTTTTGAATAAAAGTGGATATTTCTTATCCTTGAACCGCTATAACAAAGATATTACCACACGAAAGTATGTGTGCCTACAGTCGGCCATATTGATTTAGATGATTTGACAGCATCTTGGATAGGTCAATAGAGACAGAAATGGGTCCCGCTTTGAGGAGAGCTATGATTCATATATCAGTAGTAGATATATATGGTTTATATATATATATGGCGAGATGGGGTTTCTACGTCATAAGAGGGTCTCCGTTTTCAGAAGGTACTATCATTTATGTCCAAAAATAAAACATTCCAGTTAATTTTTCGATCGAATTATGTCGTCAATCATTATTTATGTATAAAAGGATCATTATAAACATGGTTTGAGTTAAAAGTTCTACTAAGGTGTACACGCCCATGGTCTTTAGGTCCAAAATCACTAGGTATATTTCCCAACACCAAAAATATAATACAAGTAACCGTATCAAACAACTCTCTTTCACTGACTGACTAACATATCGTCACTCCACTACTCATCTTCCGTTTGCGTAAGTGGATGAATCAGACCTATGTGCCAAATATACGAAGTACAGGGCGATTCCAATCCATATTAGTTCACAGTCGGCCAAACCTGACCTTGTTCGCGCCCTCGTGAACTCCTCCCTTTGGTGTACCTACAAATAAAATGAAACAATTTATAACAAATGGATTGTACATTTTCAGAGATACTCCAGCAACTAATCGCTGGGTACGTCTTCAGACGATTCATCTGAACTCACAGTCGTACTGAACGGTTCAGCTTATCAGAAGGACATATTCCTTGGTAAGCGGTTCGCGAACGTTTCGCACCCGGCATATCTTCGATAACATATCGATCATTGTCAAGTACTTGTGTGATCACAAAGGGCCCCCTGAATCGTGGCTCGAGTTTCTTACTCTTACCGTCGTTAGAGCACTTTGCTCGTCTCAGGACTACATGTTGTCCAACTTCATATTTGTGAGGAGTAGCATGCTTAGCGTCATACAGACGTTTCTGAATGACTTGCTTCTCCCTTATGTGTCTTGCTACGTCCGTGCGTAGACTGGTTAAGTTTTCGACCTGTCCTTCTGCAATTTCTGCAGTCAGAAAAGCATCGTTCACTCCACGCGGACGATAACCCAAGAATACTTCATAAGGTGTCTTACCTGTCACCGAACTTATGGTAGAATTAATACCCCATCTTACGCGACTGACGGCGTCGTCCCATTGAGACTCGTTATCTACGCTGGACATCAAGGCGGTGAGAATAACTCTGTTCATTCTCTCCACTTGCCCATTTGCCCTTGGTGTGGCCGTGGCACACAAAACCCTTTTGATACCCAACTGTTCGCAATATTCAGTGAACGATTTACTAGTGAATGCCGATCCCCTATCACAAATAAACCGTCGAGGAACGCCAAAAGTATCGATGGTTTCATTCAAGAACTTAATAACTGGGACAGTAGCAGCCGTTGGAACCGCTTTCATGAATACAAACTTCGTGAATGCATCTACGGCGACAATGAGGTAACTGTTCTTTCTGTTGCTTTTAACGAACGGCCCCAAATGATCAAGATGCAATGTATCCATGGGAATGTCCTTCTTGTCAATGATATTCAAAGCTCCAGGAGTTTTACCCGATGGTTTTTTATTATAAAGACAACCTAAACAAGACGGAATGTAGTTTTTGATGTATCCTCTCATCGAAGGAAACCAGTACTGTTTTGCAAGTGATTCTAAGGTCTTATCAACTGAGAAGTGACCGGCTCCATCGTGATAGAACATCAAAAGTCTTCGTCGAGCTGACTTAGGTACTACCCACCGATGACCTTTTGGGGTTATTCGGTATAGACGATTATCTTTAAGAACGTATTCTTCATGAACTTTCACTTCGTCGTGGTCAGCAGATATACGCGACAGAATTTCGTGCAGTTCACGACAACGTTTATCTGTTAGTTGTGCCGCTAACACCCAATCCTCTTCATCAATATCGACGTGTAAGAGATTGACTTCATTGTAGCCCACGTCACTCTCAACTGGATTCCTGCTCAAAGCCATCTTCGTACCCGGACGATACTCTATTGTGAAATCGAATTCTTGCGTCATCAACCACCAGCGGCCGATGCGAGGTATCAGGTCTCTCTTCGTCAACGTAGAACATACAGCATTGCAATCAGTAACAATATTAATTTTTTTTTTTTTATCGATTGGAGCGCACGAAAGGGAATCCCTATAATGTTCAAAGAACATCGTGCGTTCTTAGGGAGGATAGGGACAGGAGGTAGGTATTGGAATTTTTTTTGAATTTTTGGAGATTATATGTTGTTGGGAATACTTCCACAGGCAATTAATTCCAGAGCCTAGCCGTTCTATGGATGAAGGAGTCTTGATAAAGTGCTGTTCGACATCTTTCGAGGTTGACAACGAAAGGATGTGCTGACTGGGCTTGTCTAGTTCGTCTGATTGGTATTGCTAGTGAAGGGATAATTGCAGAGATTTCCGAAGAACATTTCCCGTGAAAGTATCGATAGAAAAGTGAAAGGTCGCCGACCTTTGATACCAATCAGATAAACCCTGAACTTCTTCAGTGAATTCACAACGGTTAAAGTCTCTAGTTCGGAAGAATGATACTTCTGTTCTTCTTTAGACGTGGCTCGACTAAAATATTGTACCGGTTTCAAGTCACCGTCGAGTTGTTTCTGGAATAAGATTCCGCCAATTCCCCATTTACTCGCGTCCGTATGAACCTCCGTATCTGCCGTTCTGTCGCAAATGGCCAAAACTGGTCGGGATGTCAATTTTTCTTTTAGCTGATTGAATGCTTGTTGTTGACAATCGCTCCACTCGAATACGATATTCTTTTTTGTTAAGTCAGTCAGCGGCTTGGCGATTGTTCCAAAGTTATAGACAAATTTTCTGAAGTAACTCGTTAACCCTAGAAACTGTCGTACCTCATGCACCGTTGTAGGCCGTGGAAATTTTGTGACTGCCATAATTTTGTCGCTTCCTGGACGTATTCCTTGTCCACTGATCTCATGGCCTAGATAATTAATTTCTGTCTGTAGGAAATAACATTTGCTCAAACGTAGAGTCATTCCGGAGTCTCGAAATAATTGTAAAATCTGTTCTAGTCGTTGCAAACCATCCTCTATATTAGCTGATGGTATGAGAATATCATCTAGATACGCCAAGGCTGTGGTAAATCGTAAAGAGCCTAGAATATCATTCATAGCTCTCGAAAAGATAGCTGGGGCATTCACCAAGCCAAATGGCATTCGCAAGTATTCGTAATGCCCATCTGGTGTAACGAAAGCTGTCTTCGGCACGGAGTCTTCGGCCACGGCAATTTGATGATAACCTGAAGCTAGATCCAGGCTCGTGAAATAGTGACAACCCTTTAATCGATCTAACAAATCATCGATTCGAGGCAAAGGGTACTTATCCTTCACTGTTTTACTATTCAATGCACGATAGTCCACACACATACGTTCCTCGCCGTTTTTCTTTTTCACCAAAAGAATTGGGCTTGCGTACGGTGATCGCGATTCCCTGATGATATCATTAGCTAGCAGTTCGTCAACTATTGTTCTAACTTTGGCACGTTCCGAATATGGTAAGCGATACGGCCTATACGTTACAGGTTTATCGTCAAGTAAAGTAATCGACATTGCTGTCGTATTATTCTTACCAAGCTCGCCAAGATTGAAAGCGAAAGTGTCCCGATATTGATTCAGTAGTTCTAATAGTTTCAACTGATTTATCTCTTCTAACTCGGCATCCATGTGGTCACGGATATCATTCAAACATAACTTATCTTTATGTTCATGTGTCATAGTTAGACATTGATGAACTTGAACACCGGTTTCAGATGAACACGCAATACCTCTTGCCACCACACTACCTTTCTTATAACATACGGAATTATCAGAATTATTCATTATGGGCAGTAACCCACCAGTTCTGATATTGACAATACTCCTAGGAACAATGTGAAATCGATTCGGCCATGATCGATGTTGCAAATCAATGAAAATATCGCAATAATCTTCGTCACTGCACACCGATATATGACCAATGTGATGGGGTGGTATGACCGTAGCATTTTCCGCCCAAAGTGTCACCTTTCGTGGTGGCAGAGATTTAACCTCGTTCAAGAGCTTCAAATTTGTGTTGAACAGTCTCACTTGTCCACTCTGTATTATCATAGTTATATTATTATGGTTGATAAAAGGTTGTCCAATAATTATGGGAACTTGTTGAACCCCATCGGGTACAACTAATGCGTCTACATAAGCGGTGGCTAGATCTACCGTCAGATCAATATTGACTCGCGACTCAACTGAAATCGAACCTCCGGTATATCCCCGTAAAACTGCTCTAGCGGGTTCTCTTGAAAGCCCTAACTGTTTCACTTCTGTTTCCCGTATAGTGACAGCACTACTGCCCGAATCAACGTAACCTCGTAAAATTTCATTATTAATTGAACAGTCAATGAAATAGCAAGTATTGGGACAGAATTCGTTACTGTTAAGATTCAGAACATGATTTGACTCACCATCTGGAATTTTCTTCGAACGAGTGCAGTTCTCACCAGCGTGACCCATGTAATTACAACGATTGCACTGCAAACGAGGCTGCGAACAGTTAGCTGCTACGTGGCCTCGTTGATTACAGTTGAAACACTTGACACGATTGTTTGAAGCTTCAAACCTGTTCTTCCCTCGCAGTGAACTTCTCAAATCCAAATGGGTTTTGTTTACGCGTCGTTCTTCCTAATGGCACGGCATGTTTTCCAGATATTTGGCATGTTCTTAACAATTCCATTTTCTCAAAATAGTATGTAGTCATCGTTTCTACAGGCAACTTCACCCTTTTCAGCATTTTCTACAGAACAGTAGCATAATCTACATGATCTGGGAAAGATTTCTTCAGCAGCGACTTCCATTCCGTCCAAGTCAGGTAGTAATTAGATAAACCATGGTACCAGCTCTTAGCCATGCCAGATAATCTTGATTGCATATGGTAAATGGTAGTAACATCGTCCCAATCGTTAATATTTTTCAACTGCTCTATCTTTTCTATCCATTTGATTGCCGTCAGGTTAGGATTATCAGGAGAAAATTCTGGTATACAGTCGCTGTGTATAGTGAAACGAGTCGTATCTTTACGAGCTTGTTTGCGGTTTTCGGCATTTGTAAAACTTTCTATCATGCGTTCTAAACGTTTAATCCTCTTACTTGCATCAATGAGGGAGAGTTCAGAACGAGAAGGAGGCGAAAGCGATGGTCTAGGAGATGCTGAGGGAGATTGTGGTCGTAATGGTGAACGAGAGGCAGAACGTTTTCTACCTCTTCCATTTTCTGTTAAACATGAGGGTCGTTCCCTATCCTGTTCACAATTTTGATGTCCATACTCCTCTCTTTCTGCCCTATTCCTGCTCTGACCCCTCACACGATATCTTTCAGCTTCACTCTCGGAGTCAACAGGCGATCTCGACCTTTGTCTGGAATGTTTGGAACTACGAAGCTTATCCATTCTTCCAAAACTAGAGGTATTAATTCACTCGTGTCACCGTTCACTTCGCTACTACGAATAAAAAACACTTGCAGGGCACGTAGAATACACCTCACACCTGAACTGTAAAAGGTTCACTCAATGAAATTGTCTTTAGGTCCAAAATCACTAGGTATATTTCCCAACACCAAAAATATAATACAAGTAACCGTATCAAACAACTCTCTTTCACTGACTGACTAACATATCGTCACTCCACTACTCATCTTCCGTTTGCGTAAGTGGATGAATCAGACCTATGTGCCAAATATACGAAGTACAGGGCGATTCCAATCCATATTAGTTCAAAAAATCAATGTGAACATTCTGGAATCTTGGTGCTATGTTGAATTTCAATCTTGTTTCGATATCCTCTATCGAAATTATAAAACCCTCATGGTTACAAATTACTAATATACTGTATGTTCTACTCGTGACAATATTCCCCTACTATATTGGCTAAAATGAGGATGTGATTATTTTGCAATATTATCTTCATGTTGAATTATAATATTCAACCAATATTGAATTTCGTTTTTTAACAAAACTCGAAATCAAAATTCGAAGCCATATTAGCCTCATTAAAAAATTGCGATATTTGTACAATATCAAATCCATTTTCGTTTCCTGTATCCCAGAATACTTAGTTTGCAAGTTGAACGAATGCGGTATTTGATGTCTCTCAGCAGTCGTTTGTTGGAGGCGTGCTAGTGGCGCCAGCTGTTATAACGTAGCTCAAATACTAAGAGAAATATCACGAATATCGATTCGATATTAGAAATCCAATGTCAGTGAAATATTGGTTCTGGCATATTTCATTAGTTATATCTTTCTGAAATGGGTCGCATATTGATGAACTAATATTGGCTGAATAAAAATACAAAATATTGATACAATATGTTTTCCAAGATTGATTCGATATTGGGAATACAATATCAGCCCATCATGAAAATTGACATATTGTATTCGTTAATATTTCGCCAATATCAAATAAATATTGGCAAACTGATATCGGCTGGTCACAAAATTTCAATGTTATTACAACATTGGCACTGGATTGATTATTGAATATCGAAATGATATTGAATCAACAATATCAGTGCAATATTGATGGACAACGAAGAGCAATATTCACCAACCATCATAAATCTGATATTGATGCAATATTTTTTTCCATGATTGATTCAATATTGGAAATACAATATTAGCCCAATCATGGAAATTGACATTGTGATCGTCAATATTTCACCAATATCGAATAGATATTGGTAAATAGATATCGACTGGAAACAAAATTTCAATGTTATCACAACATTGCTGGACAATGAAATGCAATATTCACTAACCATCATAAATTGGATATTGAGTCAATATTTTTTTCCAAGATCGATTTGATATTGGAAATGCAATATCAGCCCATCATGAAAATTGACATATTGTGTTGAAAAGGAATATTCTCAGATATATTATAAACATGAAAAAATGGATACATTTGAATAAATACATTGAGAATTCGCATTCTCTATGTGATGAAAATATTGATTCTTTCTCGGCATATTCAACAGAAAACAACTACTTCCCTGGCTATATGCCACGACGAACATTGAATTATATCAATTGAACATACACGATAGGAATTTGAGAAAAAAAAATGAATATCGTCTGAAATTGAGAATTGATATTCTCTTCCAGAATCGGATGAATAATATGATAAATATAACAATATAAAAAATATATTACTCACCAAATTGGTATGAAAATTGGAATGTATGGGAGAAATATACCAGTATACATACTCTGTTCTTGTTGAGTAGTGAATTTATCAAAAAAAAAAAAAAAAAAAAAAAAAATCATTCGTATCCATGATGTGAAAGAGATGTGCATATATCCCAAACATCATGGATACGAATGATTTTTTTTTTTTTTTTTTTTTTTTTTTTTTTTTTTTTTTTTTTTGATAAATTCACTACTCAACAAGAACAGAGTATGTATACTGGTATATTTCTCCCATACATTCCAATTTTCATACCAATTTGGTGAGTAATATATTTTTTATATTGTTATATTTATCATATTATTCATCCGATTCTGGAAGAGAATATCAATTCTCAATTTCAGACGATATTCATTTTTTTTTCTCAAATTCCTATCGTGTATGTTCAATTGATATAATTCAATGTTCGTCGTGGCATATAGCCAGGGAAGTAGTTGTTTTCTGTTGAATATGCCGAGAAAGAATCAATATTTTCATCACATAGAGAATGCGAATTCTCAATGTATTTATTCAAATGTATCCATTTTTTCATGTTTATAATATATCTGAGAATATTCCTTTTCAATACTTTCATACCCAATCAAGGGGTTCAAACTTGAACGATGGAAACTTGTTATTTTTATAGACCTTCAATCGCAGATTCGTGATTGGGTTTTTTCTCAATTCAGAATTTCTTTCCACGCCCTGTATGATAAATGTCAGTTTGTCATACATCTAAAACAATTGACATATTGTGATCGTTAATATTCCTCCAATATCAAATAAATATTGACAAATTGATATCGGCTGGTCACAAAATTTCAATGTTATTAAAATATTGGCAATGGATTGATGATCGAATATTGAAATGAAAAATTGGTTTTGATATTGGTGCAATCTAGTGATTCCATATTCAATATTCGAATATTGGGCTAATATGAGACCAAGTTCTAGCCAATATGATGTTCTACCTGGGCAGTACAACTATTACTAACAAATTCGAATTCACCGCCATATTACCGCCATTCGTGAATTAAAAAATGAGTGATAAATGTTTGCTATTGCTCAAATTCGAAATCCTTGAACGTGCAAAGGCATTCTTGAGCAAATAACAAACTTTTCACATTTTGAGCTCCATCTAATGGTACATCATCCAGTTCGCGCAAAACGTACTAGATTAGATGCTTTTAGAGCCGACTGCTGCGACGGTACCTCCATCTAGCAGATAGTACCTGAACTACGATATTCAAGTTTCCTACCATCTAATTTAGAGAAGATATTATCCATGCAAGATATATAGGCCTATTGTTTACATAAATTGTATATAAAAAAGACTTTCACCTAAATGGTTACATTTCAAGAGCTGAAATTCTAGTGTGGGTTGCCCAAAAAAATAACGCTGGGTATGAGTGAATATAACGTTATTCTGAGACACAAAATATTACAATGTTTACATCTTTTTGATCTTCTGCAGCTTTCTTAATCGAACGAAATTTGCCTTCAAAACTATCCAAACCCGAGTCGGAACTTTCGTCTTTATGATGATTCAATCTATTTGGCAATCGGACTTTTGGTAACGCCGAAAGTCATTTCATAGTAGAGGTCTGCATTCCAGCCATTGTGAAATGACCTTGGTAACGCCCCTCTTAAATAATTGAAGAATTTGACTCCAAAATAATTCAGGCACGCGCCAATATTCATAACGTAGTTACTGCTGCCCGTTAGCCCGTTTACGTTTCCCCACCGCTTAGGGAACGATCGGGCGTGTTCGGTGAACACACGGGTATGATCTCGAGACTCTAGTCGACGCCACGGCGACTCGGACAAATTGATAACTGCGAGCAATTGTTTTAGTCGCAGTGACGTATACGAAGATGCGTCTTAGCACACCATATTATAATTCCACCATGGTTCAAATGACTTCATCAATTCATCTATTCAATAAAAAACACAAATTATGGGTCACTCTGTGGTTGTATCCATATTGAGAATACAATTCGAACATCCTTGAAAATGGAATGAACCTGATCTGTGAATGCATCAGGTAGAATATTCTCACCACGCGGATCATTTGTTGCATCGCATACATATATGGCACGACATCCACATTTCGGGCATGATATTGAAGTTGTGCCTGTAATATCTGATGCTTCATGTCAACACAAATTGTAAGAAAGTAAAGTCATCGTTCACCTATATTCTATTGTGAAGTAGTCTGAGGTCTTGCTTATATCTACTTACCTATGTTATTATACGACGCTATACATAGTGGAGTATACTACGGCCTTGCCAAAAATGCTATCTCGGAAAATAAGCGAGATAGAGGTATAGTTACTTTGGAGAAAATGATCCCCATCGAATTTTGAGCAACTTTGGTTTTTGTGTGTGGTCTGTCAGTCTGTCTGTCTGTACTCTGTCGTAATCATGAATCGATATATCTCCGGAGCTCTTCGACATATCGACTTGAAATTTTGTCATCTTATTGTACTCAAAATAATATTATGTCATTAAAATATGAAGAAAATCGGAAAACTCTAAGGTGGTTTTTCCGGGTTTTTTCGAATTTTCACCGGAAATTTCTTGTGACCACTCTACAAATCGCGATAGTGGTCCGATCGATTTCATTTTTTGTGAAAAAAAAACTCCATCAGGGAGAGAAGAAGCCTATTGAAATTGAGCAGGGTCGGGAAATTCCAATTTGTTTTTTCAAGGAGATTTTCCGAAACACACGGTTCGCTTTGAAACGTCATATCTCCTGAACCAATAGACTGAATCGAAATTTGAAAAATGCACCGTATGCCTCTTTGATGACGCAACAAATTATTATTCCACCATTTTTTCGTGCATCCATCGGAAAATGGAAAAACAAATGGAAATCAAAACATCAAAATTTTAAATCCTTTCAATTCAATATATATCGGAAACAAATGGAAAAATCGAGAATTATCAGAAGAGCAAAGTTATCCAATGGAACATCTCCTACAAATTATTTTCCAAAATTTTTTCTGTTAACCCAATAGTACAGGTAATAAGGTAAAACATATGAAAACAAAAATTTGAACGACCCATAGGGTACTATGAAGATATATTGAAAAACAAAAGATTATCGATAGATGAAGATCATCGACTTCCACAGAACCATGAAATATTTTTTCCTTTTGTTGATTGGAAGATGGAACAAAAGTGTTGAAAATTTTGTTCTCAGATGATTCCAAATATCTCGAAAAGCAATGGAAATATCTGAAAATGTTATGACACCAAAATTATTCCTTTCGATAAAATCTACAAAAAATCCTCATAACATTTTTCTCTGAATTCAATAGTTCGGGATATACGATGAAAAAACTAAAAAATTCACAAGTTCCTAGATAATCACTTGCCAATAGAAAACGAAACAAAAAACAAAAGAAAGTAAAAAAGGCACACTCGACTGTCTTGATTTTTTCCCATAAACTACTTACCTAGCTCACTCGACTGTCTTTATTTTTCGCCAATAAACTAGGTACCTAGCTCACTCGACTGTCTCAATTTTCTGCCCATAAACTACGTACCTAGCTCACTCGACTGTCTAGATTTCCCACAAAGAAGAAATATGTTGGCAAAGTTTTAACTTTCTTTTGTTTTTGTTTTTTCAGTCCCCATTGGCAGTCGAGTTACGTAGTTTGTGTGGAAAAACCAAGACAGTCGAGTGGGCTAAGTACGTAGTTTGTGGGAAAAATCTCCAGTTCTCTGAACTTTCATAGCGTCGTATACACATCTTTGGTGCCCAATGATAGTTTCAATATAAAAATATGCTCATGATAAGGTGCCATGGCCTCTGCTTCCATCTTACATGAGCAATAATAAGATATCATCTGCTTTTATAGCGTCGTATAAATTATCTGACCTCTATACTAATCTAATACCTAATGAAAACTACATTTATACTAATCTGATACCTTCCAAAAACTACGTAAGTACCTCACTTGTTATAATAAATGTATTATGAAAACCTGTCAAGTATCTCGCATTGGTGGTTACTTCACATATTCATTTCAGTTAATTCTTTGGAATCCAGACAAATAGCATGCTTCATTGGGATCAAGAGTGGCTTTGATTGACTCGCAAATTCAGTATGGTTTTCATGATTGACAACATGTCAATTATAATTGAATTTAGAACATAATACTTCGAAAAAAAAATCTAGGGGTACATTGAACCCGAATTTATAGTTATTTTATATAGGTACAAGGGAAAAAAGTTATAGATTGTATAGCTCGACTTCTGGGGAGTTGGTTCCCAACTTTGAAGTAGCGATATACAAAAAATGTTGTGTTGTCTCCGAACGCGTTAAGGAGGGAGATAAAAAAAACATGAGCTAAAATCTTATATCTTCGCCAAGTATAATACACAATTTTTTTCTGTGACAAAAAGAAGGACGAATCAATATTGAGAAGATATTACATTATATCGAAATCAGAAAATTATCGATATGGAATTAACAGGAATAGAATAGAATAAATTTATTCACTTATGAAAAATGAGTTACAATATTGATTTGGAGTAATACAATACAATAATACAATGAGTTACAATAATATGACTAATATGACTAAATATTACTAAATCACTAAATGATATGAAGAAATATGAGCAAATATGAGCAAATATGCGCAAGTATGAGTTGAAACATATCATTTTCTGAATACAATTCCAATTACAGATTTACATTTTCAACGGTTTCGTGAATAAATGCACAGAACCCACTTAAGGCAGAGCCTTGTCTGTGAGTGGTACAAGTATTGTGCTGCATTTGTTTAAATAAAAAATAATACAAATAAATATATTGAATGACAGGCATCTTTTGCAGGCATTTACCATTCTTTTGAAGTTATCGAATATCTGTCAGTCTAATTCTGTGATTAGATTTTGAAGAATTGCGCCAGTAGTCGAATGGAAGATGAAAAGACATTGCATTCCTCTCTCAGAGACGGTGTTATTGGCTCATTTTTCGTTACAATATTAGCACAACAAAAGCCACCAACAGTGTATATACAGTGTGTCCACTTTGAGGACTTACCACCCCTGTAAAATTGTTATTATCTGACCGATTTCAAAAAACTTTTTTTTGTTGGATACGTATTTGAAATGTCCATCCAACAAGAGAGTGATTTACTCATGATGTGTAATCGTGGCCAACTGCGACCAACTTTATTGACCCATATTTGAGAAAGTACTATTAGGGATTTTTTTTTTCACAAAAAACAATGGTAGATTCTGAATCAAGATCACTTGAAAAACACCTTATCTGATTTTTATCATCATAAAACACAGGGTGTCCAAAAAAACGAATTGTGGTATTTTTGAGGAGAATTGATGACACATTATCATTGAGGATCACTTTGAACATATCTGTACCGATTGTCATCATTCGAAAATACGATGTGTATGAGAAAACAATTAAAAAGAAAAAGTAGGCAATCTTTTTTCATCAACTCAAAAAAAATATCAATTTGATTTTTTGAACACCCTGTGTTCAATGATGATGAAAATCGGTACAGGTATGGTTCAAGTGAACCTGATTCATTTTATTTTGAGTGAAGAATTATCAGGATGAAAAATATTGCTTACCTATCTTTTTCAATTCTTTTCTCAGACACATTGTGTATTCAAATGACGAAAATTGGTACAGGTATATTTGAAATATTCCTTGTGATTATTTCTTTCTAGAAAAACCACAGAACTACATTTGCTGATCACCTATTTGAAGAAAATGATGAACCGTTTTTTCGGACATCCTGTGGTTTATGATGATGAAAATCGGTACAGGTATATTTCAAGTGGTACTGATTCAGAATCCATCATCAAGTTTCGTGGAAAAAATCCCTACTAGTACTTTCTGGAATATGGGTCATTGAAATTTGTCGCAGTTGGCCACGATAACAGTCCAAGAGTTAGATCACTCTCTTGTTGGATGGGCATTTCAAATACCTATCCAACAAAAAAAGGTTTTTTGAAATTGGTCGGATAATAACGATTTTACAGGGGTGGTAATTCCTCAAGGTGGACACACTGTATATATGGAAAAGAGAGGAAATTTATGAAAAGTCACATTTCATAATCTGTCAATAGAGATGAAATTTCAAACTTCTTTTCCAACAAAAAAATAGTCATTTCGTTAACAACGAAAAAAAGTATTAGATTTTAGTTCGAGTTTGTGTTGTCTCCGGACGCGTAGCGAAGGGATACAAAAAACCGAGAGCTCAAATCTAAATTTTTTTCCCGTGTGAAATACACTATTCTTTATGTGAGGGAAAAAACGACGATTCAATATTGAGAAAATATTCCATCAGAAGAAAATCAGAAAAATATCTTGTCTCATCCTATTTGATTCTTTTGTTGTTTTGATTTAAACAAATTACTAACTTCGTGTTTGTTTCGTAATTTACGTAACCGCGAAGTGAAATGACTTTCAGTTCTTTCTCGAAGACAGTGTTATTGGCACAACAAAAGCCATCAACAGTGCACCTATATATCTGGGATAAAAGTATCCACTTTTTTCCCATGAGGAGAAAGTAATTTATGATAAAGGACATTCTTCAACCTGTCAACAGAGATGAAATGTCAAACTACTCACACAAAAAAAATATTTCCAAAAATTGCAGTCAAGCTTTTATCCTTGTTATACGACGCTATACATAGTGGAGTATACTACGGCCCTGCCAAAAATGCTATCTCGGAAACTAAGCGAGATAGAGGTATATAGTTACTTTGGAGAAAATGATCCCCATCGAATTTTGAGCAACTTTGGTTTTTGTGTGTGGTCTGTCTATACTCTGTGGTAATTATAAATCGATATATCTCCGGAACCCTTAGACATATCGACTTGAAATTCTGCCATCTTATTGTACTCAAAACAGTATCATGATGTCATTAAAATATGAAGGAAATCGGATAACTCTGAGGTGGTTTTTCCGTTTTTTTTTTGACGATGTGTTCATTTTCAAGTTTTTCCCTTCTAACCCATTAGGTATGTCACCGATGAATTCCAATAGTGAGGGAATTTAAATAATTGTAGGTATATAGAGATATTTAATTCTATCTTAGGAGTCGAAGCATGTAGTGCAGAGAGTTTTGCATTCAATTGTTGAGTTAGACTCTGAGTTTTTCCACCAATATATGTAAGTATCGTTAGGGTGCTTTGAGGAGCGAACAATCATATTCTTTATATAGATTCTAGATACAGATACCACGACCTTTTCGCCGATAGCTGTATTTCTTGAGATTATCCCTATACGTAGAAAGATTCCTATGATTTCTCTCATGCGTCAAGGTTCCTACTTTCAGAAAAACATTTTCACGCCTTCCACGATAATGCATATAATATCTACATCGTGACTTTTCCGAGCCTCTGACAAATAGTGGCAATCAGAGATTCTTGCCTTTTCACCCTTGGCACATTTCTCAGTGTCACGTACATTTCCCTGCTGTCGAGTGACTGATTTTATATCTACCTCATGGGTTATATTTCTCTCATTAGTCCAATGAATATAAAGTTTTTCATTAATGAGCATTAAATTAGTGAATCATTTGTTCCCTTATCGAGGACGAATCGAAAATGTTTTTCTGCAACCGACAAAAAAGTCGTACATTTTGATACCAAAATCAGCTCTTGAACTGACGTTCCTATTACTGACACAAAAATAAGTATGTTGCTAGGCAACATATTTATTTTCTAGGTGCTGAAGTAGAACTTCAGTTCCTAGGAGCTAAAGTTGAATTTTAGCTCCTAGAAACTAAAAAGGATGTCATCAGGAAAAATAGTAGATTGTTTTATTAGGATCAAAAGTGACACTTTGTTTGACAACCGAATTTTGCATTTGCACTTTAGATCCGAATGAAACATGCTATTTTTTCTGCAACCGAAATAAGTAACTCAAATAAACATGTGAAGTAACCACCAATGCCGTGCCATATGTATGCAATGCAACAAATATTGACAAATGATCCATGTGGTAAGAATATTCTACCTGCATTAACAGCAGGTTAGGTTTTCAAGGATGTTCGAATTGTAGTTTCAATATAAATACAACCACAGTGTGACATATTTTGATATAAATACACCTCATTATAGTTAAGTATTGGAATCATAAACATCTCAGTTGAGTATTTTTGTTTTGATCAGGGAAGCCTTCAAGATTCACATACTTCCTTGATCACTCACGGCTTAGAGCAGCTTATCAAAGAACCCACACGAATTCCCGATGCCAACAACCATTCAGCAAACATACTTGACTCATTCCTCACTAATATTTCAGCACCCTACACCATAGATGTACGAGCTCCACTTGGCAATTCTGACCACACACTCATCTCCACAACCTGCCCATTTTTCATTCCATCAACTGCTCCGGCACCCCCACGTCTTATATGGCATCACAATTCAGGAGATTGGGACGGTCTCCGCATGTTTTTCTCCGAGTTTCCTTGGCATAGAGTATGCTTTGACTCTGAGGACCCTTCACAGTGTGCTGCGGAAATATCCGAGATCATCATGCTCGGAATGGACACATACATACCTCATTTTTCGAAAAGATCATCACCTTCGAAACCCTGGTTCAACAAAAACTGTTCTAGAACTGTTGCCTTGAAACAAACAGCCTACCATCGCTGGCGCAAAAACCCTAACCTCGCGACTAGAGCAGAATACGTTGATGCCAGGAATAACTGCAGCCAAACAATAGATGCTTCGGAAGAAACATACAATGCCAAGATAAGATCGAAACTCATAGATTGCCCCAATGGCTCCCGTTCGTTTTGGTCCCTTGCTAAAGCAGTCGGAAGAAATTTTACTTATAGTTCATTTCCACCACTGTCCAAATCCGACGGCACATTAGCAACAACATCGCAGGAGAAAGCAAATATTTTTGCAGAGATGTTCGCAGCAAACTTTACTTCAGATTCCTAAGGAAAACTGCCGCCAGACATTCCATCCGTTGAGAGTCGAATGCCCGAAATCGTCTTCCGTCAACGCACTATCAGACGAATTTTGCTTGCTCTCAAAACGAATAAGGCTAACGGTCCTGATGGAATTCCACCCATTATCCTCAAAAAATGTGCACCAGAATTAACACCGATTCTCTGCAAGTTTTTCACCGTCTCGTACAGGTCGGGTATTTTTCCATCATGCTGGAAGATAGCTAGAGTCCAACCAATCCCCAAAAAAGGGAACAAGAACCGGCCCAACAACTACAGGCCCATTGCCCTGTTATCAGTAATCTCCAAAGTGATGGAGAAAGGCATCAATATTGAGCTTATCAAATATCTGGAGAGCTCAGGAATCATAAATGATAGACAATACGGCTTCCGCCACCGAAGATCTACTGGAGATCTACTTGCCTACGTCACCCATTTATGGCAATCTTCAATAGAAAAACACGGGGAATCTCTAGCTGTCGCGTTGGACATATCGAAAGCATTCGACCGTGTTTGGCACGAAGGACTCCTCCACAAACTACCATCATACGGCTTACCACCTCAGCTATGCCATCTCTTATCGAGTTTTCTTTCAGACAGATCGCTTCACGTGGTGGTGGACGGTGTATCGTCTGATACCATTGGCATCAATTCCGGCGTTCCACAAGGATCAATTTTGGCACCAACATTATTCCTGCTTCATATCAATGATCTGTTGGGAGTAACAACTTGCCCCATCCACAGCTTTGCAGATGATAGTACCCTCCATACTGCGTTCTCTTCCAGAATTCCCATTTCTTCCCAGGAAACTAAGAACTCACGGCGCAGGCAGGTCAATGCTGTCAATGAAGATCTTGCTGAAATCACAGCCTGGGAAACGAACAACCTAGTTGAATTCAACGCCACCAAAACTCAAGCCTGCATTTCCTCTAGAAAGGCGGAACTCAGTATGCCCGATATTGTAATGTCTGGCTCCACCATCCCCACCAAGCCCACCATATCTATGCTCGGTATTTCCATCAGCAACACTCTTTTATGGGATAATCATGTCAGATCCATCGCAAAAGCTGCTGCACAAAAACTCGGATTCTTGTTCTGTGCGAAAAGCTACTTTACACCTCAACAGCTTCTCATGATCTACAAAGCGCAGATACGGCCTGTTCTAGAATACTGTTCCCACATATGGGGTTCAGCACCAAAACATACGCTGATGCTCTTAGATTCCATCCAGAGAAGATCCATTCGCCTGGTGGGTGACGCCACACTCACTCACTTTTTGACATCATTGGAACACTGTAGAAAGGTCGGCGACCTTTCACTTTTCTATCGATACTTCCACGGGAAATGTTCTTCGGAAATCTCTGCAATCATCCCTTCACTAGCAATAACAATCAGACGAACTAGACGAGCCCAGTCAGCACATATCCTTTCGATGTCAACCTCGAAAGAAGTCGAACAACACTTTATCAAGACTCCTTCATCCATAGAACGGCTAGGCTCTGGAATTCATTGCCTGTGGAAGTATTCCCAACAACATATAATCTCCAGAAATTCAAGAAAAATTCCAATACCTTCCTCCTGTCCCTATCCTCCCTAGGAACGCACGATGTTCTTTGAACATTATAGGGATTCCCTCTCGTGCGCTCCAATCGATAAAAAAAATCTGTATTTCATTCGTTATTCTTGGGATGGAACTTGTTTTTGAATAATCACGGCAAGCAATAGTTTTTTGTCTCAAATACCGATATTGTTTGCCTCTATTTGATCATTAATTCACACACAGTGTAGTATGGATGGGAATAAATAATCACTATTATTATTGTTGATATATTCAATAACATAACATTTTCCACATCTTGTTCCTATAACTGGCACTGGCGCGGTATTTGCCATTAGAGCAGCTGGTCCATAAACGAATATGTCACTCTGTGTTGTATTTATGTTGAAACTACAATTCGAACATCCTTGAGAACTGAATAAACCTAGCTGCTGTTAATGCAGGTATAATATCCTCACCACACGGATTTGTTACATTGCATACTTATGGTTCACTAATTTCAATATCACAGTATTTATCTACATCGTTGCGATATTCATGTGCCATACTCTAACATCGTTTTGTCAAGACTGCCTATCTAACGGATACTACCACATGCTGTCACTTCTGTCAATTTTTTATTGACATTGATATTGACACGTCTGTGCGCGGTAATTATGAATACATTACAATAACAATTGCATGTCCACTTCAGAACACAGTGTAAAAAATCAGACTTCAATATTATGAGAGCACATAGCCTGTCTGAATATTTTCAAATAACTTTAGTCTGAGGAGAGTTGAGTAATTCAATAAATCCTTCTTTTTTGAAATATAAATGTACTAATTACGTTACTTAGAAGGCAACAGATGAAATCTCGAGTAGATTTTGAGCGTTTGAGAGTCCGCCCAACGAAACATAATACAGACGAACAAATTAGGATTATGTAACGAGGTGGTTTTTGCCTCAGGAATAAACCTTGCTTGATTGCTAATTACATTTACCCGACTATACAAAACCACTTGATTCACTATTTCCCATTTTTCATCAGAGTAGGTAGGTCCCTAATGCTTGATACCGAAACGACCAAAGTAGTCAAATACAAGATTTCTCCGGATTCCTATATCAACACAAAAATGCTAAGAGACTTTGCCAGGAATAATGTTTTTTATGTTCATGTTGATAACGCGAGCAGATCCGTTTCCAGATCGTCCAAAACTCAGTAAAAATTTGATATTTACTTGAAAATTTCACACCAGTGATTTCTAACTGATCGAATCGGTTTTTTTTCATAAATCACCATAGCGACGTATGTATTTCAGCATTTCTTATTTAAGTGTATTATTGTAGTGTAGCAGTTATAAAAGCGTGTTCTTGTATCAATATTCATTCTTACGTCGGCGGGAGAAGTTAGTTTCTCTAGTAACAAAAGAGGGGCAGAAGTCTTGTATTATTTCTTAGGGAGATAATGTGACATATTTTCTCCCTAGGGAGTTTATAGTAACTCTACATTTTCCGCATAGCTCTGCGCTTTCTCTTCGGAACACTCCTCTCTGAAGCGGGTATAAGCTGAATCATATAGATTTCTAAATCTCACTGGTAGCAAGTTTATGCATCTCTGCAGAAGCAGTATCAATAGTTTCTTGGGGTGTTTCCCTCGATTTCTTGTTCCATAACCGTTAACCATGTCCAAAGCTGTTTTCATAAATTCCAGTTTATTATTTACTGTCACCATGGATTGTTAACAAGATGCATGTTGTCTAGATACGAATTCCACAAACTATACTACTACATATTATGACAAAACACTTTGACCAAATTCTCATTCTTTTTGATTTTTGTGTTTTCGCCAGCGTATAAAATAGTTTATACACCTCAGGACAGAAAGCTATTTTTCCCTCGGTACTTTATATCTCTAGGGCTTCGCTCTCGATTCACAAATCGCACCTTGGAAACAATCTTGCATATCTGTTCTTTGATGTATAATGTACTATACTATCATAACAACTAAATAATAACTGCAACTTTGACAATATCAAGAATTAATTGACATTATATTATTAATTTCATCTGACATCCAACTCGCACATACTGGGGGTCAGCTACCGCCACAGTAGCTTTGCTGTCCGAGCATATAAAGATTGGTCGTCGACCTCTCATGATCAGGTATTCTTGGAACACAGGTAAGTATTGAAAATACTTCAGCCTGAAACACTGATGCATATTTGTCCGGAGAAACCGATATTTATTATCCTGTTCCTTCATTGTCCCTGCAACTGAACTGCTCCCAAATTTAGAGCCATTTGTGTTCCAGATCGACTTATTGGGAGGAGGCACGCCAGGTGTTGTGTATTTTCATTCTTCCCTCGTCAAATTTTCGAAATTCGAGATGGCAGATCCAATACTGCATAAGAGTTTATCAATTATGATCCGATTCTATTATGATATACGAACTGGAAAAAGGTAGAAAATGCATAGTAGTTTTAAAAACAAAGAGAACACGCTTTTATGCGGTTAGTCGAACTAAACAGGAGTAGAAAATGAAATAATGAGAGTGTGTTGTTGAATATTCAACTGAAAAAGTATTTTCCAGGAATAATGTATGTACATACCGAAACAAGGTTTACCGGGTCAGTTATAATCAATAAAATGACTCGAAATGAGTTCAATATTTTTGTCTTTTCGTCAAATTCATTCTACCAGGTAGCGTAGCAACGCGCGCAAGGTACAGCTAGTTTCAAATAAAAAACAAGACTGAAAATATTATAGTAGGGAAGCCCAAGCGGGCATTCCTGGATTCACTAGAGCGCGGCAGATTAACAAAAACAGGGTATCCTTGGACCTTGTGAAGTACTTCCACCATACCTGAGCCCTTTAGTAGTAAAATCATCAATTAAGTGTGGTGCTTGCAGCCACTGGGAACTATGTATGTAATTGTGGTAACGTAGGAAACTGAAGAAGAAGTTTCACTCCGTATATTGTTATCATTGTCATTTCATGACATTTGTAGAAAAAATTTTATTGAATTCAGTGGATTAAGTTTCATGTTACAACAATGAGTAACAATAGTTTGAATTGTGTATTTTGTAAAAAAAAAACATCGAGACTAGACCATCTCAAGAATTTTTGTTCATCTATCTCAAATACCAAAGCCGATATCTCACTTTGCCACACTATTGGTCCACCCTGTATGTCTACATGAACCTTTCAACAAGAAATTGTGAATTCTTCGAGCTGTTGGAGTCCTGCTACGAAAAACTAACCACCCTGTATATTTTATATTCTAGTTATTACATTCAGTTAGCAAGAGAAAATTCAACCATCAGATTGAGGTAATTCCTCTACATAATTGTCAGATTATTATGGGTCGATACGACAAGGACACGTCTGTATAACAATCTGACGCGCTCGAGTATTTCAATTTAACGATTTTTCTTTCATTTTTAAAAATTGATCATGACTTTTGGTCGCGACCAAATCGTAAGTCTTTTGAATAGGAACTAAAGGGCTTTCACGTTGGGTTGATAGTTGCGCAATACTTGGTAACAATGTCGTGCCAAAACTGCACATCTAAAAATACTAGTAACTTTCGAAATGGGCAAACCGCGTTATCGATTTAAGTTGGCAAAACTGTACACCGATGCCAGATTTATTTGACATTTCTAGAAGCGATTTGTTGTGATCAGCTGATCTCTGCGAATTATTTGTTACTGACAATTTGTACTTTCATGGAATTGTTTGTGATTTATTTATGGATCATATAGGTAAAATTCCATTTATTCAAAATGCCCAAACCATTGAGTGCGGAGGCGCGGAAGATGGTGGTATCATTGATACAATATTTCGAAAATGAACGTGATAACGATGGCAAGTTGAATGATGGTATTAATAATGATATTTTGTGTTGTCCGAATGATCCAAATATGATTTGTCTGAATTACAGAGAGTAGCTGCTGCATTAAGAATAAGTATCGCTACTGTATGGAAAATATATGCCAAACAGGAACATGGTTATGATTTGGATGGCCCCAAAAATACTAACTAACACTAGCGACATATCCATATTCGGGCGGTTAGTCATTCAGCCATTTCCTTTCAACTGGCAGCACTGTATGTGTTGATATATTGACGTCACTATCAACCTAGCATAAAAGCCCTTTACTTGAGGGTTCACTTCACTTTCCTTCTCAATATCTGAAGCACTTGAATGATTTTTTTTTACCTATTCTCTATCCCTTCGTACGGCCACCCCCACCATGCAAACCGGCAGATCAATATTTTTCGGTTATCATAAACACGTGGGGCACATACTCTATCAATATTAATGAATCCAATATCAACACCCATTCAACATCCATTTTGTAGTTGTACAATGGACAACGAAATTTTTACAGCCAATGGATATCCATCATACTTATCCAATGGAAATCGTTTCGCAAAGTATATACCCAATCAGCACAAGTACGTCTTATGGACGTTTTAAAAACGTCCACTCTGGACATTCAGGACGTTTTGGGGACGTCCATTTCCGGACGACGGACGTCTTATGGACGTTTTGAGGACGTCCATTGTTAATAATCAGGATGTTTTGGGGACATCCAGTTTAGGTCCAGACTAGGACCTATTTGGGATGGAAAATGGACGTATTGAGGACATTCAGACAATATTGATTATTGATTTTCTGACCCATCTGAAGAGTGAAATACTTGAATATTAGTTAACATTTATTAGCAAACAATAATATGAACAGAGATTCAGGTAGTTGTTTCAATTTCACTCTTCCATATCGTATATCAGCAGCTGCACCACTAAAAACGTCGCGTGATTCATCCAGTTACGCAGGCGCGATGATGTCTTTTTCTGATTGGCAGCCTTCTGTTGTCTTCTTCACTGGATCTGTAAATAATAATAATATTCAATAACATCTTCTGTGAATACCATAAACCATAAACACACACCCACTTTCAACGTGTAGTAGTCAGTATAGCGGAATACTTCATTATTTTTATTTCATTGGGAACTTATTCCATACATAAACTGATTCTTAGGTAGGTACCTATATAACCTCTATGAACCTTGCACGAATTATATTATGTTTTAACTATATACAAAAATATAAACTTTGGTAGATGATGGAAATAGGATTAGGTAGAGCTTTGCATGAGATCAAATTATTTAGAAAGGTATCTAATGTTTTCAACTACAGATTTGATGTTCTTACTCAAGCATCTTCATGCGAATGAAAATAAAACGATAGCGTCGATAGCCATACTTGCCTTCAAATAAACATCTCGATGGAACTCGAAATCGAAGTTCACCAGTTGATAGATGATATCCGCAAAGATTTCACTTAATCACTGCTTTTACAGTCTAATAACCCGAGAAGTTCAGAATGTCCTTGGACCTGAATCACAGTTTAATCGGCACTCGGCAGTGGTCAACTGACGGACGCCATCTTCCTACGTTTTCGTTTCACAGTTTCACACGTAACACGCACAGTGTTGCCGGAGGAAAATTTGTCGGAGCAGTAGATGGGTGGGGAAAAACAGTAGATCATCAAAACTGAACAGAAGATTTAGATAATCGTCACAATTGCTATCATAAATGAAAAAACATAGTCACCTATATAATAAACGAAAAAAAAATCATGTTCGGTCTCTATACCTATCAAAAATCGAACGAAGAATAACAAAAAATAATGAAATAAAAAATAAAATTTGTGAAAACCGCAACCAGATTGGAAATAAAAGCTAATTTTCACTAATCAGACTGAATATGATAGTTGCAGTATATTTTTATCATACATGCATCTTCTTACTGTGATGTCCCATTAATTTTTCATTGTTGCATATTGGGTAGTTTTACGTCATATCAAAACTTGACCAATCAGACCATTGCCTTGAATAGTTGAACAGTAGAACGGAGACAAAAACAGTAGATCTACTGCTAAAATAGTAAGTCTGGCAACGCTGAGCACGCATGCGTTCTACGGTTGCTTTACATATCCAGTGATTCAATCAAATCTTATTATAAAAGCGCGGCTTGTATGAATACTTCAGTGTGGGTTTAAGAATGGTCAAACTGTATAGGTATTATGTGATTGAAGGAATATGATTCAACATAACTATATAAGTTGGTACAAATCAGTTAAAATCATAAATATTACAAATTCATAATATTAATAATGAAATGAAATTCAATATATTGATACAGCTGATATATAATATATTTTTTGACATTTGACATACCTACCTACTTATATCAATTTAAACTGATATACCGTGAGAGTCTGTAAATTGGACGTTTTAAAGACGTCTTTTTCTGGACGTCCAGAGTATGTCCAATAATGGACGTCTTAAAAACGTCCATAAAAGGTCCTGGACGTTCAGACCAAAAATCGACCTAAAATGGACGTCTTCGGGACGTCCCGTGCTATCTGGGTATGTGTCATTTATGACTCTTCTATTTCAATTGAAATATTTTTACCAATAATATATAATATATATATGAACATTAATCACGGACAACTTCGCACTCGGTACCTACTATTTTTCAAGATTTTATACGTCTCATAATTTTTGTAGGTTACGTACCTATATAGAGGTAGGTACTTATTTTAAAGTTGATTTTCATCCAATTTCAATTTTAAACCATTTAGGCCGTGCAAATAAGATCGATATGGGCAAATATTATACGGCGAGGTTTCTTTCGAAAAAGATGAATCACCCTGTAACACTTCTGATAAGGGCCGTGTAAAAGCTTTATTGCGGCACTAAACTTCAGCAAATTGCATTTTCTCTCGATGTGAAATACCGTGAATACGAAATACTTGCTATAATATTTATAACAGCTCAGTGGTCCAGAGGTTAGCGTTGTGATCCACGAGAGCGGGGTCGGGAGTTCAATCCCCTCAAAGGACAACTTTTTTTTAATTTCTACGTTCTGGCTGGACAAAATTTGGATATCCAATGGAAATCCAATGTATTCCTAATGAGTATCCAATAGACTTATCATTGGAATGTACATAAGTTGGATTTTTGGTAGACATCCATTAGAGTTCTGATGTGTATACAATGGTATTTCAAATGTAATGGACATACAATGGATCTTCATTGGGAATCCATCGGATGTCTGATGAGTATCGCCAATAGACTTCCAATGGAAAGGACAAATATTGGATGTCCAATGGAAATCCATCAGATGTCTAATGGAAAGCCAATGGACTTCCAATGTATGTCCAAACTGTTGGACATGTATTATCCAATGGATGTCCATTGGACAAATACTGGACAATGCCGTCCATCCAATGGATGTCCAGGGTATCCATAGCTGGACATCCATTGGTTGTCCAATGGATTCACTTGTGTTGTCTGGGCTATTAGGTCACTGCCTACAAACATATCCATATTGAAAATAGAGAAAAATACGTCGTAGGCAAATCAAAGTCCATAATATGAGACACATCTTCCTGAGGACCCAAGTTATGAACGTCCACAGATGCATCCTGAAACTGGATTACTAGCTAGTTTATTTATTTCAAAGAGGTGCAAACATACTCTTTTTTCATTATCAATCAACTAGGAACCTATGAGTTCACATATTTTTCTTCCAGGTCCAGCATTTTTTGGTAACAAATGCTTAGGAAATCGAAATATACTGGGTACAGCATCTGGTTTCAATAACCTGGTATGTCTAAATGAATAATCAGTTAGCAGGAAATGCTCTCCACAAAGCTTGCTGGTTCTAGATGGAGTCCAACTCTCTCTACGAACTGAATGGAAAACTGCAACAAATAATATCACTCAATACGTTTATGGAAAAGTCATGGAAGTATTTAACTTTGACAAATAATATACCTAGGTATAGGTTTTGAATATATTCTGAGACTGATAACATTATACACTTATAACTGATGATCTTTTCAACAACTATATTTTTCAAAAATCTGAACAATATTCAACCTACCCATGGAATGACAATTTCTTTTTGTCTTGCTCGTTCTTGCATCCAAAGGCGACACAATAAATCACCATTGTATATCAGAACCTTCTAAACAATTAGTTCACAGTGTTCACACCAACAAATGCAGTCCTCTTTATTAAAACAAAACACGCTAAATTAATAGATATTTCACATAACCAAAGACAATAAACTTATGTCTTCACTATCTTGCATGTTTAGATGAGAGAAAAAAATCTAAAGTACTTTAATCATTAGATAAAAGAAAACGTAAACACAAATCCACCATTAAACAACACGAGTAGAAAAGAGATAGGTTACCGTAAATCATGCTATCTTTGTTGCAGCTGCCCCTGACACACTTTGTGCTATTCGAGAGAACAGCCGTCTCCCTTCCAGGTGTTTATATTGAGTTCATTGTTGATATCTGATGCGCTCGAGTATTTCTATGTGACTGTTTGTTTTATACATTTTTGGACACTTGTACACGCTCTCCTCACCATATCACATAAACTTTTAATCATTTTCGCATCTAATCTTCACAACCGTATACGTAGCCTCTTTGCCACCCCTACTTTCAGATTGGATATGATCGATTGAAAAGGCACAACAATTCTCAAGTTATTAATCCAACTGCAAGTTGAATAACTTCCAATGTGTGTCTCACGAGAATTACTTTATATTTGCACCAATCTACGAAAGCGCTGAACGGACATGATCTTTTTTTTTATAATTGCCAGTTTGATCTGGCAATTAGGTAGTATTGCCAGTTTGAACTGGCAATTAGCCATAATTGCCAGTTTCAACTGGCATTTAGCCATAATTGCCAGGTCGAACTAGCATTCAGCTATAATTGCCAGTTTGAACTGACAATTAGCCATAATTGCCAGTTTGAACTGGCATTTAGCTATAATTGCCAGTTTGAACTGGCAATTAGCCATAATTGCCAGTTTGAACTGGCATGCCAGTTTGAACTGGTAAATAGCCATAATTGCCAGTTTGATCTGGCATTCAGTCATAATTGCCAGTTTAAACTGGCATTTAGCAATAATTGCCAGTTTGAACTGGCATTTAGCGCTTTAGTACGAAAGGGCCCCGCAAATGGAATGTCACAGTTCAAGCAATGACAGCTCTGTCTAATAGATGCCCATTACTTGAGAGGAAATCAGATGGCTACAAAACAAAGAAATCAAGAATGTCGCTGTAATCTGTCACAGCCGTAGGAAAATTATGGTCTATAACTCGCAGGGAATGCTAATTTCCCACTCGAATGATTGCAGCATTATTCGTCTACGGCTCATGCTGCAAATTTCAGTCTCGGGGAAAATCACTAACATTCCGTTCCTGTTGAACAATATACTATTAGGGTCCCTTGATGGAAATTGACATTAAAGTCATCTTAACAGGGTACGGACAGATCCTCGTCTCCTCTCACTCTGAAGTGTTTGTGAAACAGTTATATATAGTTCCATCCTCATTCAATTCTAGGGAAAAACACTAGATTTTTGACATTCGTTGTTTTTTAGGTTATATTGAGGTCACTGGCGTATCTTACGTAATTTTCATATGGAATTCCCGATTCAACTATACCAAGATAAAGATGAACAGTCCTCTAGATTTAGAGTTTACTACTCCAGCATAATCTTTGCGAGGTAGGGAACATATAAATTGTACTGAAAGCTTAATATATTTCACTAAGAGAGACTGTTCTTAGACTGTATACTAGGGTTGACTGAATTGACTGAATGAATTCTGATTTCAAGCTAAGCAGAAGTTTATCTATCAGTTTAATGAGCTGAGCCTTATGATTGAGAAATGATGGAAAACGAAACTACTGTACTTATTCATGTGTGCTAAATATATTTTTGGAAATCCAGCTCGGTGAAGAATTTATGGAGTGACTAATAGCACGTATATCATGTATAAAACTTTGTCTAGGACGATAAGTAGGCTAATAAAAAATAATACATAAAATATGCAGGAAAATAAAGAATAGAGTATACTTTACCCCCATGTTATACATATGATTTTTCCGTCCCCCTCAAATTAAAAGTCATTTTCGAACAATTGATTGATAAAAGTAACAAAGAAGTAGGTATACGCAGTATAACTTATAGTCACGTTATTTTCACACTTGCATCCTACATATTTTCCATTTGTGGTAGAGTAATAATCATATAAACTAATGTCTTTCGCCATATCGAATCCGCCATCTTGAATTTTCCAAGTTTGACGAAACAATCATCATCTCCAACCCCGGAAAACCCCAGATGTCTTCCAATTTTGAATAGAATCGGACCATAATTACAAAGCTCGTTCGCCATATGATCTTCAACAAGTAAACACCCTGTACATACCTATTATTGAAATTTTGAATGATTGAGCGCTCATGGATGTGACGTGACAGCAATGTCAGGGTTGCCAGTAGACGAAACTAAAGTCTCTAGATCATTAAAAAAGAATGCAGCTATGATCTGTCCGTACCCTGTTAAGATGACTTTAACGTCAATTTTCATCAAGGGACCCTATATACTATAGGTCTCTAACGTCACAGTGGAGTAATTGAATGTCAATAATTCATTATCAGTCCACTCGCCCTTTGCGTTGGTCGAAATAATCGTACGCGTTCGCATTAGTTTTATGGCGTCACTAGATGGCGATGACATAGCTAGATCCTTTCGTACGGAAGCGCTAATTGCCAGTTCAAACTGGCAATTATGGCTAATTGCCAGTACAAACTGGCAATTATAGCTAAATGCCAGTTCAAACTGGCAATTATGACTGATTGCCAGTTCAAACTGGCAATTATGGCTAATTGCCAGTTCAAACTGGCAATTATAGACAGAAAGTTTCATGTCCGTTCAGCGCTTTTGTACCAATCACTCCAGCTCTTCAATAACAAACGCATATTCCTCCACTCGAATCATTTGTATTTTTTTGTCTTCAGAATTTATTGAGCTCGACTGCAGCCCCTCTTCCAGAATATAAGACCGCTTCCGTGAAAAAAAGCAGATGGATAATATCGCACTACGGGATGTTCAAAAGCGCCTGGGACTGGCTGATCCTCATAGCTACGTTCTACGTGGCGGTTGTCGTTCCATACAACGCTAGTTTCCAAACAGAGAGACCTTCTGTTATATTGGACGTCTTCGTTGAAGCGCTATTTTTCGCAGGTTAGTATCCTTATCATCACTAACTAGCTCTGTCCGGCCTGGCTTCGCAAGGTTAGTGTACCCATTTGAAAAAAAAAGACATTGACATTTGTGTGCTTATCTACTATCATATAATACTTACACTATTCTCATTCTTTCATTATCATTTGTATATGTATTCATGTTCCACGTATTGAAAAATTCAACCTAATCGGTCAAGTCGTTTAGTAGTTGACGTACCACCAGCAGCGCCACCTACCGCCTTCAAATGTATTTAAAAATCATCAGGAAACCATCGAATTACCCATATGGAATTTCAACCCAACTGGTTCAGCCGTTTAGTAATTATGTGAAGAAGATAAATACGGAAGGATAATTCTTACTACCTACCCATTATCCTATTACCTAGGAATGAAGCATTTTCCTGCGGTAAATGTAGCCTCATCAGTGATAATGTTGGATTCTTATGGTGGAAGAATTATTCAAATCGGTCCAATATTCTCGTGGCACTTGATATCTACAAGGAATTCGATCGAGTCTGGCACCACGGACTTCTTGCCAAGCTTCCATCTTATGGCTTGCCTCCTCAGCTATGTTCTCTGCTAGCTAGTTTTCTCTCGAACAGGTCTCTCTATGTAGTGGTCGACGGTGTTTTATTTGACTCTGTTATCATAAAAAATGCCGGTGTTCCGCAAGGATCAATTCTAGCACCAACACTATTTCTACTCCATATCTACGATTTGTTCGAAGCAACTTCATGTCCAGTACACAGCTTCGCGGATGATAGTACCCTCCATATCGCCTCCTCTTTCAGGACTCCAATATCAACTCCACCGTTTTTTCTGTTTTTTCCAAATATGGGTTTTGCCATTAAATATTGATCATGTACCCTCATAGGAACACAGGACATCTTTGAAATCAACCTGACACTCAACCGATGCTTTGCACAATAATTTTATTCAAAGTTTTTCATAATGTTCTTTCATTCCCACGTGGGATTATTATAGAGCTTGATCCCATAGTATATAGGATGATTCTGAGATACTGCCAATGTACTACGAAGCAAATGCAATTGAGTATAATTCCTAGTGTGATGATCATAGATTTGTTTCAACCTGTGCGTAGGTACCTTATACTGTAACATCTAATTTCAGTAAATGTTACTTTTCCGACCAGATATTGATAGTACCAAGTATTCAACTGACCTTCTCAGAGTAATTAATTCAACTCTGGTTTTCTCTGAATGTATTTTGAGAACTTGCATTCCAATTTGTAGGATATTTTGAGCTTCTCTGTTACAGATTTCATGGAGCTACGAGTCACTGGCATTCATCGGAGATCATCATGTATATTCTTTGCATAATCTGGATTTTAATTGCATGTAATGTTTTGTTGACTTGATGAAAGTTCATTATTTCAGTTTGTGTTGATAAAATTCAGGTGAAATGTCAAACAAGTTGTTGAGGTTCAAAATTGTAAATTTAATTCTTCTTTTTCTTTTGTTCCATTGTCTCATGTAGCATTTACCAGTAGTTCAGTGTTCAGCCCTCAACGAGCAGGATCGCGACAGTTACATATCAAGGTTGATAGACTTCTCTTTATCCTCAACATGATGTCTAAGTAATAGGCCGTCTGCGTTTTCTTATTGTTATTGATCTGTATTGATTATTCATTTGAACCTGGTATCGGTTATTGCAACGGTTGAATCGAATCTGGCTATTTGGTTACTATGATTTTTTGACTTTTATGACATGGACATTTGAATTTCCAACTAGAAAAGAGAAATAAAAATTGAAAATTGTTTCTTTCTGCATCTGGCCACCATTGAATGAACTCGTAGGTGGATGTCCGCTAAATTACATTTCTGATCATCCACCATTTTTCGTGAATAACATCTAATTAGAGGTAACTATTCAATTATAGAATATTTTTGATTTATTGAAATTATTATCTCTATGGAATTTGATCCATATTCAAGGAAATTATAACTATTTGTATGTTATTATAACATGTTTTCTATTTTTCCTATGTTATAGTTGTGCCAGACTTTTACTTTTACATTTGCTTTACATTTTGCTTGTACTTTTACTTTAATTTTCACTTTGTGGATTTGGAAGATAATGTAACTATTTTGCTAGTAAATGCTTCTTTATGGACTCGAAAGAGTGAGCATTCCTGATGATTATATGAAACAATCTTCATGGAAAGATTGTCCTGGCTATTAGAGCCGATTTATTGTTTCTGATATCAACACTGGAAAGTTGATGTGAATTTCGAGAAGATATAGATAATTTCCAACTTGCTGTCATAAATTCAACGTACTGGCTGGACAAAGCATACTTATAGGTCACCTGACGTCTTACCAGTCTCGTATGCCCATGAAATCTGAAACCTGGTGCCCAAAATGATAAAGAAATTGACCATGATGTAATTTGGAAGCTGGATATATCAATAAGCTCTAGCAACATTTTCTGGCTTGTTCACAGTCTTGCTGACATGAAGTATTCTCTGCACATCATAAAGTCTTCACTGATCGTTTGAAACATTTATTATCAAATTTTTATAATATAAAATCAAGTACAATTTGGAATCTAGTACAATTTAGAAGTCATTCAATATTCCTATATCTGTGAAGGTGTAATGCATTATATCTGGGGAATATTCCATTGATTTCAGTGATTAGATTTATTCAATCCCGATGATCATTGTGTCAAGTTTCACTGATAGGAGATTGTTTATTTAACACCCTGTATATTAAATATGCACACCTAGTTGCATTTCAGGTACAGTCAAAATTATTTGTGACACATTATAAATGTTTGTGATGCAGATTTAATATTCCTTCGAATACCCTTTTTAGTCAGTAAATGAACCTAAATTTTATTTGTTTGATTTGTTTTCCAATCCTTCAACACAGACAATTTCTTTCTACAGGGATTGGCTTAAGAAAGAGGTTTGTTGAACTTTATTTTCTGTAGATGGCGTCCAAATAAAATCTTATCTGGTGGAACTATCTTCCTTATGCTAATTGTTATCTCTTGGACAAACTTATATGATATGGTGAGTAAATGAACCACGACCCATTTGCACCGACTATATGAGCTGACCGTTCGTTCGATCATCGCACAGTATAACCAGAAATTTCTGTACTTCTCACGTTTTAAGGGTTATAATACTATACATGATATTTTATGACCTTATTTATACAAGTGTTTGTTTAGTAGGTACATATTTGAATTCCAATAAATTGATCAAATCCGTTCAATAACGGTTTAATTTCAGATTGCCGTTAGTATCGGTTCAATTCCTTTAGGCCAGTATTTTTTCATTAATTCTTTAACGTCTACCATTTTTTTTCAAATCTGTGTTTGAAGAAGAATGAGAAGTCTTTTGGGTATTTCGATCGCAAAGTGATAAATTGCCTCTTGACAAAAAGAGTTACGAAGAGACGAGGAGCGAAGTGCAGTAATCTTTGAAGCTTTCGAGCGCCAATGAGTGAATGAATGCACTTCAATTACCAATTAAGAACATCGGGAAATTTGATGAGCGGTAAACGTCCCTCACCAACGGATATCGTGCTGGGGTTATAGTGTTGTAGATATGCGATAAAAAATGGTCTCAGGTGGAAACAATTTCAACAAATTTTTTTTTTGCTTTTCTCAGTTCAGAATGCATAGAATAACACATATGAGAAAATATAGAATGATACCTCTGTGCAAAATAAAAATACAGTGTTTCCAATATTCGTTTATTTGTTAATACGATATAAATCATAAACCTAATAAAAATGGCATATTTGGCATGTAACAGAAGTTCATTCATTATCTTCAACTTCCTCGATTGGAATATTGGTATCTTCCCGAACAATTATTGCACAATACTGTGCAAAAAAATTCCGTATCGTCGACATTTACATCTGGTTCCACAAGGTTCATCTACTTCAGTTTTGCAAGAACTTCTGTACGTCATCATATGATACAGAAAACCCAAGCTTATGAAGTTCATCTACAAGTAACCGAAATCGAAAATCTCGATGATACTGCACACCAACACCTAGACGAATTGATCTTATGATAGATCGTGGCCTGGCAGCTTGCATTAGTGCCTGTTCAATTGAATTTTTCTTCAAACTTGAGGATTTTTTGTTGATCATCATATCCCAGAATTTGTTCAAAATGTCGGGTGAAAGCTCATTATTTTCCTGCTCGGAACTTATCTCTTCTGGTGAAGGATAAAATAACTCTAAGGATGTTCTCATCAACTTGATTACATTCTTAATCAGTTGTTTTCCCTGTTACGATCATATTAGCTCTATCTTTTTGTCTCAATATCATAATGTCATCCGAGAAATATTATTCTAATTTTTTATGCATACGACGAACAGTGTAAGGTTCGATATTTTCTGGCAGCAGCTCTGCCGTTTTGTCCAGCAACTCCTGAACTGAAATTAGTTCATCATTTTCCTTGAGCCACCTGCATATTTCTGAAAAGGCATCTCCTTTATTTTTATCAGAAGGACGTCCCCTCAACTTTGTCTGTTCATTGGGAATATCATGTTGATGTTTCTTAGGAATAGAGTCGCCTTTTCCAAAATTCACACTACATTTCTGATTATACAGAGCATCTGATGCTGGCAAGTATCGATAACGGAAAGAAGACGTGCAAGGACATTTGATGATCAGAAATCATTTCTTGCCTCACACACATCATCAATAGTTTGTCGAAACGCGAGAGTTCGTACTGCAGATTTAATTATTTACTCAGTTTCCTTCATGAATTGGCCACAAAACAAGCAATTATCTTTGAATGCGAATGTCGGCAGCTCAGATTACAAAGCTCTGTTGCTGCTGCTGCTGCTACTAGTTGATACTTCTCTATCAGGATCTGATTTGACCCAAACGAAGAATTCACGTTTGCAGCTGGTACCAGCTTCTAAAAATCAGTGTGAACAGAAAGCTTCTGAGGTTCCTGTGTACTTAGAAACATCCCCGGCAGATGGCAGTAAGCAGAAAGTCTGTGACGTTCCTGTATCCTCCGATTCCTCTGCAACATCCCCGGCAGGTGGCGCAAGCCAGATTAACGACAGTGATGGCACCAGCAGTTATCTATTCGCTGATATGACGACAAAGGCAAAGGATGATATAGCCACAGTACCAAAAATAACATTAGAAACAGATGTCAATGATCAAAAGTCAGAAGAAGAAGAAGAAGGTGACACTTCTCAAGACAACAAGAACAAGTGGATTGAGGTTAGGAAAATGAAAAAAACCCATAACAAGCCTGCTATTTCCAAAAACTTCTCGCGCCCTGAACCTCTAAGGGGGCAGAACGAAGCTGTTTCATCATTGAAGGTAGCCCAAAAGATGGCTTATCTGTTCATTTCTGGCCTATCGCCAGAAACCGAAAGCCAAAACCTAATGGATTATCTCAAGAGTCAAAATATGCAGGATGACTATTTCTGTGAGAAAATGAAGACAAAAGGGAAAATGTACAGTTCATTCAAACTAGCTGTTCCATTAAAGAAGAAAGATGATTATATGTCGGCAGTACTATGGCCTAAGGACACAATTGTGAACCATTTTCAGAATTTGCAGCGCCAATCATCAGTGGCAAAATCGAAAAATCCAAGGCAAATATTGTAAAAGTGGACCCAGAAATTCTGAGAATCCTACACATCAATATTCGCTCCCTAAGGAATAAAGTTGCTTTTTTGGAAGCATTTCTTATAGACAAAGATTATGATGCCCTGTGTCTATCAGAGCACTGGCTCAGCAATGAAGAAATTAACGAATTAGGACTAGAAAAATTTATATTATCAAGCAGTTTTTCAAGAACTGGTAATATTGGAGGTGGCGTAGCTATTTACTTGAAGCAAAGTCTAGTTTTTAGTAATTGTATTGTAATAAATAACTTGAGCATCCAAGGATGTATTGAGTGTTGTAGTGTATATGTTAAAAATTTCAATGTTTATATTTTATCTCTCTATAGGCCACCACAGGGCTGTTTTGACACTTTTTTAGATGTACTGGAGACAATCTTGAATAGGGTAGGTCTTGGCAAGAAAATCATATTAGCTGGTGATTTTAACATACACTTCAATACAAATGAGATAGAAAATCAACGTTTGGGAGATAGTCTTGAGAGTTATGGCTTTGTACAAACAATCACATCACCCACTAGAGCTAGAGCATGTCTAGATAATATATTTGTGAATTTCAGCACTGATTCTTTTTCAGCTGATACAATAGACCTTAGTATATCAGATCATCTGGGTCAAAGGTTGTTGGTACCAATTACTGATAACAGTACAGAGGTGAAACTAGAGAAGAAGGTATGTAGGCCAATTACCCAGTCTGGTATGTGTGTTTTTTACAGTATGATTGAAGCTAGTGATTGGAACTTTGTTGATGATAGGAATTTGTGTGTGAATGCAAAATTCAGTAAATTCATGTCTATCTTGGAAGAAACCTATAAGATATCTTTTCCTGAAAAGACATATAAAATAAGAGCTAGTCAGGGGCATCATACAACATGGTTTGATGATACTCTAAGGGCTATGCGTGATCATTTAAATTTTTTGGGAGAACTGTATAGACATCACAACAGCATAGAACTGAGGCAGGAATATAATAGATATAAATTGAGATATCGATTTGCTATTAAACAAGCCAAGATAAAAGCAAATGACAAGTTAATAAAAGATGCTGCCAATCCATCTAAAATGACATGGCAAATAATAAACAATCTTAGGGGTTCAAATAAAAAGAAACAGAAAATAGAAACTGGTGGAATATTGGCAGAGGAATTTAACGATTTCTTTGCAAATATTGCAAATAATGTTATTGAGAAAATACCCATATCACAAACTGATCCAATTAATTATTTGGGAAATCCTCTCGCTCCCAGAGCTCCCTTCTCATTTTCCGAGGCTTCAGTTATTGAAATCAGAGATATCATTGACAACTTAAAAAACAAACCTAGTTCTGACATCTACGGACTCAATGTGAAACTGATCAAATCTGTGAAAAACAATATTATCCATCCTCTCACAAAACTAATTAACCAGGCATTTAGGGAAAATATCTTTCCAGATGTTCTAAAAATTGCTCAAGTTATACCTATATATAAAAGTGGTGAACTGGACTTACCCCAGAATTACCGACCTATATCTCTCCTGCCAATAATATCAAAAATACTAGAAAAATGTACTGCCATCAGAATAACAAAATTTTTCGAAGAAAATAAGTATTTTACAGAATGTCAATTTGGATTTAGGAAAAATAAGAATACAGTATTGGGAATATTGGATCTAGTATCATATATTTATGAAGCTTTTAATAATCTAGAATTCACAAGTGCCTTGTTCTGTGATCTGAGTAAGGCGTTTGATTGTGTGTCACATGAAATTCTTTTGCGCAAACTAAAAAGTTACCACTTCTCAGCAGATAGTTTTACCTTTCTCAAGTCTTACCTAACAAATAGAAAACAAACTGTGAAAGTAGATAGTGTTTCATCGGCACTTAAGGATGTCACAATCGGGGTGCCCCAAGGCTCAGTCTTGGGGCCCGTCTTGTTTTTAATATATATAAATGACTTGCCATCTATAGAACCAGGAGCAAAATTCACACTATTTGCGGATGATACGACGGTGGCCATTTCAGCAAATACACTAGAAGAGGCTCTAAGGAGTACAGTAGATATTCAAAATAACATCCAGAGTTGGTTTTGTGCCAACAAACTTCTACTCAACACCGGAAAAACAAATAAGATTGTCTTTTCAACTAGGGACACGGGTGTGACCAACGGTGACGTCAGTAGTGTGAAATTTCTGGGGGTACAGATTGACCCACTGCTGCAATGGGGTGTGCATATTGATGGGGTGGCAAGCAAATTAAGGAGTGGCTTATTTGCTCTTCGCTCTCTAGCTGGTAATGTCTCTATTTCTTCATTGAGAACAGCTTACTTTGGAATGTTCCATTCTGTGATGTGCAGTGCGATATTGGTATGGGGGCACGTACCACAGTCAAAGAGAATATTTGCGTTGCAAAGAAAGGCTATGAGAATTATTGCAGGACTAGGGTATATGGATGACTGCCGTGAGGTATTTGGCGAGCTTGATGTGTTGACTCTGCCATGTGTATACATACTCGAATGCCTGATATACGTTCACAAAAATAAAAATTTATATAGGACTCACGCTGAAAATCACGAAATTCAGACAAGAGGTAGGAATAGGTTAATACCAGTCCATCAACGTCTAACAAGGTGTCAAGACGGCCCTGGGTACTTGGCTGTAAAATTTTACAATAAAATTCCTATCAATATCATAAATTTAGAATTTGATAATTTCAAGAAAGAAATAAGAGGTTTACTCAATCAACGCAGGTTTTATTCAATAGATGAATTTTTAAACTACAACTTCTGATAAGAAACGAGTTTTAACATAACTTTAAGGTACTCAGTACAGTGTCTAAAATTTTGTATTAGTATATGTATTTTTATATTTTTTGTAACAGTAATTGAATTATGTATTATAGCTTGACGTGTGTAAATACAATTGTATGTTAACATAAATAAATGAAATGAAATGAAATGAAATGAAACCTGAGATCATTTTTCATCTTGTTCGGATTTACGTACAAACGACGACATTCGACGTGAACAATTAGAGGATGAATAGGCACTAGTTCCAAGAGTACAATTATTTTGTCTTGCTGCTACTTGCTAGCACTTATAATTCCTTATTGGACACCTTTAGCAGTCAATTCAACACAATTCGAACTGTCATCAGTACTCAACGAAAATAATAAACATTTGTTATCTTCCATCACTGCTATTAATTCTCTATGTTTAAGTATACCTCGAATAGTATATCAAATAATGGAACCTTTTTATTCACGATCACAGAGAATAGTTTCAATCACATTTTTAATATAGTGGAAGGGGTCGAATGAGGTTTCAGAAAATGAAAACTGCGTTTTTGTGGAAATTCAATTCCTCCAACTGCTCTACTATTTTTGAAGGTTTGGTTTTAGGAACTGAGAAATCTAATGTGCTCCGCCATTGGAGTGGGACACCTGCCATTCTCGCTCAGCTTCGTAAGATTATAGCTTTCAAACAAATCAACCGATTTCAACTCGATTTTCAGATTTCAGACTCTTTTTCATTGTCTTCAGAATCATGGAATGAAAAAATGGGAGAATGTCTCTTTCACAAGTCGATGAATGGTCCACTGCAAACTTGCATCAAATTCCGAGTGATTCCATTCCGTCCAAAATGTTCTTCGAGTTTTTCCATATTGTATTATGGAGTTTGATGTCATATCTCGAAATGGTACAGCGCTCTGTTGATATGTTTTTTTTTTGTAAAATATCACAAAAATAGTGTATTTCATTTCTGAAACTCTTTACATGAACATTCTCAAGGTTATTGTGTCCGATAGAAAATCGTAATTACTTGAGACTAATTCACCTATCAATACAGGGTGATAACTAGAATTCTACACAGGCTCCAATTTGTATTAGTAGCTGAACATGGCATAGTGTGCCATGTTGAAGGCATTTGATCTAATCTCACAGATGTTTCATTCCTTCATAATACTGAAGAGTGATGTGATGTCTCGAAGCAATTTCGATATTTTGGGGATCAGGTTGATAATTTCGATCTGGTATATATTTTTGGTGTATCTCTGTGTGAATGAGAATTGGAGAAGAATTCCTAATTCCCCTATATCTCCTTATCGTTTACATTTTTTTATTCATTATGAGAATACAAGGTGATTGAAGAAGACGCTCGAAAAAATCAGTTTTTAGAATATCTGGATTTTCAGTTGTATCTTATCAGTTCCTCTTCTGTTTGGAAAGATATCATTTGACTCTCGAATCATTATTTTTCCCGTTTCTATCCGATAGTATCGAAAACAAAAAATATGCTGGAATTTCAAATATAATGAAATGACAGCCTAGGGAACCAACAACCTCACCACCAAAACTCAAGCCTGTATTTTCTCTAGAATGGCGGAACTCAGTATGCTCGATATTGTAATGTCTGGCTCCACCATCGCCACCAAGCCCACCATATCTATGCAACAGTCTTTTATGGGATAATCATGTCAGATACATCGCAAAAGCTGATTCACAAAAACGCGAATTCTTGTTCCGTGCGAAAAGCTACTTTACACCTCAACAGCTTCTCATGATCTATAAAGCGCAGATACGGCCTGTTCTAGAATACTGTTCCCACATATGGGGTTCAGCACCAAAATATACGCTGATGCTCTTAGATTCCATCCAGAAAAGAGCCATTCGCCTGGTGGGTGACGCCACACTCACTCACTCTTTGACATCATTGGAAAACCGTAGAAAGATCGGCGACCTTCCACTTTTTTATCGATACTTCCATGGGAAATGTTCTTCGGAAATCTCTGCTATCATCCCTTCACTAGCAATACCAATCAGACGAACTAGACAAGCCCAGTCAGCAAATCCTTTCGTTGTTAACCTCGAAAGATGTCGAACAGCACTTTATCAAGACTCCTTCATCCATAGAACGGCTAGGCTCTGGAATCCATTGCCTGTGGAAGTATTCCCAACAACATATAATCTCCAGAAGTTCAAAAAAAATTCCAATACCTACCTCCTGTCCCTATCCTCCCTAGGAACGCACGATGTTCTTTGAACATTATAGGGATTCCCTTTCATGCGCTCCAAGCGATATAAAAAAAATATCTTGGAAGTGTCAATGACGCAGGGAATTCGAATTATGTTTTGGCATACCATCTCTCTTTTTCAGTCTAAATTAAATTCGCTTCCAGATATGCTCAGTATGATCAGAGAGTATGGGGAATGTATAATCTCTGGTATGATTCATGTAGTTAAGGCGACAGAGATTGGCTATCTATTTCACGATATTTTTTGCTCCTTGAACGCCGTCAAGCATAACTATTGATCAAAGGGATTGTAATGAAACTTTCAGAGCCTTACTGGGCCGGGATTGGCGCAGTGGAAGAGCGTCCGTCTCACGACCGCAAGGTCGTGGGTTCGATTCCCAGCAGGAGCAAGGAACTGTTTTCAATATTTTATTTACGAATTAAATATTGTAAAGTTTCGGAGCATCGGCTGGGGATAGTCCTGCACGATTCGCTGTTGCGTTCCAATTAACAGTGCTGCTCCCAAAGTGGCGCATGGAGTTAGTAACAAAGCCTACACAGAACACGCAGAAAGATATGATGATGTGGTTGTGAGCATCAGAGAAGAAGTAGGACGGTGTATGTAGGTGGGTGTGGAAAACTACCAGCTGAGCGTGAGAGCGGGCCAGCTGCTTAGTAGACCTCGGTCTCGGGGGTTGACGAGGATAGTTAGCAGGCCTGCCACTGCGCATATGGTAGTGAGTACATTACTAGTCTACAAAAAACAGCCGAAAAACTCTGAAAGAGAGCTGATGGGCGGTGCCTGAAAAGGATGTTAGCCAGCTCTCTTGAGCGAACCACATCAGTCATTGAAAACACTTGGGGTTTGCAAAAAGGTCCCATTAGGGACTAGTTGCTGACGTGGAAACGTCCCCCACCAGTACCAGTACCAGTTCAGAGCCTTACAATGGAATTCGTGATTCTAGGACTTTTTTTTTGAACAATGGATCTTATTCGATACTTTCGAATGGAGAATAAAAAAATCATTTTAGAGTATCCAAATGAAAGGGTAACTGATAACATGAACAACTGAAAGTTGAGATATTCTGAAAATGGATTTTTCTAGTGACTTTTTCAATCACCCTGTATTTTCAGAGCGAGAGGAATATTCCTATCGATGGGGACATGGTAGAACATGGTGATGATTCATCATGTATTCTTATCTTCATTGATATAATCGAAAAATATATACCTGATCGAAATTATCAACATTTTTTCAATGACATCGAAATTGTTTCAAGACATAACATCACTCTTCGGGATTAGGGAGGAAGAAATCATCTGTGTGATCATCCAAACGATACGATCAGAGTCCTTTCGATAACATGGCACACATTGCCATGTTCATTCATTTAACCACAGCCTTTGATTGTGTATCGCACTCCAGACTGATTGAGACATTTGATCATTATGGTATAATAATCACTTTAGACCCGCTTCGTTCCTATCCCACAAACAGATTTCAGTGTGTAGAGTTGAATGATATCAAGTCGGAGTGCAGACTAATTGAACATGGCGTACATCAAGGGTCTGTCCTTGGACCGTTCCTGTTCATTGTTTATATCAATGACTTATGTTATCACATGTCAACTAAATGTGTATTATTTGCTAATGATACAACTCTTGTTTGCTCAGCAAGAATAGTTATGACCTAACCGAAGTGTCAACTGAAAGTCTAAATATAGCTCAAAACTGGTTCACTCAAAACGAAGTTAAACTGAATGAAGGAAAAACCCAAGAAATCATTATTTCATCAAATTCAAATTATCAAGAAGGAAAGAGCTAATGTTACATTCCTAGGCCTCATCATTGATGATAGACTGAATTGGATTCATCATGCAGATAATGTTCTTAGAAAATTATCCAGAGCCCTGTTCGTATTGCGACAATTAAAGGCAATAACAAATTTCAGCGTCTTGAAAATATCATATCATGCATTATTTTATTTTGTGATTTCTTATGGTATATTAATTTGGGGAAATTCATGGAATGCATTAGCAGTTTTCAGATGTCAGAAAAAGCTATTCAAATACTAGCAAATTTAGGGTATCCAGATCATTGCCATGAACACTTCATCTAACTAGGTATCATGCCAATGCCAACTATATATATATATATATACAGTTTTGTTAGAGATTCAACGAAATGTTAGCAACTTTGATGAACATTCAAATTTCCACAGATACAATATACAAGATCAGCTGATTTACTGATTATTCCACGTCATAGATTAACTGTTAGCTGCAAAAACTGTTGATTTATACAATACTCTCCACTCATCTGTCAAGGTATTGTAGTTCAAAAAATTGAAATCTGTGACAAAGAAGTTTCTCCTGAATAACTGTTATTATGATATTGACAGTTACATGATATCGGCTAACTCACTGAAGATTTTTTCTGCCATGCTTATTTTTATTATATTTTTACCATACTTTTCAAGAAACTGATATGAGTTTCAATCTGTCTGTTCTGTACTCTATAATTTATGTATGCTCACAAATTTTACCTTTTAACTTTCATAATATTATTTTTTCTGTGACGGGAAAAAAGTTTGGCATTTCATCTCTGTTGGCAGGTTATAAAATGTCACTTTTCATAAATTACTTTTTTCCCGTGGGAAAAAAGTGAGTACTTCTTTCCCGGATATATATCACATATATATACTCTGTTAATGGCTTTTGTTGTGCTATAGTTCCGAAATATGAGTCAATAATACCGTCTCCGAGAAAGAACTGCAAGTCCTTTTATCTTCCATTCGACTTCGCGGTTTCGTATATTCCTAAACAACTACTGAATTCGCAATTTTTCAAAATCGAATCACAGAATTGAACTGACAGAAGTGACATCAGATATTTGATTACTTCAAGAGGATGATGAAGATGTCTATAAAACGCAGGTGTCCCTACTGTTAAAAACTTGAAATTTCACGTCGATAATTTTCAGATTTCGAAATAATGTAATATCTTCCCAATATTGATTCGTCCTTCCTTCTGTCACAGAAAAAAATAGTGTATTATACACGGGAAAAATATTAGATTTTAGCTCACGGTTTGTTGTCTCCCTCCGCTACGCGTCGGGAGACAACACAACCTGGAGCTAAAATCTACTACTTTTTTCCCTTGTATAATAAATAACTATTATTTTTCTTTATTTGAATATTTACTTAGTATTTTACTCCTTCAAGATTTAATATTGTTCTTCGGAAACATGTTCTTAATTGTGACTTGCCATATAGATGTATTTGTATGTATATAAAATGGTCGAATAAACTACTCTCTATGCTCATTCAGAAATACAGTTTGTAGCCTATATAGAACTCTAGATATCATTCTGTATTGATGGTTATATTAGTCCCAAGTGGTTTCAATTTTCTATGGGTGCCATTACTGTGAGAATGTTCTTGTGAAGAGTTTCAGAAATGAAACGAACCATTTTCGTGACCATTTACGAAAATCATCATATTAACAGAATAGTTTAATCAATCTATATAAAAATAGAAAAACATTCCGAGATAGGACATCAAAGTCCATAAAACAATATGAGAAAGATGTTCTGAAAACGAGCTCCTGAAACCTGAAAACCAAATATTAATCGGTTAATTTCTTCGGAAATTATTATCTTACGAAACTGAGCGAGAATGTCAGGGGAGCCATTTCAATTGCAGGGCACATTATATTAGTTTCGAATGAATCTACTTAGGAAATCGAATTGATAACGAAGTTAGTTTCAGTATTGGGTGTATCAGGTGCCTATTGAAGCGAATAAACTCTGATACCTATAACATTTGGAGAAAATTGAAATAAATCGAATTTAATGAAATCGAGTTCGTTAGAATATGGAAAATAAGAATGGAAGGTTCTACTGATGTTTTCTCTCAAGTACTTGGCATTCATTGATGATTATTTAATTTCATTTATACGAGCATACATTTCGTCAGAATGATTGATATAAGTAATGCTAATATTTGTTTTAGAACCATATTTCGTTCAGCGAAGCAATGTCTGATCAATCATTCATTGTCGTCATTCATTTTTCCTGAGATTTTGGAGAAACAAACAATTATAAGTATCAAAGAGAAAAGGTGAGGAAAACTCCGATCACAAGGAAACGTTTTAAAATATTTTTTTTTGTATCTATCAAGTAACAAAAAAAGCTCAATATAAATAACAGTGTTGGACTGGCTTGAAGAGCCTAAGTTTTTTTTTATCGCTTGGAGCGCACGAAAGGGAATCCCTATAATGTTCAAAGATCATCGTGCGTTCCTAGGGAGGATAGGGATAGGAGGTAGGTATTGGATTTTTTTTTGATATGTTGTTGGAAATACTTCCTCAGGCAATGAATTCCAGAGCCTAGCCGTTCTATGGATGAAAGAGTTTTGATAAAGTGCTGTTCGACATCTTTCGAGGTTGACAACGGAAGGATGTGCTGACTGGGCTTTCCACGGTGTTCCAATGATGTCAAAGAGTGAGTGAGTGTGGCGCCACCCACCAGGCGGATGGCTCTTCTCTGGATGGAATCTAAGAGCATCAGCGTATCTTTTGGTGCTGAATCCCATATGTGGGAACAGTATTCTAGAACAGGCCGTATCTGCGCTTTGTAGATCATGAGAAGCTGTTGAGGTGTGAAGTAGCTTTTCGCACGGAACAAGAATCCGAGCTTTTGTGAAGCAGCTTTTGCGATGGATCTGACATGATTATCCCATGAAAGAGTCTTGCTGATGGAAATACCGAGCATAGATATGGTGGGCTTGGTGGAGATGGTGGTGCCAGACATCACAATGTCGGGCATACTGAGTTCCGCCTTTCTAGAGAAAATACAGGCTTGAGTTTTGGTGGCGTTGAATTCAACTAGGTTGTTGGTTCCCCAGGTTGTGATCCCAGCAAGGTCTTCATTGACCACATTGACCTGCCTGCGCCGTGAGTTCTTAGTTTCCTGGGAAGAAATGGGAATTCTGGAAGAGAACGCAGTATGGAGGGTACTATCATCTGCGATGCTGTGGATGGGGCAAGTTGTTACTCCCAACAGATCATTGATATGAAGAAGGAATGATGTTGGTGCCAAAATTGATACTTGTGGAACGCATGAATTGATGCCAATGGTATCAGACGATACATCGTCCACCACCACATGAAGCGATCTGCCTGAAAGAAAACTCGAAAAGAGATGGCATAGCTGAGGTGGTAAGCCGTATGATGAAAGTTTGTGGGAGAGTCCTCCGTGCCAAACATCACGGTCAAATGCTTTCGATATGTCCAACGCGACAGCTAGAGATTCCCCGTGTTTTTACAATGAAGCTTGCCATAAATGAGTGACGTAGGCAAGTAGATCTCCAGTAGATCTTTGGTGGCGAAAGCCGTATTGTCTATCATCGATGATTCCTGAGCTCTCCAGATATTTGATAAGCTCAATATTGATGGCTTTCTCCATCACTTTGGAGATTACTGATAACAGGGCAATGGGCCTGTAGTTGTTGGGCAGGTTCTTGTTCCCTTTTTTGTGGATTGGTTGGACTCTAGCTGTCTTTCAGCATGATGGGAAAATACCCGACCTGTACGAGATGGTAAACAACTTGCAGAGAATCGGTGTTAATTCTGGTGCACATTCCATCAAGACCGTTAGCCTTATTCGTTCTGAGACCAAGCAAAATTCGTCTGATAGTGCGTTGACGAAAGACGATTTCGGGCATTCGACTTTCAACCGGTGGAATGTCTGGCGGCACTTTTCCTTGGGAATCAAAAGTAGTGTTTGCTGCGAACATCTCTGCAAAAATATTTGCTTTCTCCTGCGATGTTGTTGCTAATGTGTCATCGGATTTGGACAGTGGTGGAAATGAACTGTTAGTGAAATTTCTTCTGACCGCTTTAGCAAGGGACCAAAACGAACGGGAGACATTGGGACAATCTATGAGTTTCGATCTTATCTTGGCATCGTATGTTTCTTTCGAAGCATCTATTGTTTGGCTGCAGTTATTCCTGGCATCAACGTATCCTGCTCTAGTCGCGAGGCTAGGGTTTTTGAGCCAGCGATGGTAGGCTGTTTGTTGAACGTTCAGAAATGGATAATTCCTTTGATTTTTGATTGATTGAGGACCATGGAGAGACGGCACTAAGAACTTATTAGGAATATAGATCTCGAGCTCAATGGGAATACTATAAGATGCTTCGAAACTATACACATATCAGTCCATAATATGCGAGAAAAAAGCATATCTTGATTACGTATCACGCAAAGGAATTCCAAAACATTGTGGATGTCACTAAGACAGATGAATACATCAGTAAATAAAAATGAAAATGTTGTATTGCCACAAAGCCTAGCTAATGTTGACGTCATTAATCAACACTTCACTACATTACCTAATGTGACAAAAACTAATCTTCAGTCAGAACTACTAGAAAAATAAAAGCATGACAGTTACAATGTGAATGACAAGTTTAAATTCCATACTGTGGTCAAAGAACAGGTACTAATATGTCTTCACTCAATCAAAAGTAACGCAGTAGGATTCGACGCTATATCCTTGAAAATGTTGAACCTGACCTCTAACCTGCTAATTGATCATATCACTTATTTATTGAATTACTGCATCACACACTCTACGCTCCCTACAGCTTCGAAAATGTGTCTTGTAATCCTTCTTGCAATAATACGAAACCCCGAAAATTCTAATGATCTCAGACCCATCAGTCTTCTATCACTACTATCAAAGGTTTCTGAAAAAATTGTATACAAACAGATGAATGAATTTCTTATGAGCCACAATCAATACAACCAATACAATTCGGTTTTAGAGACGTTATCAGTACCGCAACAGCACTCACAATGATAGTCGATGACATTTTCCGGGCAGTGAATGAGGGGAAAGTCACGTGCTTAGTTTTACTGGACTACGAAAAGGCGTTTGACACTATGGATCACGACGTTTTTCCCGACAAACTGGGGTATTTGGGCATTGATGAAGATTCTGTTCGGCTGATGGAGCGTTACTTAAAAGGAAGGAGTCAGAAAGTCGTTTATGACCTGAAGACTTCAGAACATCTAACACTGAAATCTAGTGTACCGCAAGGGTCCATCTCAGGACCCCTGTTATTTTCCATTTATATTTCGGACTTCCACTCATATGATTCGCATTGTAACATACACCATTACGCAGACGACACACAACTATATCTATCATTTGATGTAGAACAACCTAATAGTACTGATGTTGTGAACTCAGACTAAGAATCCTTGGTGAATCTATCTGCAGCGCATAACCTTATGTTGAACGCAAAGAAGTCAAGTGTTCTGTTTTTTGGACCAAAGCATAAACGTGAGCTTGCCAGTACTTCCTCAAATATCGTCATGGGTGGTAACACAACTCCCATTAGGAACGAGGTAAAAAACTTGGGGTTATGGGTGGACACATAATTGAGATTTACAAAACATGTCAATCAACTTTGTCGTGCTTCTTACAATATTTTGAAACTTCTTCACCCGAATCGACATGCCATGAATTCTAGTTTGAAACTTCAAGTCTGTGAGTCTCTAATTCTTTCAAAAATTGCATATTGTGATTGTGTGTATATGGACCAACTCTCTTGGAAACCGACAGTGATCGCCTGCAGAAAATTCAGAACTCCTGCTTCAGATTTTCCCATGGAATACGAAAGTATGTCCACAGTAGCCATACACGGCAAAAAAGTTTTGTTGCACCAACAAAATAATTTTGGTCATTTTTTTTTTGTTAAATTAAACACAATTTTGCGCAATCAACAAAATATTTGATCATTCCCAATAAAAGCAACCTATTCAAGGTGACAAAATAATCTGATTGAAATATTTGCTTATTTGAACAAAAATTTCATTTCATTCAACAACATTTATAGTTGATATTAAACAACTTTTGTTAATCCAACTATTATTTCATTGTTCAATCAATCATATGCATTTTGTCTATTCGACAAAATTGAATTAATTTTGACAAAGATTTTACTTAATACAACATCATATTTGGTTGAGTCAACAATTATTTAATTGTGCAACCAATCAAAGGTTTTTTTTATTCGACAAAATTGAATTGATTATGACAACATTATATTCTGTTGATTCAACACATCACTATCAATGACAATGTTGTTATTTCAAACAAATTATTTTGTTGAACAGAACCCACGAATACATTATATCAAACAAATATTTTGTTGAAAAATTATCTAGTTGCATTTTTGCCCCCAGGTGGCGTTTCTTCCAACCTTCCTACGATCGCCTCGATTGGGGTGTACATATACCTACCTAAAACATCCGTTTATATAATTATATCAGGCTGTCCTAGAATTTTTTATGACGCTTATACAAGCTAATAGTCTTGAATCAACTGAGGAAATTGATCTCTAATTTCTCTTAGTTTTGAAATTGAGTAATTTTTTTAAATATTATTCAGCAAAATATTTCGTCAATTCTAAATATATTTGGTTGATCGAAGAATATAATAAAATATATTGTTATTTTAACATATTCACTTTCTGAAAAACTGAAAATTTCGTGACTTGAATGAAATAATATAATCATTTCAATCAACTGAATCGTTCATGAGAGCAGATATTGTATTATAGGAACAAAATAGTCATTGTTTATTCAACAAATTCGTGCTGTTGATTTGAATTATTAGTGGATTAAATCAAATGAATTTTGAATTGAAAACCGACAAATGACATTTGTTGCGGTGACAAAATAGTTTGTCGTGGATATATGACACTCAGATTTTGTTGCATTCACAAAAATGTTGTAGTTTCAAACAAATTCTGTTTACATTTCTAGAAGCGGGTAAGCTAAAATTATTGGAAGTTAGAAAATCACATCTGCTCACTCTTACTCATGAAATATTGGAGATTGAAAAACCTCCGTATCTACTAAAAAAACTTGTTAGGATACACAGGAAAAAATGTTTGAAACTACAAAATTTTTGTAAATTCAACAAAATCTGAGTGTCATATATCCACGACAAAATATTTTGTCACCGCAACAAATGTTTTTTGTCAGTTTTCAATTCAAAATTAATTTGATGTAACTCATTAATGATTCAAATTGACAGCAGGAATTGGTTGAATAAACGAAGACTATTCTGTTCCTCTAATACAATATCTGCTCTTATAAATGATTCAGTTGATTGAAATGATTATAATTATCATTTCAATCAAGTGACAAAATTTTCAGTTTTTCAGAGAGTGAATATGTAAAAATAACAATATATATTCTTCGATCAAGCAAATTGTATTTTGAAATAACAAAATATTTTGCTGAATAATATTAAAAAAAAATCCAATAACTGAATTTCAAAACTAAGAGAAATTAGAGATCAATTTCCTCAGTTGATTCAAGACTATTAGCTAACGTCATAAGAAATCCTAGGACAGTCAAATATAATTATATAAATGGATGTTTTAGGTAGGTTTATGTCTCAGATCAACAAAAGACCCTTTGTTGATATGAGGTATATGTACACCCCAATCGAGGCAAGCGTAGGAAGGTTGGAGGAAACGCCACCTGGTGGCAAAAATGCAACTAGATAATCATATAACAAAATATTTGTTTGATTTAATGTTTTCATGGGTTCTGTTCAACAAAGTAATTTGTTAGAAATAACAACATATTTTTCGATAGTGATGTGTTGAATCAACAAAATTTGATGTTGTCATCCTTTGATTGGTTGCACAATTAAATAATTGTTGACTCAACCAAATATGATGTTGTATTAAGTAAAATCTTTGTCAAAATTAATTCAATTTTGTCGAATAGACAAAATGCATATGATTGATTGAACAATGAGATAATAGTTGGAACAACAAAATTTGTTCAATGTCAACTATAAATGTTGTTGAATGAAATGAAACTTTTGTTCAAGTAAGCAAATATTTCAATCAAATTATTTCGTCTCTTTGACTAGGTTGCTTATTTGGAATGAATATAACGACCAAAATTATTTTGTTAGTGCAACAAAACTTTTTTTTCCGTGAAGGTGACACTAGCGAATATTGCACTAGAAATTCACATCTATACACATAAGACGTTATCTTTTCAACGTTCCTTCACATACAAATCATATAATCAACTACCCAATGAATTTTATGACTATGGTATTTTGAATTTCAAAAAGGAGTTGAATTCATTTTTATTATCTACACAAATTGGATCTTGAATGGAATTGATCTACCCCTCTGGCATTCCTACATGGTTAATGCAGTGTTTCACTATAACAATAATTATTATTGTCATATTATATTCTCTTCATTAATTCTCTCATAGTGATATCGATATAAACCTATATAGTATCAGGAACATAGCTAGATAGATTATCATAGTATAAGTGTGATTCAATATTATGAATTATATTATATATTATAATGTATTTATGATCAATTACTTCATGGTTAAGTTGAAAAACATCCTTGGGTGACACTTCGTCATTTCATCTATATCACTCTTATAATTTTATGGATGAATAAAGACAAGTTAATATTATTATTATTATTATCATCATTATCATTATTAGTGAAATTATATTCTGCCTTTATAACCTCAAAATTCCCTATGTAAGAATAACCTACTTGATTTCCATTGAGAATTAACTGAAAATACGTAAGTCAGTCATCACTGGGCCAACAATGAATAAGCAATAAATAGAAGTACTGCTTTTCCAATATTGGCGTTTGGTCGACCAGTGGACAACTTTTGTGATTTACCATTGAAACATGAAATAGAATATTACATTACTAGTGTGGAAAGGGACATATTTCGCGCGAGTGGACGTTTAGCACGAGACGCAGAGCCGAAACCAGCGCAGGAAATGCACTTTCCAACGAGTTTTGTACACTATTTTTCCTACGACCACAAATATGTATATTATATGTCATGAGTGTTTATAAGACCAGAGTAGGGATCATGTTTCTAATCATATTCGATCACATGAAGGTGACATCATTATCATTATTATTTAATTTTACTTCGATATATAAATGACATCATTAGTTTGACGTTACCTCAATATTAACTCAATATGAACTCAACATTAACCCAACATCAACTTAACATCCACTTAACATTAACTCAACATCGAATCAACATTAACTTGAAATTTACCTAACATTGACTTAACATCAACTCAACATTGAATCAACATTGACTCAAAATTAACTTGACATTACCTTAAAATCAAATTAACATCAACTCAATATCAAATTGACATTAACTTCACATTATTCACTAAATTGCCAATACATTGACATTAATTCAACTTTCAATTGAAATTAACTCGATTTCAACTTTTCATCAACTTAACATTACGTCAATATTAACGACAATAACTCATGTTAAATCGACACTAAATTTCCATTAACTTGACCATAACTTAACTCACCATAATTCAGCATAATAATTATTCATTGGTACCTCATAATCTATAGACCCTGTTACTGTGCGATTTTCGAATATTTCCACCCATGTGAGTTTTGCTTTCGAACTTTCTAACTGTTATATGTTGTCATAGTGAAACGAGTCACTTTATCAATAACAAATCAATGTGTTTTGTGCTGTTTTCATAGGTGGTCGTAGGAAAATATCATTCCAATGATAGTTCACTGGATTGACATGGCTCCGCTTATGGCCCATGTATTAATGTTTGATGTGCTGTTTCTGTGATAAATTAGGACATTCGTTTACCCGAATTTCCATTCTAGCTGTGAATCGCTTTGATGATTTTTCCGCGTAAATTAATGAAAGTGTGATTGACAAATGATCAGTTTCATCGGTTCATAATAAGTATTCGACATATAATGAATGTCTGCTTTGATGTCCCTCATTACTCATCCAAGTGCCCGCTTCAATACGTATTGATTTTCATGATAGCTCTTCATGCTTTTTCAACTACTCAATCACTGTCCGTTTTCATTATTCATATCATGCTCTGGATTTACGTCACTAATTTTCATTACTCTCGGAAGAATCCGTGCAATTTGAATAACATGCCCTTTCAATTTTCTGCTTGTTGAACAGAGTTTGTAGCGATAGCATTCCGGAAATTAATATTCAGTAGGTGAGTAATATTTTTCTAGTAGAAAAATGTGAAAATAATATTTAAAAAGATTCTCATCATATCCTGTGCTTCTGTGAGGTATAATATTAAATAGTACGCAGATACATACACTCGGTTAAAGTAGGAAGATACAATTTTGGAGAGAATTCTCTAATCTCTCGTCACGTAGGTTTCGAATTTTCCGAGGAATTTTCTCGAAATTTGGGGTGCTTCGACTAGAACTCAGTGCAATCGGGAGTAGGATGAAGTAAATGATGAAAAATTAGTATATAAATGTTGAACCACAAGTGAATTCCCACACGAAAAAAAAAAGAATTGTTGAATCAAGCAAAATTTAATTGAATGGAGCAAATAAAACTGTCATATATGCACGACAAAATATAATCTTGAAATGAGTAAATCTATATCTTGTTTCAGAGCGAATTTGAAGTTTGAATCAAGTGAATTTGTCTTGCATTAAGTCTGGACCTTCTTCAATCAAGCACATCCGAGCCTTTTCTCTAGAAAATCCGATCTCACTGTGCCCGACATAAGCTTTTCAGGAGTCACCATACCTTTGATTCGATGCTTGGTATTACTATCAGAAATAACTTTTCTTGGGAAAATCACGTGAGATCGATTGCTAAAAGTGCATCCCAAAAACTTATTTTTCTGTTTCGGGCCAGGACCTATTTCACTTCCAGTCAGCTGCTTATGATCTATAACGCACAGATCCGAACTGTCCTGGGATACTGTTCCCATATTTGGAGTGCAGCACCCAAACATTACCTGTAACTGTTGGATTCTGTCCAAAAAAGGGCTATTCGTCTCGTGGGTGATGCCTCGCTCACAAACTCACTCACTTCTCTGGAACGCCGATCTGGCTCTATCTCATTGATATTTTCATGGACGTTGCTCTTCTGGAATTTCAACAATTGTTCCTCCCTTGGCAGTCCCCGCGAGATTAACCCGACGAGTTGAGGCTTCGTACCTCTTCGTGGTCATCTTGGAGACCTGCAGAACATCTATTTCCAAAGACTCGTTCATCCAACGAACAGTGAGGCTCTGGAAAACATTGCCTGGGAGGTGTTCCCCGAGGCATATAACCTCCAGAAATTCAAGAACACCAATTCCTACCTTATTTCCTTTGGCTCTCACGATGTTCTCTGAATATTACAGGATATTATTTTTCGTGAGAACCAGAACATGAAAAAAAAATACTTTCTACCATAATTCATAATGTATACTATTACTGGCGAACAATCCAGTTATTATTCCTATACATCGCACGAGCACTCCATATCGTCCACGCAATAACTCAAGAGTACGACAATCAACTGATCACTTATGAATTCTAAATCAAAATAACCCAAAATCATTCAATCTCTTGTTATGAATCATAATTGGAAGAACAAAAAAGAAAAGCCACAACGTGGTACTTATCACAGTTCCTCTAAGGTAAGGGTTATTGTATCTTCATCATAAGCCTTAATTATTATCTGATAGTCCTGTTATAATGAATGTCTGGCCAGAAGTGAATATCACCCACTATCTACGTATTCATGATATTTATATCTCTCCAATTTATTTAATACGTAAGTACAACACCGAGAAAAAACGTCAGATATCAAAGAAATGACCCATTATGAAATATATCGTATAACATAAGAAACGTATTTTAAGTTGAACTATTCCAAAACTCACCTCCAAAGCTGATAACCCAAGCATTCAGAAACGTTATATTTGTATTGTCATTAACTCTTCCAAATCCAAAATTTGCTTCAAGATTCAAATTAAATCTTCAACGTAAATCCCAAAATTTGTCACAGTTGTGATATCAATGCGGCTAGTTTTGCCGCAAAAGCGCATTCGAACGTTCTATCCTATTTTGTTTCTATGTGCTAGCTTGCTAGCAGAACAATATAAAGATAATCTTGATACGCATACTTGGTCACAACTCCCTCTTCACAAAGAAAACAAAAGACAAAAATTATGCATCAACTTCAATATTCTGCACGTGCCAATCTTCTACGGATTTTTTCGTTTTATAATCTATTAATTAACCCCACCAGTTTACCGAGTGAAATGATAAGTCTCAGAGTTTGGTATGTTCATTTGTTGGTACCTGATGACAGTCATCATTTCACAGCTTCCCTACCTCCGACTCTTCCGGATGATTTGTATGATATTTTATTGAGCAACCATACCGCACACAGATAAAATGGATTTCTTGAATAGATCGAACCAAATATTCGTTTGATTTTTTTACAGAACCTTCTCGACTCATTTATATAGAAATATCTTGATTCAAATGAATATTATTTCATTATCACAGTACGTTTTGGTCGAAGAAAGAACTAATTAGTTTGAAACAAGAACAATCTCCTATTGTGAAGTTAATCTCCCATCATATTCGAACAATTTTGTTCTTGAAAATTTGAGCTTGTTACGAATAGATAATATGTGAATATTTCTTCAGGAGATCTCATTTTATTGTGCCAAATGATTTTTATTGTGAAGGAAATCTAAATATAAATTACTATTATAGTATTAGTATTGAGTATTGAATAAATAAAACAAATTTTAACAGTTGGTAATAAAAAAAAAAAAAAAAAAAACCGTTTATTGTCCAAACAGGTGAGGCACCCAATTACAGGACATGCAAATACAGAATAAACACAGTTCATAATAGATATAAGTAAATAGATATAAGTAAATAGATATAGGATAATACATCAATTATTATTACCTTGAGTATTCAGTTAGTGGTAGAGGTTTCTTAAATTACTTTTAAAACAGCCAATTTTAGTTGAATAGAGATCGATTTTGTCGCAGACATCATTAAGATTTTTACACATCATATAAATAGGGGATTTTGCTAGGATATTTGTTCTTGGCGTTGTTAGATAAAAACATAATTCGTTTCTGTTGTTCATACGAGGTACAAGAAAATTGAGCTGAGACAAAAGATCTGGACAATCAACAAAATAATGAGTGAGCTTATAAATAAATAGACACGAGTAATAATTTCTTCGGTCTTCCAACGAGATAAGTGAAAATCGGTTCAGTAATATAGAGTTATCAACACCCTGTTCTGGATATAACCCATCGATTTTGTATATCATATATTTCATGAATAATCTTTGTACTGATTCAAGGCTTTGCTTGTAAGTTGAATAAATAGGGGACCAAATCAGTGAGCCATACTCTAAGCGAGATCGCACATAAGTGTTGAATAGATTTATAAAACTGTCTTGACTCTCAAAATCTTTACAATTTCTGAATATCATACCTAGCATTCTTTTTGCTGATGATATGGCTTTGGTGATATGTGATAGGAACTGCAGTTTAGAATCAAAATAAATACCGAGATCTTTAGTTAGATCATGTTTTTCAAGGTTTTTACCGTCGATGTTGTACACAAATTCTATCAGGTTTATTTTAGATGTGTAGGTCGCTGAGTGACACTTTTTGATGTTGAGTGGTAAGTTATTCGCAGTGCACCAAGTGGCTACCTTGTCAATGTCATTTTGAAGTGTTTGACAGTCATTTATCGAATTAATGGGACGAAATAACTTCAGATCATCAGCAAAGAGAAGAATCCTACTTGAAATATTTTGCGTAATATCGTTTATATACAGAGAAAACAGCAATGGAGCTAAATTACTCCCCTGTGGTGCTCCACTACTGGCTATAAATGATTGCGACTTGTGACCTCTGTATTCAACATATAGTGAGCGACCTGTGAGATACGAGCTGAAAAAGTTCAACAAATCCTCATCAAATCCCAAGTTTCTCAGCTTTAAAATTAGTATTGTGTGATCCATCTTGTCGAAGGCCTTTGAGAAATCTGTATATATCGTGTCAACTTGAGATTGAGCGTCGATAGCATCGCAGACCATTTGTGTGAAACACATCAAGTTAGTGATGGTTGATCGTTTGTTTATGAATCCATGTTGTTCTAATACTATTTTGTTGTTCACTTTTGGGGACAATCTATTATATACACAGATTTCAAATGCCTTCGCAAAGTTTGACAATAATGTGATTGGCCTGTAGTTCGTTATGTCATTGAGTGAGCCATTTTTGAAAATTGGGCAAATTTTTGATGTTTTCCAATCGTCTGGAAATTTAGATGATCCTAGGGCAATATTAAATATGATTTGTAACGGTCTAGCCAAGACATATGCACAATCTTTAATGAAAAAACTTGGGATGTTATCGTACCCACAAGTGTGCTTTGCTTTCATGTTTTTCAGAACGCTGAGTACTTCATGTTCGTTCAGGTCTCTTATGGACACTTGTAAGCAATTTACTGAGGACTTATCTATAAATGCATCATCATCATTCTCATTATCATCAGAAATGGTGTAGACGCTACTGAAGAAGTCTGCAAAAGCATTTACAATATCTGAAGGCTTATTGAATTCAGTATTATTCAAATATAGTAAACCAGGAATTCTCGAAGATCCCTTTTTGCTATGGATGAACGACCAAAACTTTGATGTATCAGACTTTATAGATTCCTCGGTAGTTTTGATGTATCTTTTATAAGCTATTTGGATTTTTGATTTTATTGAGCGCCTTAGTGATTTGAATCTTTGCCTAACAATTTCAGAGTTCGTTGACTTCAATTCCTTGAAAACCCTATTTTTTTGTTTGATTTCGCATATTATCTCCTTGGAAAACCAGGGAGGGTATTTTCTAATGAAGTTTCGCCTTATTGGTACACATTGATCCAATATGTTATAAAGAGTGTCATAAAATTGTTTCAGTGCAACATTCACATCAGAAAAGGATTCCAAGAACTCCCAGTTAGTATTTAGCATATGGGAATATAATAACTCAAAGTTGGCTCTCCGAAAATTATAGCTAGTTGCCCGAATATTATGTGAGATAACTGGTCGAGGCACAGCAGAGCTTATTTCCACACATAGAGCTGGATGATAAACGTCTTCAATCACCATTGGTACCTCGTCATGAGATACATTACATTCAATGTTTGAAAAAATCAAGTCTAGTAGGCGTTCCGAATTATTGAGTATTCTGTTTTGTTGCTTAAATTCATAAAAACTCATAAGTTGCTTAAGATTCTGAAGGTTAAAGTTATTCGAGTAGGCAGGATTTTCAATATTCACAAAATTTGGTTGATTGAAATCACCCAGAATTATAATATTACTATCATATATATAGTCAAGAGTTGCCAGCGTGTCGAAAAGATTCTGAATGTGAGCATTTGCTGCATTCGGTGGGATGTAAATCACGAACGCATAAAACACCTTATGATTATAAGATAAGATAAGATAAGATAAGATATTTATTTCCAGAAAAAAACAAGTTTTGTAGGAAAGTGCACAGTAGTTGTCCTAAAAAGATAGTTGTGCTAGAATGATCATTATATCTGAACATTTTACAAAAAAATATATAAGAATACAAAAAAAACACAAGTTCTTAGTGTACCTGAAACAATACAAATCCATTTCGTAGCAATTGAAATTGGTTGGTGTATACCATTACACAGATATGCTAAGATTATATAACTTAACGCTCATACTACACATTTACATAAAAATAAATAAAAAGTTGAGAGTACCTATATCTGAAACAATGGAACTATACAAGTGCTTTTCATAACGCTTTCGGTATACACATATCACATATTATTATCATTGAGAAAATCAAGTACTGAGTAGTATGCTTCATCTATTAGAAGATTTTTCACTGAACTTTTGAATTCATTGAATGGCATAAACTTATAATCGGTAGGCAGTTTATTGAATAGTTTCGCACTACTGTAATAAACGCTGTTCTCGAAAAACGATGTGTTATGATGAGGAAGTAAGATCATTTTGTAGCACTGTCGAGTGGAGGAAGAACTAAAATTGAACAGATTTCGATTTTTGTGACAAAAACATAAAGCTTCAAGAATGTAGAGAGAAGGTAATGTTAAAATTCTCATTTGAATGAAATATTGACGACACGAAGTACTTCGAGAAAGTCCTAATATAATTCTAATTGCCCTTTTCTGTAGCACAAACACTGATTTCCACATCATTGATTTAGCCCAGAAAAGAATTCCATAGGACATATGAGAGTAAAAATTTGCAAAATAAACCATTTTTAGGGTTTCAATGAATAGACCATTCGCTTTCAAGGTTCTCAAAGCAAAACAACTGCTGCTCAATTTCTTATTGAGGTGTTGAATATGATGTTTCCAGTTCAATTGTGAATCCAATAAGAAACCAAGACATTTACTTTCATCTACAAAGGCTACATTGAAGGCAACATCAACTACATCTAATAAAGGCCTCTGGCAGAAATTTACACAGTGCGTTTTGGAAAAGTTTACACTAATGTTGTTTATTTCACACCAATCATTTATTGTTATCAATGTCGAGTTCAGATTCAGGGTAGATTCTTGTGGGTTTGAACCATTGATTAGGAATAATGTATCATCGGCAAACATCGTTGTGGAGGCCTGAGGAATATTGCTTGGCAGATCGTTGATATACAGAATGAATAAAAGTGGGCCTAAGATGGATCCTTGTGGTACACCTGTGTTTATATCACCCCAATCCGAATAAACTTTCTTATTGTCTCTAGAGATGACCACCCTTTGTTGTCTATGGAAAAGATAATTAGTGAACCATATATCTTTGCTAGTGATAAGCGTTGTATTTTGGTAGGGGATTTTAATCTAGATTTTTTGAACAATAGCTTTTATGTTAGAAAAATCAAAACCTTGTTTTTACAATACGGAATTGATCAACTTGTACTCGACCCTACCAGGATTACTAATAACAGTGAAACTCTAATTGACTATGTACTAGTTAACAACAATTATGCAGATTGTTTCATTCATTCTACCCCTAAATTAAGTGATCATTCTTTAATATCTATTTGTCTCAAAAATAACAACCTAAATGAAAGTACTTCTATGAGATATTATAGAAATCTTAGTGAGCAAAATTTGGACAAAATTAAAATAGATTTAATTTCTTGTGATTGGGATTTTAATTCAACAAATGCTAGTGTTATTTATCAAAATTTTTACCATAACTGTCAATCAGTTATCAATAAGGTAGCGCCAATTCAAGTCTGTCAATATAAAACTAACATTCCATGGTTTGACAACGAAATTTATAATAAAATAAAACAACGTGATAAGACATATAAGGATTTTGTAACAACTGTTGATGTAAATAAAAATGTGAAATGGGAAGAATTTAAGAAACAGAGAAATGAAGTAGTAAATTTATTAAGAAAGAAAAAAGAACAATATTTCTTCGAAAAAGTAGATATTTACAAAAATAACACTCGATTAATGTGGAAAACATTAAAAAAACTTATAAACGTTAATTGCCAAAACTTTCCGAGCTGCATTGAATTTAACTTAGAAAACCAGATGTATGTTGTGAAGAATGAAACGGAAATAGTAAATGAATTTAACCACTACTTCATTACTAGTATTCAGCAAATTGTTGATAGTATTGATAATGTCGATGATTGGAAATTCCATAATTATAATTTATATCCTAATTTTTCCCATTTTCACTCATTAACAATGAATGAATTACGTCTAATTATCAACTCCTTAGATAACAAAAACAGCGTTCATGAGATCTTAAATTCCAAAATGATCAAAGTCATTTTTGAAACCTGTGGACATATAATTTTAAACCTTGTAAATACTTCTCTTCAAACTTCAAAAATTCCCAATTCTCTAAAAATCAGTACTATAGTTCCTATACAAAAAGTAAACAATACTATCAAGGCCAGTGAATACCGTCCAATAAATACATTACCTCCAATAGAAAAAATTCTTGAACTAGCTGTTTACAATCAGGTACTTGATCATGTTGATAAGAATGAAATTCTAATAAACAATCAATCTGGTTTTCGTAAAAAATATTCATGTGAATCTGCATTACAACTCACTTTATCTAAATTCAAAAAAGAAGTCGATAACAATAAATTTGTGGTAGCGGTTTTTCTTGATCTGAAAAGGGCTTTCGAAACGATCGATAGAAATATTCTTCTGATGAAATTAAGAGGATATGGCATTGATGGTGATGTGCATCAATGGTTAGCTGATTATTTGTCTGATAGGAAGCAAAAAGTTAGGGTTCGAGACAATATCTCACAGGTAGCAGATATAAATTTAGGTGTTCCACAGGGTAGCGTTTTAGGACCTCTGCTTTTTATCTTATACTTGAATGACATTAACTTATTTGTGAATGTAGATTTTGTTAACTTATTTGCAGATGATACCCTATTGGCATGCTACGATACTAACTTAGATAAAGCTATTGAGAAAATGAATACTGCACTGAAGGAGGTTAACGAATATCTCATGGCAAATAAATTGAAATTGAATACAATGAAAACTAAAGGAATGATTATATCAACCAAATATAAGCTAAACACTCTTGATATGAATGAAATAAATCTGCAAATTGATAATGAAAACATTGAACTTGTATCATGTATAAAATATCTTGGATTTCAGTTAAACAATTTATTACTCTTTGGTAACCACTTCGATTATATATGTAGAAAAATATCTAAAAAACTATATTTTTTTGCCAGAATTTCTAGAAATTTAACCATTCAGTCTAAAATTACCGTATATAATGCGATTATTCAACCTCATTTTGATTATTGCGCTTCTATTATCTTCCTTTTTAATCTAAATCAAACATCACAATTACAGAAACTTCAAAATCGCGGTATGCGCATCGTTCTGAAAGCAAATAGATTCACGGAAATAGGAGTCATGTTAAAAACTTTGCAGTGGCTATCAGTATCGCTACGATTGTATTACTTAACCATGATATTTATATATAAAATACTCAATAACTTATCACCTTCATATTTTCGTGAATTTATCAATCTGAATTTAGATGTACACAAATATGCCACAAGAAACAATACAAATTTGCATGTATGCAGAACAAATAGAAAAAGTGCCATGAATTCATTGTTTTTCAAAGGTTTTGATACATACAATAAATTACCTAACAAAATCAAATCGAGCCCATCATTGAGTATTTTTAAAAAACAATTATTGGAATCCATCCAAAATATTAGATAGAATATATTTTGTTGAGATACTTTTCTAAATAGAGTATTTGTATGTTGTTTTTATTCACTTAAGATTGTATTAGAGCTTTACCTATTTTTCATATGTTTTTGTATTACAATGTAAATCTTTTAATAACTTATATATTATGTGTGTGATGAGTTTTCAAACTCGAAATTTAAATGTCAATACATTTTTTAAATTTTTGTAATATCTATATTGTTATTAATATGTCTATTTAGTTTTTTGTGTATTAGGGTCACCTATTTCAAATAAATATTCTTCTTCTTCTTCTTCTTACCATTTGAGAGGCGTGCCTCTTATGCCATAATGCCCAAGTTTGAGGAGCAGTATTTCAAAACTCACACTATCGAAAGCCTTCTTAAAGTCACAGGCTAACCCGATTTGGTTGATCCTCGTGTCTAATTTATTATAAATTGCTTGAGTAATATCGTACATTGCTGAAGAAGTTGATTTTTTGTTCAGAAATCCATGTTGATTGGGAGTTATGATTTTATAGGCGTCTAAGAATGATAGGAGTCTTTTATGTACTAGTTTTTCTAAAAGTTTTGCTACAGTAGGCAACAGCGAAATGGGCCTGTAGTTGTTGAAATCTTTCTTATCGCCTTTTTTGTACAGAGGAATCACATTTGACTTTTTTAAACAAGGTGGAAAGACTCCTTGAACAAAAGATTCATTGAAAAGTTTCACTATATGAGGTAAAATAATGTGAATACTGTTTTTTAGTAGTTTAGAAGAAATATTATCATAGCCACAAGAGTTTTTGGGTTTCATGTTATTGAGAGTTTCGAGAATTTCTGTTTCATCAGTGGGATACATGAAAAAAGATATAGAATTGGGTGCACAGTAACTATTTAGAAATTTATTAATTTGAGTTTCATTAATGATTGAATTAGAGGGAACGACGTTGAGAAAAAAATCGTATATAAGCTTACAGCCAACGATATCGATACTGGGGAACTGTGCTCGATAATCCATTAGATCCAGTTCGGCGGCCGCACAATCATCACGAACACTTAGCATAACACCGCCACCACGCGTAACTTGGTTCGCTTGTAGATCTCTATCGCTTCTGAAGACAATATAATTGTCACCAAACAGTTCAGAGCTGTTGATATTTGGTTGAAGCCATGTTTCGGTGACAGCTATGATGTGGTATTCAGATGTAGTAGATGCAGTGAAGAATTCCTGAATCTTAGTGTTGAGGCCTCTTACATTTTGATAGTAGCACTTGAGATAGTCGTGATGATCCTGTTTGGAACTCCCTACTGGTTTTTTACAATTTTCGGTTCACCATTGAGGTATTTGATTTTTAAGTTTGATTCACCATTTTGCAGACGCCGTCCCAATTCCTCTTTAATGAGTTTATAATTAGCCATTTGACGTGGTGTTTTGTCTGAGGTGACAATTATGTTTTTGAATCTTCCAGATTGCTTTAGAATTTTTCCGTTGTACATAGTATTCTGGGCGTCGTCGGCAGTTTTGAATATGACTTTGATGGGCCTGGGTCTTGGATTTCCTGGACGTCCAACTCTGTATACTTTCACAATATTCGGTTGCGCACCTGGGTTTATCTGGGTAGTGATTTCATCGATAATTTTTCCATCAGTTTCAGCATCAGTATCAGGGACCCCGAAAAGAATAATATTCTTTTTCCGAGATTCTCTGTCAGCTAATTCTGATAATATTTCTGTAGTGTTTAAAGGTTGTTCTAAGGTTGTTTTGGGGTTTTCAATCTTAGTATTCAAATTCGCATTCAGAAGGCTTCATTATTAAAACATGGTCCTTCTCTATTTGAACCTAACAAAAATAAAAACATGTATAATATAGATGAAAACATATACATATATAGCGAAACCATCAAGTACTATGATGTTTAGCTCAATCCAGGAGGTGCATTATTAATTTTTCTACATTTTTGTGATTTTCTGTCTTTATCTTCTCCACCAGAATGTCCCTGTGCTTGAAATGGCTTCAATGATAAAGCACCAAGGGAAAAGAGTAAAATGATTTTTAAAATAAGCCAGGCATTATCGAAAACATTAGATATTTCCTGGTTACAACAAACTCAGCGTTTGACAAAGGGGCATGTATAAAAATGTTATAGGTATGTTGAAAAGAGGAGGAAATCAAAAGAATGATTGAATCTCCTTGAAATCATGGAAGTTCAGAAATTAATCAACAACCATAATGTTTCATGTTTCAATGATCCAACCAATCTTGAACGTAATAACATTTTCATGATCCTTTATATTGGTGTTCCCCTTCTTTGCAGTTGCCTCTCCGGCACTGGATATATTAATTGTCTGTTAATTCTCTTTTTCTCTATTCATTTTTCTGCTCCACTTATTCCTCTCCTTTTTACTTCTTTCATTCTCTTCTACTTCTTTTTTTTTCTTGATCTGTTTCTATACATATCGAGGGCCAAACCGCAGTACCTCGTAACTGACATTTTTATGAAAATCACGTTTTTCATTGAGAGTGCTTCAGAACATTTATCTACATCTTTCGGGTGAGTTAGGCTGCAGTTTTTCGCGTGGTTTCTGCAGAAATATTGAAAAACATTATACCTCGTATGTTTTTCAACTTGAGATTCTGAAGCAGTACCTCGTAATTCGCTATTCGTCAATGGCGCCGTAACGTGTAGTGTGCTGTTCACAAACTTGATTTCTGTTCTAAAGGTAGGAAGATTTCCTTATGCCTCATTCTTGTCTTCATCAGTCTGAGTAATCATCATGATATCTTTGAAATAATGTTCCTGTATGGAAAGATAATTCCTGAATGGTTATACAAGGTGATTCTGAAATAGGTGGTCAAATTTTGGGAGCATATAGAGAGGGTGAAATGATTACGAAAACCTCTGTAACATTTTTTTCTGAAGTGACCCCCAAGAAAGATACAGCCCCTCAAATGGGGGCATCGGAGAATGATTTTGTATTATTATCTCCAACACCTTGTATAATGAAAATCTGAAATTTTGTCTATCCGCTTACTATTCAGTGCCGGTTCGAATGGGGTTAAAATCAGCTCAAAATAAAATACAGGGGTGTCTCAAAATAGGGAAGTAGGGGGTAAAAATAACCCCAACTTTTTTGTTCATTGCAATTTCAGTTTTTTGACATGAAATTATGAAATCTCGATAAAATTAACTATTAGCGAATAAAATTTAAAAAAAGCTTGTTCTTAACAATATTTTTCATTTCAGTATTTTCAATAGGATCAGACCATAATCACGAAACTCGTCGTCTATTGTTAATTCATCAATTCCGACAATGAATTCAAAATTTCCAACCCCAAAAACCCTTACAAACCAATTTTGAATCGAATCGAACTATAATCACAAATCTGGTCAGCCACATTGGAGCCGCCATATTTTTTTCTATCAAAAAGTCCATAACGCGTTGTCAACTTTCATCTGCCAGATTCCAAGTTGATCAGACGATTAGATGTAGGTGAAAATTCAGTTGCAAGATTTGAACTAGATAATTAAACTCAAGTGCATACCAAAATTGCAATTTAAATGAAATCTTGGAAAAATAAATTTTATTCGCTGATGGTTCAGTTTATCGAGATCCAACAAGAGCTCCTTTTCTATGTTAATAGCCCTGAGATTTCATAATTTCATGTAAAAAAACTGAAATTGCGATGAACAAAAAAGTTGGGGTTATTTTTACCCCCTACCTCCCTGTTTTGACACACCCCTGTATTTAATTTTGAGGTGAGTTCAACTCCATTCGAACCGGCACTGAATAGTTAGTGGATAAATCAAATTTTAGATTCCCATCATACAAGGTGTTGGCGATAATAGTACAAAATTATTCTCCGAGGCCCCCCTTTGAGGGGCTGTATCTTTCTTGGGGGGCACTTCAGAAAAAAATATTTTCGTAATTATTTCACTCACTCTATATACTCCCAAAGTTTGACCACCTATTTTAGAATCACCTTGTATAATTTCTCGACCAGTTTTCACATACGAGGTCCTGCATGTTGAAATAATTATTCTACTAGCGGTAGTTACGCGTTCCTGCTCAAAGTAAATAATGAATATCTTCGAGATGGCATCTGAACGAATGAAAAAAAAATTGTTAGTTGCACAACAATGCAACCTAGATGACTTATTCTCGGACGGAAATTTTTCATCTCATGTTTACATATCCAACTCTTTTTACGAGAAAACAGTACCTCGTAAAAACAATAGAAAAATAGACAGTACCTCGTAAATAACACATTTTTTTTGTAAATTTTGATTATGCTTATAATGTCAACATATTTGTAGCAATAATATTTCCAAGAAATATCATTCAAAAGGTTGAATATGAATACTTTGTCCCAATTAATGTGACAGTTTTCTGTCGCTCCAGTTTGACCCTCGATATCTAGCTCTCTTCTTCTCACAACTTTTCTTTCTTGATGTTACTCACCTCAAGTTATATTGTGTCAGTTAGCACATGTCACTCATTAATTCTCTGTTACGTGTCCAGGGTTAAGGTCATTGTCCTTCTTTCGTGAATGTCAATAATTTTATGATAATTTCAGTTCCTTCTAGTACTGATATGGCATACAGATGATAACAAAAAAAAACATATTTTTTCAAGTTTGATAAGAAGTTCAACCTTATCCGAGCCAGTTTTTTCTGACTCTTCAGTAAATCTGAAGGGAGCTACAAATGTTTTCGATTCTGCTAACCTGTCGACAAAAATTATATCTTATATGTATACTACCAGAATTCGGATTTATATTTCGAGTCCCGTATTGTTTGTAGGCACCCTTGTCTGATGACGGCCGTAGTGCCAAAACCAGTAACTTTTTACTGACATTTTGTATATTTAGATGATAAAGATGATTTACATGATTCAATAGTAGGGTGAAATACGGATAGATGCCGCACTTTTAGTAAAAAAAAATATAAAAACTCAAGTAACAACAAAAAATATGTATTTCAAAAAACATACGATTATTCTTTCATCTATTTTTATTTGAAATATTGGTCCAAAAACAACATGAAAATAACTCTACTACTAAAAAAAATAACGAAAAAAAAGTGTTTTCTGGCAACTTTCCCCCCCAGGCACCGAACCCAGGTACGGAGAGATGCCTACAGCCATGCGGAGAGATGTCCAATGTTGATTTCCATAAGGAAGAGATGCCGCAATTTATTGTTGTAGTTCTGCACGTTTGCATGGGTTGCAAGCGTTCAAGAACATGGTACATGTCACATTATGCAACCAGTCGTTGCATCTTATGCAGAATATCCAATCTACTGTCTTGGAGGTTTTACTGTGATCCCCAAAACATTCCACGCAAATAATTTTTTTGTCAGTATCTTGCTTGGCTGGTTTTCCTTCAAATCGGATAAGGGAAACTCATCTTCGCTATCGGATGTGGAGTTATTCGATGTTCTATGATCGGTAGAATATAAAATTATGCCATTTTATTATTGGAAGTTTTGTGGCATCTATCCGTATCAAAAAGTGCGGCATCTCTCCTTTTTGATACGGATAGATGCCTCACCAGCCTACGCCTGCGCCTTATGACTCTTTAGCCGAGAATACAAAACAAAATCTTGAATATGCCCAATTTAAAGCTATAAAAGTCAAATTATCCCATTTTGTTATTTTAAACTCACTTCCCCAATAGTACTAACAACACAAATAAATATTGAGCAATGAAAGTACATCTTAGCAACTTTATTCCCACAATTCAAGTTAAACACTTGCTCAATCGAAGCACCCACCGCATGCAAAACAATAATGGCCGAATAGCTCTTCCTGTTTGATTTTGTGGACTGTATTTGGTTGAATTTCTATTGTGAACTTTATAGTTGAGTTGCTTTTGAATAGATTTCTTTGGAGAAATATGAGATTAAAGTAACTCTGGATTGATTGACAATTCGTGTCTAATTTTTATTGTGTACATCACTATGACATTGATATATTCAACAGAGTGTTAACAAGATATAAAAACTATGAACTAATCCTTCTTGAACATACTCCCCCGCCTTGAAATGCCCTGTTTTCAATCAGAATACTCTGGTAGAGGACAAATCTTGGGGAAACTTCTTTGTATTATTCCATTTCGAACTTTAATTGTTGCAATACGACCATGACCATCGGAACCATGAAGAACTTTCAATATGCGTCCAAGCTTCCAATCGAGTGGTAATGAATTATCATCTTTTACAAGAACCAAACTTCCTTCGCGGAGCTGACCCTGACTTGATTTCCATTTACTTCTAACTTGAAGCTCAGATACGTATTCCTTGGTCCATCGTTTCCAAACATGCTGACATATTTGTTGAAGAAGTTGGTAGCGCGTCAAACGGTTGATTGGAACAGATTCAACGTGAACATCTGGTGCAGCAATTAGCGACTTTCCAATAAGGAAATGAGCAGGGGTTAGTGAAGAGAGATCATTCGGATCTGACGAGATTGGACATAATGGCCGTGAATTCAAAATAGCTTCTATTTGCACTAAGACTGTTTCCAATTCTTCAAAAGTGAATGTTATATTGCCCATAACCCTTTTGAGATGATGCTTAAAACTTTTAACACCGGCCTCCCATAGGCCTCCCAAATGTGGTATGACTTAAAATATATCTACCTAGTTCTTTATTTGCTCCTATAAAATTTGAGCCTCTGTCAGAATGAATCACGTAAGGTTTGCCCCTTCTTGATACAAAACGGCGAAGTGCCATGATAAAACTTTCTGTAGTTAAGCTAGAAACTAATTCAATATGTATTGATTTCGTAGAAAAACATACAAATAAACTGACATAACATTTAGTTACTTTACATCCCCGACCCTTTCTGTCTTTTATTAGAAATGGTCCAGCATAATCGACACCGACTACATGGAAAGGCTTATTGGGAGAAACTCGATCTTTTGGCAAATTTCCCATAATAGGCTGCACAAGTGCAGGATTAAATCTGAAACACGTGAGGCATTTTCGAATTGTATGTTTAGCTAAATTTCTGCCTCCAATCGGCCAAAATTCATCCCTAATAGCAGAAAGCAATTGTTGGGGACCTACATGAAATAATCTCAAGTGATAGTGAGTGAATATTAGCTTGGTAAAATTATGCTTACTACACAAAATTATCGGATGTTTCTTTTCGAATGAATAAGTGGAATTTTTCAATCTTCCTCCCGCCCTCAATAAGCCTTCATCGTCTAGAAACGGAGTTAAACATAATAAAGAACTCTTAGGGCTTACTGGTTTTTTCTTTATCAAGTCATCCAACTCATGAGGAAATGATTCCCTTTGGGCCAATTTTGCTAAGCATTTGAGAGAATTAGACAATTCTAATAGAGTGAGTATACCAAACTGACGGTTTTCCGTCGTTGATAGACAATTATTTTTGAATCTAAGAATATAAGCAGTGACTCTTTGGAGATGGTCAAAATTAGAGAATGAATTGAATGGATAACTATCACTGATAGTAACTGAACAAGAGTTAACTTCACGACGCATCCCTGGTAAATTATCTACATCAATTTTTATATTTGGCCAAGTTGTGCACTCAGATTTTAGCCACTCTGGCCCAAACCACCATAAATCGGATACAATCAGCTGCTTTGGCAATACCCCTCTTGATACTAAATCAGCTGGGTTATCTTTCGTAGGAACATGTCGCCAGGAGTAGGAACTAGTGATCTTTTGTATCTTTGAAACACGATTAGCTTCGAAGGTTTTCAAAGTATGTAAAGCACTATTAATCCATGAAAGCACTATGGTTGAGTCAGACCAGAAATAACAATCGTTAAAAGAAATGTTAATTGAGTTTTGCACTTTTTGAAATAACTCTGATAGCAATAGAGCACCACACAATTCAAGTTTCGGAATCGTCAGAGACTTGATAGGGGCTACTCTAGATTTAGAACAAAGTAATCGTACAGTTATTTTGCCCTCCTCATTGCTGCTCCTTAAATAGATGCAAGCCCCGTATGCACTTTCAGATGCATCGGAAAATCCATGGAGCTGTACATTCACATAATTTGGATACAATACTAGACGCGGTATTTGTAAATTGTTTAGGCAATGCAATTCACCCTGTATGCAGTTCCACGTTTCTTGCAAATCTGATGGCATGGAATCGTCCCATGATATTTTCTGCATCCAAAGTTTTTGCATTAATATTTTTGACTTTATTATATAAGGGCTCAATAGACCTAGAGGATCAAAAATCTTGGAGATATGCGATAGTACAGATCTTTTTGTGGGATTTTCTTGTTTGGAAAACTCTGTAACGTTGTAGAGTAACATATCGGAATGGCAAGACCAAGTTAATCCTAAGGTTTTAGCGTATTGCCCTTCCCCAAACTCCAGAATATTGAATGCTAATTCTGACTTGTCAAGTCCTTCTAGTACCTTTGGCTCATTAGAAAACCATTTACGCAATTCAAAACAACCACCTTCCAGAACTCTTTTGATTTCTTTGCATATGATAGAGAGGTATTCGATAGAGTTTCCGCCTGTAAGCAAATCGTCAACATAAAAATCCTCTCTTATTATCCTTGATATTTCGGGTGATGAAAACTCGCATTCTTTAGCTAACTCAAAAAGGCACCTGATACTCAAAAATGAAGCTGCTGCTTGGCCATAAGTGACAGTATTCATACAAAATGTTTTCAGTTCATCGGAAGGATCTGCTCTCCAGAAAATTTTTTGTAAACACCTTTGAGATGGCTCAATCATTACCTGACGATACATTTTGGCAATGTCAGCTGATACGACATAAGCATGCTTCCGAAATCGCAAAATTATAGCGAATAAATCATTCTGTATCACTGGACCAACTAGTTGTAGGTCATTAAGTGATAAACCAGAAGTAGTAGGCGCAGAAGCATTGAATACTACTCGCAATTTAGTTGTTAAACTTTCCTCGCGCAGAACACCATGATGTGGCATAAAATATTCTGGAGAGGATATATTGAAATTTGTATCAGACATTCTGATCTCGCTCATATGCCCAAGAGATTCATATTCATCCATGAATTCCACATATCTATTTTTTAGCACCTCATTTTGCTGAAGTCTCTGTTCCATATGGTGAAATTGTCTCTTTGCTCTTATTTTCGAATCACCAAGAATAGAAGCTGATTGCTTCAATGGCATGGAAACAATAAAACGACCATTTTTGTCGCGAATGGTAGTTTCTTGAAAGTATTTTTCACAAGACAGTTGACTTTCGAAAATTGATTTAACATCCGAGTATTCCTCTATTTCCCAAAATTGAGCGAGTAGGTCATGCAAATCATCAGATCTGGCGGCTAAATTGCAATTCGTTTGTTCTATGATAGGAATTCCTAACGGACCGGCTATCACCCACCCGAAAAGAGTTTCTTGCAATATTGGCTGATTTTTACCCAAATTGATTATACCAGGACGAAGGATATTCCAAAATAAATCAGCCCCAATCAGAATATCTATTTTTTGTGGTTCATTAAATTGTGTATTAGCTAATACAATATTATTAGGAATTTCCAGAGTTTTTACATTTATTCTGGTGCTAGGCAATAATCCAGTTATTCTATGAAGAATAAAACATGTGAGAGACGAAACAAATGAAGTATGATTGGAATGAATTTCCACTTCACACTTTTCATGAATTTTTGACATACTATTATTTATTCCAAATAGTGATAGATTGGCATTGATCTTTTGCAGACCCAAACGTTCAATCATCTCATAGGTTATAAATGACGATTGAGATCCACAATCCAACAATGCACAAGCTGAATGCTGTTTACCTTGTTGATCCAAAATCGAAACTATTGCAGTTGACAAAAATACGTGAGTGACAGGAGTATATGGAATTGCACTGAAACAACTTTTTGTTTCATCTGGTGATATTTCCTTTATTGTTGTCTCAGGATCTTCCTTCTTAGGATGAAGTAAAGTATTATGCCAAGATTTGCAAATTCTGCAAGGACCAACTTTACATAGCTTAATATTGTAAGAATGCCCCGTTCGCAAGCAGTTCTGGCATAATTTTTGTTTCTTCGAAAAATCAATCCTATCGCTAATAGATAATTGTAAAAATTCTTTACAAGTGTATATGTTGTGATCTCCTTTGCAAAAATTGCATTTGTACCTAGTGATTGCATTGGTAGCTATGAATGCTCTGGATTTATTATCTGCTGGCTTATATTTCGTATCATGAACATTTTTTAATTCAATTGTCTCTAGAAAGTCAGCACGCGATTTCAAGAAACTCTTGAGATCATTCCATGAAGGAAAATTATCCATCTTTGCACTATATCTTTCCCATTCTCGCAATGATTGGAAATCTAGTTTAGAAGTTATCATGTATACTAACAATGTATCCCAATATTTGCTTTCTTGCTCTAATTGATCGAGAGACCTCAAATGTTTCAAGGTATTGTCAAGAAGCTTTCGAATTTTGAAAGAAGATTCTTTCTGAATGGAATCTAGAGTGAAAAGTGACTTGACATGATTGTGAATTAATAGTTTCTTATTATTGAATCTTTCACACAGAGCATTCCAAGCTAGCTTGTAACTGCAGGATGTGAATTCTATAGACTTGATAACCTGAGCAGCATTGCCCTGTAGAGATGCCCTTAAATAGTGGTATTTTTGAATATCGGTGATGTGACCATTTCTATGTATAAGAGATTCGAAAGTGTCGCGGAATTCTAGCCAGGACTCATAGGCACCATCGAATTTTGGCAACTCAATAGTAGGCAGTTTAACGCCTTGTATGAAATCATTTTGTCCTGACTTCCTACTAGCAGAAAACAATTCAGAATTAGTGTCATCATAATTTTCTGTGACAGCTCTAGGTATGTCGGGAACTGATAATTGGGATATTAATTGTTCTTCACGAGGGTGTGAAGACAATGGAGCATTAAAATCTTGAATTGGCTGACTTCGTTGGTTGGCAGCTAAAATAACTTTGGCATTTGAAACACTAGCACCAAAATTATCCTCGAACATTTCGCGCTCATTATATTGTTGATCTAATGCATCATCGTCGCAAATAGTTTCAATTTCGTTCTGAATTTCGCTGAACTCAATGATCAATGGCTCAATTCTACCTAATCGATCTCTCAATTGAATTATATTGGCCTCATTCAAAGGAAAGTTATTCTCGAATGCCTTCAGGAAAGTTTTGAAGCTGGTGACAGAAGCTTTAATAGTACCTCGTTTTCGAATTAAGGATTTGAATCGTACTTCTGACATTTTGAGAATTGGAAACTTCTTAGCGCAAATAGAAATTATTACAGGAATACGTAAGTAATTGCCTTGAATTGAATTGCTCAAAATTGTACCCCTACTCACCCTGTCTTCACGCTAGAAGCCTCTAACTTGACTGAACTTTTTCAAATCCAGCTCGCTTGGACCATGTTTGATTTTGTGGACTGTATTTGGTTGAATTTCTATTGTGAACTTTATAGTTGAGTTGCTTTTGAATAGATTTCTTTGGAGAAATATGAGATTAAAGTAACTCTGGATTGATTGACAATTCGTGTCTAATTTTTATTGTGTACATCACTATGACATTGATATATTCAACAGAGTGTTAACAAGATATAAAAACTATGAACTAATCCTTCTTGAACACTTCCATCCCGCCGAGAGTTGTTGTCATCAGGTGTTCATAGTTTTCGCGTCACGTGGTCTGCGGCATCTATCACCCCGCGGCATCTATCCGTACTTCACCCTACATTGTTCAACAAGCACGGAATGATAGTGGTTTCCCACGAGAATGAAGTTTGCAGCATGAACCGTAGGCGAATGCTGTCATCATTCGAGCATTCCGTACGAGTTATGCACTATAATTTTTCTGCGGATGTAACAAAAAACAGTCGTCTTGTAGCTATCTCATTTCTTCTCAAATAATGCTCATCTATTAGGAAGAGCTGTCATTGCTTGGAATTCGACATTCCCTGGGCGATGAGATTTTTCTGAAATAATAACACAATAAAGTCATTTTGATATCAGACACGAAAATAAGATCGATGACAAACAAAGTACCTCATTGATGTATCGAACACAGTAAAACAAGAGCAATTTTGTGTTACAGCCGTAGAAGAAGTATTTTTTCATATTTGCTCATTTGCTTGTTTGCTACTATAGGTTCAATTTCACTTTCCATCATATCTCAATCATGAAGGAACATAATATAGGAGTTCAAGATGAGAATATCTATCGAGGAAAAATACTACTTGATAAGCCACAATCGATTTATCAGCTATGTCAACAATTCATTTCGCCGCGTTTTCTCACTGAATATCGAGATTGTTTCTTGTCAAAGTTCTTCTGAAATATCGTCTGGATCACCCTTTTCTTGTGAACTCAAATTCGAGATCTTATTAAAATTTGCATTTAAATTCGTGAAATTGCCCGGAGCTCGGATCATCAAACGAAATATTATACTACCACTTAGAGGGAATTTCTCTGAGGAACATTTTCGTTTAAGTATAAACAGATTAAACAACTAATCTCCCGGCTGATCTCATCAGAAGTGAAAGCTGTGAATGATCTTTGAATTTGGGAAGCAGAGTGGGTAACTAATGCCTATTTAGAAGGCACACATTGAGTAGAGGTTGTATTCAATCAGATCGGGTAATGCATAAACAGATATAAGATCTCAATTATCGTGACAGCTCTGATTTTCTTATTGAATTTGCTTGAACAATCACGGAATGAGTGTTTCTACAGGATTATGAATGTTCAACGACCAATACTAATACATATTTTTATACGATGCTATACATAGTGGAGTATACTACGGCCTTGCCAAAAATGCTATCTCGGAAACTAAGCGAGATAGAGGTATAGGTACTTTGGAGACAATGATCCCCATCGAATTTTGGGCAACTTTGGTTTTTGTGTGTGGTCTGTCTGTCTGTCTGTACTCTCCCTTTGACATATCGACTTGAAATTGAACAATATTATGTCATTAAAATATGAAGGAAATCGGAAAACTCTAAGGTGGTTTTTCCGTGTTTTTTCGATTTTTCACCGAAAGTTTCTTGCGACCACTCTACAAATCGCAAAAGTGGTCCGATCGATTTCATTTTATGTGAAAAATAACTCAATCAGGAAGAGACGAAGCCTATTGAAATTGAGCAGGGTCGGGAAATTCCAAGTGGGTTTTTCAAGGAGATTTTCCGAAAAACACGGTTCTCTTTAAAACGACATATCTCCTGAACCAATAGACTAAATCCAAATTTGAAAAATGCACCGTATGCCTCTTTGATGACGCAACAAATTATTATTCAACCATTTTTTTGTGCATCCATCGGAAAATGGAAAAACAAATGAAAATCAGAACATCAAAATTTGAAATCCTTTCAATTCAATATATATCGAAAACAATTGGAAAAATCGAGAATTATCAGAAGTGCAATGTTATCCACTGGAACATTTCCTACAAATTATTACTCATGATTTTCTCTGTAAACCCAATAGTACAGGAAATAAAGTGAAAAATATGAAAAAAAAATTTAATGACCCATAGGGTACTATGAAGATATATTGAAAAACGAAGATTATCGATAGATGGAGCTCATCGACTTCCACTGAACCATGAAATATTTTTTCATTTTGTTGATTGGAAGATGGAACAAAAGTGTTGAACATTTTATTCTCAGATAATTCCAAATATCACGAAAACAACTGAAAATATCTGAAAATGTTATGGAACCAAAATTATTCCTTCTGATAGAATCTACAAAAAATCCCTTTAACATTTTTCTCTGAATTCAATAGTTCGGGAGATACGATGAAAAAACTAAAAAATTTACAAGTTCCTAGATAATCACTTGCCAATAGAAAACGAAACAAAAAACAAAGGAAAGTGAAAAAAGCACACTCGACTGTCTTGATTTTTTTCCCCATAAACTACGTACCTAGCCCACTCGACTGTGTGGAAAAACCAAGACAGTCGAGTGGGCTAAGTACGTAGTTTGTGGGAAAAATCTCCAGTTCTCTAAACTTTCATAGCGTCGTATACACATCTTTGGTGCCCAATGATAGTTTCAATATAAAAATATGCTCATGATATGGTGCCATGGCCTCTACTTCCATCTTACATGAGCAATGATAAAATATCATCTGCTTTTATAGCGTCGTATGAATTATCTGACCTCTAAATGAACTAATGCCTGACGAAAACTACATCTATACTTATCTGATACCTTTCAAAAAATACGTACCTCACTTGTTTCTCTCTTGCTCTCTATGAATATGATATCTGGAACTCCAGCTGTGACATTAGATATATCGAGAGTATTCGATCGTGTTTGACCGGTTTGACACCAAGCATTTGAACAGAAACTATGATGATATGGCTCGCCCCCTCAGCTATTCCTTCTTCTCTCAAGTTTTATCCCAGACAGATCGCTTCATGTGGTATTGCACGGATCATCGTCTGATACCATAGCCGATCAATGATCTTGTGGAAGTAACCATCATCACTTGCTCTATCCACAGCTTTGCAGATGGCAATGATTTCCATACTGCGTTCTCTTCAAGAACGCTCTCAATAAAGATTTTACTGAAATCACAGTCTGTGAAACCAGCAATCTATACAGGGTGTCCGGAAATTATGCGCAAACAATCAAGGGAGTGATTCTACATAATGAAATAAGAAATTTATTTCATATGAGCCTAGGTCCGGAAATGCATAGTTTTCAACATACAGTGTGTTGAAACTTTTAAAAAAGATCGGTTTTTTATAAATATCTCAAATGTCTTTCCACCGATTTTCTTGAAATATGGCAATAATATTTCTTGTCATGAGGGGCTGATATACCCATAATTCAATTGGAATCTTGGAATCCAGTGGCGTCCCGATGGGCAACCTACCAAATATTATTGTCAATAAAATGTGCGCCACTGATTTTTTTGAATTCTGTATCTTCATAACCTATTGACCAACTAAAAATACAACATTTTGGTCTCTTGAATTGTTTTGCTATTTTGCTGCTTTTCGGTGGAAAAAAATGAATTCCAATTCATTGTATAAATTTGTGCAAAATATTGCTTCTAAAACAGGGGTGAAATTAAATGTGTGATCAATGTCCATAGACGTACAATAAAAATGAAAAAATAATTATCTTCAAATATTTCATAATACATGTTTGACACACTCTACACTCAGTATATTGAGAACTATGTATTCTCGGTCCAGGAAGGCGTATAGTTTTCGATAATACAAAGTGTGTCAAACATGTATTATAAAATATTTGAAGAAAATGAATCTCCATTCTTATTCTACGTCTGTGAACATGGATTACACATTTAATTTCACCCCTTTTTTTGAAGCAATGTTTTGCACAAATTTATACAATGAATTGGTATTTATTTTTTTCCACGCAAACGCGGCAAAATAGCAAAACAATTCAGGAGATTAAAATGTTGTATTTTTAGTTAATCATCAGGATATGAAGTTGAAGAATTCAAAAAAATCAGTGGCGCACATTTTATTGACAATAATATTTGGTAGGGTGCCCCAGGGACGCCACTGGATTCCACAATCCCAATTCAAATTATGGTTGAATCAGCCCCTCATGACGAAAAATATCATTGCCAAATTTCAAGAAAATCGGTGGAAGGATATTTGAGATATTCATAAAAAAACGATTTTTTTAAAAAAGTTCAACACACTGTATCTTGAAAACTATGCATTTCCGGAACCAAGTATATATAAAATAAATTACATGTTTTCACATGCAGAATCACCCCCTTGATTTTTTGCGCATAATTTCCGGACACCCTGTATATACGCAGGGTATAACATAAAGTTATAGTCATGTTGTAGCCATCTAGTGGCGAAGCTATAAGGTAGGATCCAGAAATCGCGATAGTAGATGGCTACAACATGACTATAACTTCGAAATGGGTGATATACCCGAAGCGTAGAGTTGTCCCAGTTGTCAGCAGACCGAGGGCGGCTGATAAGACCTGGTGGGTCGAAACAGTACTGTCTCGTTCCTGCTGACAATTGGGCAACTATATTCATCCTAGATCTCATAGTTATGAGATCTAGCAGTTGAAAGGTGGTGAAAATATCCACTCAAGTATGTCAGGTAGTGCCATCTGTCAGCAGAGTGGTTTACTTGTAGTACCACTCTGTAGCGTATAGACCTATGGGTCTGTACGTGTGACTATAGATGGCAGCGCCACACAGTGTGTGTCGCGATTTCTGGATCCTACCTCAGAGCTTTGCCACTAGATGGCTACAACATGACTATAACTTTATGTTATACCCTGCGTCTTCGAAATGGGTGCTATACCCGAAGCGTAGAAGAGTCATAGTTGTCAGCAGACCGCGAGCAGCTGATGAGACCTGGTGGGTCGGAACAGTACTGTCTCGCTCCTGCTGACAATTGGGCAACTCTGCTCATCCTAGATCTCATAGTTATGAGATCTAGGAGTTGATCTATATAAAGTTTAATTCAACGTCAACTGAACTCAAGCCTGTATTTTCTAGGCCATCATTTCCATGCTCAGTACTCTTCCACGGCAGAATCATATAGGATTCTTCGCGAAAGCTGCTCCACAAAAACTCAGATTCTTATTGCGAGCGGAAGAATACTCTACAATGCAGAGATACTACCAGCTTTAGAATACTGATGTTTCCATATAATATGAGGTTCAGCACCCAAATATACGCTGATACTCTCAAATTCTATTCTGAAACGAGTCATTTGTTCGATTGGTGATGCCATGAGTACTCTTTGATGCCTCGAAATAATTGAAACACCGTAGGATATTCAGCGACCGTTCTCTTCTTCATAGATACTTCCAAATTCTTGAGAAACCTCGTATATCAGTCCATCAATTGCGATACCAGTCAGAATTACTCGACGAGCCCACAGTCAGCACATCCATTCCCCAACGTAACCTAACCTCGGGATATGTCGAATCATCCTCGTATGTCAGTAGTTATACTAGGAGACCACCACTACCAGCATAGGGAAATACACGCTTTAATCTTAACTGGAACGCGGTCTGTGTTCTAGCGGGGAAGCGGGGTAGCGGGAGCGCGATGGCGTGACATCATCAGTGACAGGGTGTTTGAGTTGAATGAAAATTAAAAATTATATATACAGGGTGTCCCACGGTTAGACCACCCCACTTTAGGGGTAAATATTGAAGGATTGGGGAGTGTGGGTACTCTGAGAGAAGGATTTTTCGCGAACATTCCAAAAATGGCAACTCTTGCCTATATGCAAAGTCTCAAGGTTTACGAGATATCGCTCTGAATGCGTTGGAAATATCATATGAAATAGTCTCTTTGGATATGACATAGTAGAGCTAGTTTCGATTTTTTTCCCAGCGTCAAAAGAAAATATGAATAAACATTGAAGTTGAATATAGGCAAGTTGCCATTTTTGGAATGTTCGCGAAAAATCCTTCCCTCAGAGTACCCAATCTCCCCAATCCTTCAATATTTACCCCTAAAGTGGGGTGGTCTAACCGTGGGACACCCTGTATATATAATTTTTAATTTTTATTCAACTCAAACACCCTGTCACTGATGATGTCACGCCATCGCGCTCCCGCTACCCCGCTTCCCCGCTAGAACACAGGCCGCGTTCCAGTTAAGATTAAAGCGTGTATTTCCCTATGCTGGTAGTGGCGGTCTCCTAGTATAACTACTTATGTCTATAGAAAGGCAGAGATTCGTGATCGAGTTCGTGATTCTCTGCCGAACAGACTATTCCCAGGAACTGATAATCATCATGAAAGTTGAAGGAGAACCAATCGCTACCTTTTCTACACATCCTCCGTAGGTACGCACAATGTTCCTCGAACATAATATGGATTCCCTTCGGTACGCATTGAGAGATGGAAAAAAGGGTCAGTTTTCAGATTTCAATATAGCATCAGACAATCGGAGTGTGTTTCTTCATTCAGTGTACCTAATGATATTGTCGTTTTTCATTTATTGCCTATATTTTTAACTCATCAATATCAGGCATGTTTCCCAATGCACTAAAAAGAGCTATGGTGACTCCTATATATATATAAAAAAAATAGCAACGTAAAAGAAATTGAAAATTACCGAGCAATCAACTTGATCAACATAGCAAAAATTTTTGAACAAATTATATGTACAAGTGCACTAAAACCAAGCATTTCTATATTTCAACATGGCTTTGTAACTGGTAAATCGACCGTTTCAAATCTTTGTGTATTATCTGAACATGCATCGGAAGCAATGAATAAAAAAAAACAAATGGAAGTGATATATACCGACTGTGAAAAAGCCTTTGACAAGGTTGATCACGGGCTGCTCTCAAATCGTCTCGTTGCTATGGGAATATCATACTCCACATTTCTGTTTCTCAAATCATACACGGAAAAAAATGATTTGTTGCATCAACAAATTATTTATGCCTGAGTTATTTTTGTTGGTCTGAGCAATTTTTTATTGAAACAACCAGATACATGATTATTCCATGGAAGCAGCTTGTTCAACTCAAGAATGTAGGCTAATTGAATCAACAGTATAATATGAATTCCATCAACAAAATATATGGTTTCTTCAAAAACAAATTATGTCGATCCAAAATGATGTCGATGTTGATTCAACTATAAACATTTCGTCAATTTGATCAAACAATGATCATTTTGATGAGATTATATCTTTGAAACGACATACAAGTATTCTTATTCCGATGTAGCACAATACACTCGTTTCGAACAGATCCTTTGCTTGAATAAAGAAACGAAATATGTTAATCAATGAAATATTTTGTTCATTCTACATCAACTTGAATTTTTGCCTCTAGATGGCGATCATTTCGCCTCGTCTATGCTTGCCTCGAATTCATTATATACGTGAAGCCTGATTCTTCGTGTTTGAAATATCAGCTGGATAAATCGAACTTAGGATGATTATCAATCCGAAATAGTTTTCCATCAGCTAAGGAGATGTAAAGACTTGAGATCTATGCTGGGAGTCGACTAGTTTCCTAGTTTTGTTTATTCTATTGATGTGAAATTTCAGAATAGTTCCGAATATTGGATTTGGTTCAACAAAACAATTTGTCGAATGGATATATAGTTTCTCTTGAATTGTAACGGGTGTTTTTCAATAAAATTACATTAAATATATTACTCAAATATTTATGAAGAAAGTGTAATTGAGAGATCAAATGAGGTACCTAATTCTTGGCCAGAGTGATAGCCGGTTCGCTCAGTAGAGATGGTGTGGGTACACAACCATAATAAGCACAAAAAAATTAGAGATATAGAAAATAATAGGGCGCCACCCGTTTCAGTTCTACTCTCACTCTGTGTTACCAAGAAAATTTATCAAAACGGGACGATAATGCAGATGAATGACATATAGATACCAGATTCCAATAATTTAATAATAATAATTTAGTAATAATAAATAATTATTATGGAACATTATAATATATCAATAATCGTATATTATAATATATCGATAATCCTGACTGAGTTTCGTCTCTGAATTACGAGAACAAGAAAGTGTATGATTCAAATAACCCCCTCCATATAGCTATATGCAGTTCACAAGAAATATTTATATATAAGTAGGTATTCAACTTTGGAGTCAACTCCTAAAGGCGTTGTATTATGTAAACCTGTGTTATGTAAACTATTCTCAACTTTGTTGTTGGTTCCGTTCGGCTCCCCAGTGATCGGTCTTGATAAAACAAAATTGGACAAATATCCTCTTACCAGGTGTCAGCTGCTAACAAGCATCTCTTTTTTTTTTGCTACATACAGCATCCAATACCATCTCCAATACTATCAACCTATTATGGGCTTCAATGGAATTCGATAGATGGTGAACCAAAATATCTTCAGCGATAAATCCACATATGGGACTAGTTCTCCTATTACGAGGACCCTAGGAATATAAAACGACAAAGTGAATTCAAAATGCCGATTCGAGATGAAAGAAAGAGCATTTTCAAAGAAGAAAAAAAGATACATTACCTCCGAATATTTGAGGGTTTTCAATTCAACTTATTATGTGGAATCCAATCTTCTAAAATCTGAAGGGTTATTCTCTTCAGACGTGATGTAACTAGGTGCCTATGCAATATGTGATGATTCGTGGAACTTAAATGTACCGGCATGATAGAAAAATGGTGTTTCTTTTCCTGAAGTGAAGAATACTCACGGTTTCAGTGCAAAAGCCGCATTAAGCGATAACAACTTCTATGACTCACGTCAAAACAGAACACAACCAAATGGTGTAACTATTGTGTGAAGACAACCATATTTTGTCTCCAAAATCCTCAAAATTGGCGAAATTTCGAAATAGAAACGTGGCGTTTTATCATAGAAAAATTTTGGCACTGAAGCCTTCTAGAATGATCTTCGGAATTGCCATCTTCATTACGAATATCGGGAACATTTGGATTGATGAAACTTATTCATAAAAACATCTCCATCGTTTGAATATTTAAAATAAGATTGGCAGTACTGAGAGGTACTGACGTAGCACAAGAAAATGGTACTATATGAGACGTACTAATAGTGCTCAGTCTTCGTCCGACACATGGGTATTTGGTATAACAAAGAAAGACCAAAGCGCGAAGATTGTACTCCAAGCAGTGCGGAGAGAATAAAGATAGTACGGGAGCCAATGCTTACAATTAGTGTGGGAGACTAGATACAATTTCACTGAATTTGAATATTTCTCTCATAATTTAAGGTTCGACAAGATTTCATGGGTATGAACTAATGGGGTGGACCAAGAAAAGTAGGCGGTTCGCCTTATGAGAAAATGGCATGTAACAGAATCAACAAAATATTTCATTGAATTAACCAAATATTCAATTGAATCAACCAAATATTTTATTGAATCAACCAAATATTTTTTTGAATCAACCAAATATTTCGTTGAATCAACTAAATATTTGATTGAATCAATATCTTGTTATTTTGAATCAAACAAAATGATTGTTCGAGCCAATTCAATATCTCTGCATAAACAATTCATGGATGTGCTTGATCGAAGAAGATCCAGAGTTCATGCAAAACGTATTTACTTGATTCAAACTTCAAATTCGCTCTGAAACGAGATATAGATTTACTCATTTCAAGATTATATTTTGTCGTGCATATATGACACTTTTATTCGCTCCATTCAATTAAATTTTGCTTGATTCAACAATTCCTTTTTTTCCGTGTATCTATTGAACTGGGAACTCCTAGTTAAAGTAGGCAGAAATACCTCAAACAGAGATGCTACCTCAGGAGTGCCGCAAGGTAGTACCCTAGGTCCAATATTATTCACTCTATTCATCAACCCTCTTCCTGATTGCCTTTCTGAATCGACGGGAGTGTACTTCGCTGATGATTTCAAATTCTTCAAAACAATATACACCCCACAGGATTGTATCTCGTTGCAGGCAGATATAAACAATGTCAGTCATTGGTTTAAGGCTGACAAAATGTCAATAAACATAAAAAAGTGCTCCGTTACGACCTCCACACGGAAAACAAACATCATTGAATATAACTCTATAATTGATGATGAATAACTGGAACCACGGAACGAAATCAAAGATCTAGGAGTCACATTTCAGAGTGATATGAAATTAAATTCACATTATAATAAAATAGTCAATAAGGCATTCAAATCGTTGGGTTTTATCATAATAAATAGTAGTAAATCATTCAAAATTGAAACAATAATAAGACTCTATCATACATTAGTGAGACCACATCTGGATTATGCAGCTCAAATCTGACACATGTAGACCACATTGAGAAAGTGCAGAAGAGGTACATGCTCAAAATATTGGACTTCACGAGTTTGTTGGACAGAAGGAATAAACAGGCAGTGCTATTCATATATACTATCTATTAAATTATATAAAGTACAAAGACTGTGATTTAATGAAGTATAATATAGACATGAACGTTAATTCCTAAAATCAATTTGAGGATCACTAATTATGATATTTTTAGGGTAGATCTAGTCAGAGCACATCACCAATAAATAGAATGTTATCAATATGCAATCAAGAGCTCAAGCAAATACACATATCAGACTATACATTTTTGGAATTTGATAAACTATTCTGAAAATTACTTGAGAGAGCAGGAAAGACTATACTTTTCCAAAACAATTCAACTTAACTCGGCCTATATAGATGAACCTTCCTGAAAAATTTGTTTCTCGATAAATTACTTGAGGAAACAAGGAAGTCTTTTTCTTCTGAACAATATAACCTAACTCAGCCTGAATGACCTTTCTTCCTGAAGAGTTTATTTTTCTGAAAATTACGTATAGAACATAGTATATGGCCATAGTAGGCATACTTTGGTTATGTTCGGAGACTATGTTAATATCGAAATGTGGGATTAACGAAATGTGGGCCTATCGAAATGTATGGGTGTAACGTAATGTAGGCGTAGCGAAATGTGAGCAGAAAGCAATGTTGGTGTAACGAAATATAGGCGTGACACAACGTGTCGATAGGCCCACAATGACTGTTTTAGTGAATTTTGGCATACACGATATTATTTGGCAACAGTGCATCCTCCGAGTATGTTCGGAAACTGTAGGTATATCGTAATTTGGGCCTATCGAAATGCGGGAACAATGCGATGTGGGAGTAACGAAATGTGGATGTACCGACATGTTCTCACTCCACTCATTGAAAGTATTATAGACTCCCACCTAAGATGGGAATATTATTTCTCTCAGAAATGGTATTTCGTCTGTAAATCAAGACACGGTATGAACGTATACGTAACGTTCTCATTGCTACACTCCTACTACTAATCATTTCTCTCTTGTTCCAGATATCCTACTCAATTTTCGCACCACCTACGTGAACAGAAAAGGAGAGGTTGTTTCACAATGCAAAGCCATCGCAATAAACTACTTGAGGACGTGGTTTCTAGTGGATATGCTGGCCGCGTTGCCCTTCGATCTGCTCTATGCCCTTTACGGAGCTGAGGTATGTACACGTCGTTCAAAAAATACGTCATCTCGAGATAATAGAAGAAAAATTAATCATATTATGATGGAATTGAAAATACAACTTCTTTCAATGCTCAGGTTGTCGATTGATGACAAGGTCGTAGATGAAGCAATGTTTGTTTTATTTTGAATTAAGAAGATCGACTAGTCGATCATGCTTACAAAATGCATATTTTCAACTTCAGAGCCGTTCGGAGTGAAGTCGATCAGCTAAAAATAACAGAATGTATAAATAAAACAGTTGGAAGACATTTGCAGAATAATTTTGCAATAAAACCTATATCAAGCAAGCACTGATGGTGAACCTGTCTCGCTGATATCATGATCACTTAGTGATTATATGAGATTGTAGGAGATTCCATGGTGTTTTCATGGGATTTCTACAATGAAATATTGGCATATTTCATGGAAAATATCACATTATAACATCGAAAGCCATAATCAGGTAATTTAATTTTCGATTATATCCGACTATGCCTAATCATTGAGAAAATCTCAACCATCTCAACCAACAGCCGTGAAGCAACGTTAAATTCTGTCATGAAATCAGTCATGACATCATTATATTATGGCGTCATAATATTATTCATGACAGTCATTAAATCTTCTTCATCAAGAAATAAAGTTTGCTCCAATCTTATTTGACTTCCTTGAGGATAATATCATATTGGAGAATATCGATGATATTCATGCTGGAGAATTCGAGGAATAATCATAACAACGTACAGTAAATGAAAATCAAAAATCACTCTGTCTCAGAAATTCTCATGAAAATGGAAGGGTTTTTTTCAGCCTTCACTTGATTCATTTGCTACTTTTTCATGTATCGAATGAGCTCAACTGGAAAAAAAAAAGAAAAATGACGTTATCACTCGTGAATGGACCACCCTGTTTATTGTGTTAGGAATTTCTACAAGAATTGTTTGTTTTTGAGAAACGATAGTCGATATTTTTTTGACTACCAAGTATCACATGGCTCGACTTTGATGCAACACATACCATTCGTTTGCAATTCCCAACATTCATTCAAAGGCTTTAACGGCGAAGTTGGACCTTTTTGAATGAAGGCTTCTCGGAGTAAAATTATTATGTTAAGTAATTTTGATATAGTTCACCATCCAGAGAGTATACGCCGCTGAACTAGGTTAAGTCCGCATAACCTGATTTTCAGAGTTTATTTCGATCAGTAAAGCGGATGTAGGTGATGAAGACAGTGAACAAGACATACCGAAAATCAAGGCTAGAAAAACAAAATCCAACCCAGAAACGTAAATGGAAATTATAGAGAAAACGAAAAGACATCAAGGACTGGAGCATACTACTGAGGAATCTGAAAAAATCATGAAACAAAGGAGTCTGAAATCATCAAGTCTAGAAACCTGTGAATTTGAGTGTATAGAAAAAATACCAGAAGAGAAAAGAGTGGAAATACACGGGCAATATTGGACACAACAAAAATTCATTTGATATGAAAAGGCTATTCGTAGCCTCACATGTTCAACAAATTCCTGTGGTGAGAAGAAGAGAAAGGAACAATCAACGTGAAAAAAATAGGCAAAATACGGATCGATACTTTTTCGAACATAATGGAAATCAAGTTATAGTATACAAAAAGTTTTTGGAGATGAAGAGGGAAGGCGGTCTCCTATCAGCAGACAAAATAGGTAGACATGAACCTGAAATGAGATTTTGAATAAAGTTCGCAATGATGTTCGACAGTACATATCTAGTTTTCCAGTCTATGAGAGCCATTATTCGCGTGAGAGATCAGAAGAAAACGTTTGGAAGATCACCTTACGTGAGTATTTCCATGAACATAGCATGCCCGAGAAAAATATTGCTAAGGAATGGTTATATTCTGATATATTCAACCATGAATTCAATTTTTCTTTCTAAAACCCAGATAGTGACACGTGCGATAAATGCGATAAATTCAAGATGAAAATGCAAGGATTTACTGACCAAGATGTGAGAAAAATATTCCAAGAAAAATATGACAGTTATCTTGAAGACGCAAGTGATCGATATAAAATGTAGAAAGCAGACAAACAACATTCAAAAGAAAGAGAACGTTACGGAAAAAGTTTTAATGAAGGATTTAAGAAAATGACTTTCAACTCCCGATCTCCATAACTCTCAGAGTTTTTATAGTTTTAAACTTTGGACAACTCAAGCAGCTGACTGAAACTGAAATATCTCCTGGCCCGAAACAGAAAACCAAGTTTTTGGAATGCACTCTTAGCAATTGATCTCACGTAATTTCCTCAAGAAAGGTTATTGCTGATAGTGATACCAAGCATCGAAATGGATGTCTTCAAAGGTATGGTTACTTCTAACAAGCTTATGTTGGGCACAGTGAGATCGGCTTTTCTAGAGAAAAGGCATGCTTGTGTTTTGTTTGCAATGAAATCTACCAAGTTATTGGATCCCCATTCGAGAATTGTTGCCAAGTCCATATTTATGTTGTCAACATTTCTCCCTCGTTCGTTTCTGATTTTCCTGGCTGGTATTGGAGCCCTGGAAGTGAATGCGGTATGGACGCGAAGCTCTGTACTGGACATGAAGTTGCTTCCAACAAATCGTTGATATGGGGTAGAAATAGTGTTGGTGCAAGAATGAATCCTAGCGGAACACCAGCATTTATTATAAGAGAGTCAGATGAAACTCCATCAACCACTACATGGTGAGACCTATTCGAGAAAAAACTAGCTAGCTGGGGAGGCAAGCCATGAGATGGAAGCTTGGCGAGGAGTCCGTGGTGCCAGACTCGATCGAATGCCTTGGAGATATCAAGTGCCACGGCTAAGGTTTCACCATATTTCTCAATAGATTGCTGCCATATATGTGAAACGTAAGCGAGCAGATCACCAGTTGATCTCTGATGTCGGAAGCCATATTGCCTATCGTTGATAATACCTGAATGTTCCAGGTATTTCATGAGCTCGATGTTGATAGCTTCCTCCATGATCTTTGAAATAATAGTATTCCACAAAGAAATATAATAGGGAAATGTGTCTCATTGATTTGTTATTCTACATGGTTGCCTAAAAATAGTGCACGCAACACGTCCACGTTTGCATGGACTCGCAGAGTTCCAGGACTCGCCTACGGTTCGGCCTTGAATTTTGAATACTCGTCCAAAAAAAAACAGTTTTTTACGCAATTGTTACGTAAATTACTATTCTCAGAATCAGAAGCACAATTATATATTAATAAGAGAGAGGAATAGTACATGAAATGAACGATATTGGTAGATGACGAGAGAAAAAATAGTTATTTGTTTGACTAGGCAGCAAAGTAGTAGATTGACTGCCGTGGCTGAATTCATAGCCGAGAGTAGCGAGGCTAGGAATCCAGCTAAGGCAGTCAATCTACTTTGCTGCCGAGTTGAACATATAATTTTTTCTCCGATTGTTCATAATGATATGGGAGAATATTGTATTTGCGAATTAATACAATTCCCACAATCTCTTTATTCTTCCTGTATAGTGTTCAATTAAAATAAAATTTGATAGAAATCGCAGTTGTTGGTTTGACAATTCATGAAATTTCTGACAGTTGTGCGAAAAAATATCGGTATATTTGAATTATTATATAATGGACAGTGATAGCGACCTGGAAGTATTCTTACACCTCTATTAATAAGGGAGGTGGCAAAAAATATAGAGTTGAATTTGTTGCCGGAGAAGTTTCGGATGGAATATGAAGGAAATTATAAACGATTTATGGATTTTTAATTTTGCTGATACATATCAATCAGCAAAGTAACCACTTTGCTGCCTAGGCAGGAAAAGTAATACTTTGCTGATTGATATGTGTCAGCAAAATTAATATTCGCTGCCAATCGGAGGAAAAAACTATTTTTCTTGCTATATTCCATGCAGAACATTGAATTACATCCTCCCGAAATCTATGCAATAATTTGTATAGGCGAGTAAAATCGCGAGTCTGCAGACTTTGTTTCGAGCTCTTGGCTCCCATCAGTGCAGGGCTGTCCCAGTTACATTACACCACTGTATAATATCATCATGTGATGATAGATATATTTACGTAACCAGTAAGGAAACGAGGAAAACGATTTGTATAACGATTGGATTTTGCGAGACGAACAAGGAGAGATCCCACAAACCTCGGAGTTACACAAAATGCGTTTCCTAACGTGTTATGTACAATATTTTTGTCTAATTTTGACAACAGATTTCGCTCGAACAAAAATAATGGTAAATTTAGTAGGTAAGTTGATTTCGTTCGTCACTCAAAAGTATCCGTCAAGCAAAAATATGGTCACAAATCAAGGACAAAATTCAGGAGATAGACTCATTTGATATCCTCATTAGTGAAAAATAGCCAAAATATTCAATTTCAGATTTTCCAAGTTTTTTTTGGAATTAAATCACTTTGTACAAGGATTTTTCATTCGAATGGAGCAATATACACTTATCTCGAGTCAGTAAGCTTGCTTTTCTATCACAAATTTTCGATTCTCCAAAAATTTTGACGAAGATATTGTACTCTTTCTCCATGGCGATATAGCCATTTTTTCTCGAGATATTTCAAGTTGAACATAAATCTGCACAATCATTTTGATTTCAATGTGCATTAATTTTGTCAATATTTTGGGTCAATGAATTGTATTCATCAATGAAATGAAACTTCAATCCATATTAACAATGAAAACATGATAACATAACAGACAGGAGCCGTTACAGGGTGTTTGACAAGTTGCAACTGATGATAGAACCTATTGTATAATGTTTAATGAAGGCATTACCGGTCGTGGAGGTAACGTAGTCGCTTCCTGTTTATTCGAATGGTCAAAAATTATTAGAATAGCTGATACTGCTGCCTAATCAATTATTTGGTCCGACATTGACCCGTCGCAGAACAGGAATGTTCAAATATTGATGTCATACTTCTTCATTCTGGAACATGACCAGAATCTTAGGAAAATAAGTCACAAATTGTTGGCCAGACACCCCACGCACCTATAGGCTGATGGGGATCACCCAATCATCGGGCGAGAAAGAAAAATAGGTCTCTCAACTGAGAATCGTCACGCCATGGGACTAGCAACAGGTTGTCAGATTTTGTGGCACAAAATAGTATATTACATAACAAGAGTTGTAAAACGCATATTACGCACGAAGTGGAGAGAGTTACACACGATGCCGCATAGCGGCGAGTGTGTAACTCCACAAGTGCGTAATTGCTTTACAACTCGAGAATTGTACTATACTTTTCCTACGACTACACTATATTTTCTTCCGGATAGTGCAGATATTGTATTATGGCACAAATAACGAGTACATTATATATACATGTCCCCCTTCACTAAATCAGCTGCATGAAAAGTTACAAATCAAATTCTTTGCTTGTTTATTGATACATTGCATACTGAGACATTTTCCTCAATTCGACCTGAACTGGAGCAGTTTTTCATATCTGAACAACTTTATTAAGAGCAGAAAATACATTATATAAAAATATGAAATCAACATTCATAATGGTTATTTATTGTAACAGTGCAGAACGAGAGATTCTGTAATCGTTATAAAAAATGATTAAAATAAGTTCCGCAATTGCGCTCTGAACCGCCGACCTTTGGCTTCGGAGCCAGCGCTTCAACACCTGAGCCATCACCATTAATTTGTATCAGTAGATATTTTATTAATATCACTTCGAAGATTGATCTTTCCTAATTATTCCTGTAATTAAAAGAAAACGGAATTCATCAATTCAATGTTGAGTATATGTATGTTATTTGAAAAATTACCATGAATAAATATTCATCAACAGGAGCATTCTGCAGAAGATAATTGATCTGTTCAGCATTAATATTTTCGATTTTTTACTTCGGAATCCATCTGATTTCCTTTCGAGGAAATGGGATATATTGCTATATACAGGGTGTTTCATTGGGAAAGGTAAATAATTCAACTGTGGATAGGGGTCACTGGGGTGATTTCAAAAAACCCATGGTTGATGGGTCTTCGACTTCTTATAACCGAGATACAGGATGTTTCATCAATTTTGTCCATATCTTCATTGTCTCATAACTTTCCAACCAACCTGTATGTATTTTTAAAAATTGGTACACTTGCTCAATCTATCCTGTGGCATCGATTGAGGCAACAACAAAAGATAAAATCCAGGTCCGGCTTCACTTAAAATTCACAAATTCTTTCTGTCAGAAAACAACACCCTATACATTCGAATTTCTCATTTTTTTTGTAATATCTGAAAAGAACATCAAAATTTCTATTCAGCGATGTGCTTTTTATTCGTGCACAGACGATTTTAACTATTCATATTATGTGCTCAAAATATTATTTTTGCTCATTTTGGGGTACAAAATTGGAATCAGACGAGATTTATTGATTTTATTACTTCCTATTCAGTATACGTGAGTAGATATTACATTTAGAAGGAGTATTTCATATCGTTCTTTGTTCCAGTTGCAGGTCCGTCATCAAAACTATACAGGGCTTTTCACGATAAGCGTTGATTCGATGTTTCTGGCAAACCAGGCAACGGATAAATCTGAAATTTCGCTGAAATTTCGATGGTATGTATAATTAACATAATCTACACTACTGAAATATTTGAAACGATCCGGCTTTGCCGCTTCTACTCGAAAGTAGCAGTAACTTTGATTTTTCAAATTGGACACCCTGGATGCTTCCTGAAGAGCTGATTTAATCGATTCGCAAAGTTCTAGTCTAGTGGGACTAATAACTGAAATATTTAGAGTGAGAAAAATCGAGATGTTTCAACTTTGGAATTATTTTGCGAAAATATTTATTTTTTGATCAAAACGGCTTTTATGTCCCTATCTTAACTTTGTATCTATTGACATTTAATCGAAACAAATACAGAATGGTTCATAATTCAGATTTCTGCACCACCCTGTATCTGTTTCAATTGAATATCGAATGGAAAGTTGAGATAGGGACATTGAAGCCGTTTTGACCATGCAATAATGAATAGTTTCAACACAAACCATTTCAAAAGTTGAAACATCTCGATTTTCCACATTCTATATCTCAGTTATCAGTCCCGCTAGACCTTGAATGTTTTGAATCGATGAATTCTGCTGTTCAGCAAGAATCCAAGAATGTAATGAAATACAGGGTGTCCCATTTGAAAAATCGAAGTTGCTGCTACTTTCTAGTAGAAGCGGCAACGCCGGAACGTTTCAAATATTTCAGTAGTGTAGATTATGTTAATTATACATACCATCGAAATTTCAGATTTATCCGTTGCCTGGTTTGCCAGAAACATTTAATTAACGCTTATCGTGAAAAGCCCTGTATAGTTTTGATGACGGACCTGCAACTAAGTCTGGAACGAAGAACGATATGAAATACTCCTTCTTAATGTAATATGTACTCACGTATACTGAATAGGAAGTAATAAAATTAATAAATCTCGTCTGATTCCAATTTTGTACCCCAAAATGAGCAAAAATAATATTTTGAGCACATAATATGAATAGTTGAAATCGTCTGTGCACGAATAAAAAGCACATCGCTGAATAGAAATTTTGATGTTCTTTTCAGATATGGCAAAAAAAATGAGAAATTCGAATGTATATGGTGTTGTTTTCTGACAGAAAGAATTTGTGAATTTTAAGTGAAGCCGGACCTGGATTTTATCTTTTGTTGTTGCTTCAATCCATTCCACAGGATAGATTGAGCAAGTGTACCAATTTTTAAAAATATATACAGGTTGGTTGGAAAGTTATGAGACAATGAAGATATGGACAAAATTGATGAAACATCCTGTATCTCGGTTATAAGAAGTCGAAGACCCATCAACCATGGGTTTTTTGAAATCACCCCAGTGACCCCTATCCACAGTTGAATTATTTACCTTTCCCAATGAAACACCCTGTATATTGTGATTGATATTTAGTGTTGATCGTAACATGGAATATATCGACCAGAGTGATGATGATTTCATCGAATTTGATTATTCTTAAAAATATACTAAAACGATATGTTCCGAAAACGACACGGTATTATTTCTAATTCTCCAGTCCAGGAATTTTTGAAGAGCTATTTCGTATCATTCACGAGACTTAGCGGGTAGCAACTCATTTTTAGCTATTCTAGCTTTTTCCAACATTTCTGGTGGTGTAGAAATAATCTGCTCCTCGTCATAGCTACTGACATTAATGAAATAGTTGATTGTTATTGACACATCGCCTATGCAAAAAAACAAAGTCATCTATCAACATACCTATGGAAACCGTGCGATCGCTCTCTTTAAGCACACGTGTGTAAGGAGAAGCTTACTGCCATTGTTTTGTGTACAATATTCATCACTTACAGTAGTAGTCGTAGGAAAAAGTCTAAACAGATGACTTTTAGAATTTCAAATGTCTTTGTGAAGGCAACAGTTCTCCCTTCTCTAAAGCGGATTTAGGAGAGCTTCTTGATATCTCAATATGTTCATCTCCAAGTAAAACAAAAAAATCCAGGAGTACTCTTTCACAATGATGTATTCTGCACATTCACAATGACAAAGAATACCAGGACCCCATCTTCCGTTACCCGAGATTCTTCCTAAAATTCGGGAGAATCTGAAAAATATCCCTATCTCGAAATATGAACACCTCCAAAAACTATTGACATGAATACCGAAGGTTTTCCACGATCATTATCGTAATTTGTCACACGAAGGAGAAGAATCAGAATAAGCATTTTCCCCGATTTCGATAATATCTTACCATGTTTGTATTGAAAATATATTCCATTGTGCTTCTTAACGTTGTTTGCTTTCGATTTATCATCAACCTCACTGGATTCAATATAATTCAAGTCCGGTATTGATACTTTCTTCCATAAGGTGAACAATGTCAACTCAATTAAAAAACATTTTTCAAGGACACTATCATCAGATAGTTAATCTGCAGGATACATAGACATCTCAAGATTTCAAAATTCACATAATATATGCGACCCAATTTGTTCAAGTTACAGCAAAAACTGTGTGAAAAATACTTCCAAACACGATTTTCGCAAAACATAGTTTTGTAAACATAGTTTTGTGAACATAGTTCGGCTCTGAGGTACAGATATGTTCCGCTATCTTCTCTAGTACTGTGTGTCTTCAATTGAAAAAAAGACTAATGAATACGTGAATCAGTATTTTTGATGGTTCATTCAATTTCTCCACTCGAGGACTTCCCAGATCACGTCATTTTTCAGATTAGATATTTTACCGGAATAACCCGATTGTTCTAAAATTGTTCTAAAATTGTTCTATCCGTCATTCGGTTGCCCCCTTACGAGCAACCCTCAGAAGTCTTCGAGAGTCTTGTGCGAGCAAGGAATGACGGGGGCCTTACCTTTTAACGTGTGATCCCAAACACTTTTAGGATAAACTAGTTTTTCCTAGGCTAAATCAGTATATCCAAAGAGCGATAGGATGAACTATCCCAGGTAGCACATCATATTGGCTGGAACCCGATTTCATATTGGGCCGATATAGATATATCGTACATGTGAAAAATAATATAGGTCCAATATGAGAGTATATTGGACAAACAATATTGGAATGATAATATTGGTGGAATATTGGTTCAACCTGAGCTGAATATGGATTGTCAGCTACAATATTGGAGCAATATTGGTTGTAAAATTCGTTAACAATGTGTGAAAAACATATCTATGAATGTTATATAATAATGTTTCACGAATGTCGATACAACAACATCGTATACATATTGTTCCCGACATTTACCACCAATATTGCAATTCGAACATTCTCCCCATGTCGATTCTGAAGCGGTTATGCAATATTGTATATTCAAGTTAAACGGCAATTCGGTTGGATATTGTTTTACCAATATTTGAAACATTATATTCACCCAACCTGATTGAAATCATTTTATCTATATCATGCGGAAGATATCGTTTACAATTTGCTTCTTACATTCATAACCAATATCGCGATTTGAATATTGTCCCCATGTTGATTCTGAAGCGGTTGTGCAATATTGTATATTTGAGTTCGACGGCATATTGGTTGAATATTGTTTCAACAATATTCGAAATATTATATTCACCTATCTTGATTGATATCATTTTATCCATATCATGCGGAAGATTATTGTATGCATATTGTTTCCAACTATTATAACCAATATAGCAATCTGAACATTCTCTCCATGTCAATTCTGAAGCGGTTATGAAATATTGTATGTTCGAGTTCGACGGCATATTGGTAGAATATTGTTTCAACAATATTTGGAACATAGAATTTACCTATATTGACTGATATCATTCCAACTGTATCATGCGGAAGATATCGCACATATATTGTTTCCAACAACTATAACCAATATCGCAACTCAAACATTCTCCCCATGTCGATTCTGAAGCGGATATACAATATTGTGTAATCGGATTCGACGGCGAATTGGATGAATAGTGTTTCAACAATATTTGGAACATCGAATTCACCTATATTGATTGATATCATGCGGAAAATATCGTATACATATTGTTTTCAACAATCATAACCAATATCGCAATTTGAACATTCTTCCCATGTCGATTCTGAAGGGGTTTTCAATGATTCAAATATGAATATAAATAACGGCAATTCAATATATAACTTATATCGGACATAGAAGAGAAAATCAATATTGTATTTTCAACTTCAATTGCATATCGGATGAATAGTTTTCTAGCCATATTCAGAAAATAATATCATCTTATATTGGCTGATATGTGATTCACTATATCATGTGAGCAATATTGTTCACATATTGTTTTGAGAATACAAATCGATATCGAAATTTCGATATTTGGCGATAGATGGCGCTATGAATGATTGGTAACGTACTCCCATTGCCGATCAGACGCGAGAATATAAATATTGGCTCTAGACGATTGTAATGTATTATAACCTGGAGTAGGGGTTAACCATACCGTGATCAACAAGGCGGCTTCCCCAGGGCAAGGCCCTCCGATTGCACTCCGGCTGGGCTGACCTTTGTGATTATTCCTGATGCGAATAACTCGCAAATATTGGTATGAAAATATTCCACCAATATTTTGAAGACAACATAGCTACATAATGATTTTCAATAATGTACCAATATTTCCAACCAATATTACACCAGTATTGTCAAATGTTCACTGTCCATTTATCAGCAATATTGATATCACATTTTGTGACCGATATAACTTCACGAATATTTCAGCAATATTGGTATGAGAATATTCTACCAATATTTCTGAGACAACATACCTTCATGATGATTTTCAATGATTCACCGATATTTTTTTTTTTTATCGATTGGAGCGCACGAAAGGGAATCCCTATAATTGCCGAATGTGAAACAGCTTTTTTTTGGTGAATCCTTGCAGATTACCAACTTTCTGAATTCATCGAGAAACAATTTTCTAATGAAATTAACTGATACTAATAATTTTAAGAAACATTTTTATTGAACACATAACTATGAATTGGGCTGACTGCTTTATACCGTGTATTGTCTCCTCTACAGTAGCAACTCTAAGAACTTCTAATCTACGAGGCATACTGGAAATTAAGTTGCTTATCGTTTCCATTGGTATACGATCCCATTCTTCCACTAATGCATCTGCCATTTCTGCGAGACTTTCCGGAGACCTCTCGCGAGAACGTACCCTTCTTCCTAATTCATCCCACAAATGTTCTATAGGATTCATATCGGGGATTCTCGCAGGCCATTGTAATGTGGTAATACCAGTAGCTTCTAAGAAGTTTCGCACTATTGCTGCGGTGTGTGGTCGGGCATTATCCTGCATCAATATAAAATTATTGCCTACTAACTCTGCATAAGGTAAGACATACTGCTCTAAAATGTCAATGTAAATTTGGGCATTCACCGATTGCCTCACTGGGAGAACATGAAGGGGTGTCTTTCCATTCATTGAAATCCCTCCCCACACCATAACGGACCCACCATTAAATCTTTCGCATTCTGTTATTAAATTTTGATTAAACCGTTCACCAGTTCTTCTCTACACTCTTTTTCTTCCATCCACCATATTAAGGCAAAACCTTGACTTGAAATTAACCTTTTTTAGACGTCTACATACCGTCTGCGTACTCACTGCAACATCACTTATTCGGCGAAGATATTTACCGCAGTATTTGATCGATTCCTTAAAATCTGCAACCTCAAGAAGCGATCATCTCTTGGAGAAGTTTTTCGGGGGCGACCAGAACCGACCCTTCGAGCGGTGCTTCCTGTTTGTTCGTACTTGCGGATTGCTCTACGAGCAGTTGCTTCATGTACTCCCACTGCACGAGCGGCGTAACGTTTACTAACGCAACTAATCTTGCTACTTGATCAGGATTCATTTGAGGCATTTTATGTAATTTTAGTCAATATAGCAAGACACTCAATCAATGAAACGACAAATGGTCGAATATGGAGGCATACAACAAATTAGTTGCTATGGCAACGGCATTTGTTTTTTTGAAGACAATGTGATCCTACCAGAGTACAACCCAATCAATTTTGAGTACTCTGATTCTTCAATAAATTTAATTTGTGGGATGAGCGGAAAATTTTTGAGATAAATCAATGAATAAAAAAACGAAATGCTCGCAAGAGTAGCCTCTTTCGTATAGGGTGTAAGCACTTTGTATACCATTACTCAATGAACACACAGGGTGAGCCAAAAATTAAGAATAAATCATGGTTTGAGTTATACCACCATCAAGGAGGCTTTGAAAAAAATTTCACCTCTATATATTTTTTCAAAGACTAATGCATTACCTACCAACGAATGAAAAAAAATTAAAATTGGCCTAAAATTTTTTGTTTCTTTTTTTAAAAAGATAGGTCAATTAATATCAAGTGCGTCACTATTTTTGAAACTGAGTGTATTTTGCCGGAAATATTTGTCGCTCAATAATATCGCGACACTGTTCATCAAAACTGTCGAGCCGTAAGCGAGAAGTTTTGGATCAATGTCATGAGCGAAATCATAGCAGGAAGCTGGAGTATGTCAACCGACGGATATTTCCATGAAAAATAGTATCACGAGTTGTATTCGTATGAATATTGCATGATTTAGACAATAAACGAGCGTCTCTCGACACTGCATCCATCATTCTGGCTTCCAACATGATTTACGTGTTGAAAGTCGAAAATTTGTATCGCTGTAAAACGAGGTTGGTTGGTCACGTGTGGATGAATTCGACTTCTGCATTGGTAGAGCTAGAACGATGAAATTCAAGAAACGAGAAATATCGCTGTTATACCGAAGATATGGAGAACAAGAGTGGAAGGGTCATTTTTGAATTCACACCAGAGCTTATTTTTGTCGTAGTAAACTTGACATTTTAATAAGAATTTCGTTGCCTGACTTGAGTTGAATTTTCAATAGGCGACAAAACTCGGATCAAGTAGTTTCAAGTTCACTTCGACCCCAAAAAGTGCTCGAATGTAATTCGGTAAACAGATTAATGAATACGTAAATCACATTATTGTTGATGGTTTTTCAATCTCTCCACTCGTAGACTCTCCAAATCGCGACATTTTCACAAATTAGATACTTTTCTGACAAAGCGAAATATTCTTAGAAAAATCGACATGGACGCCATCCGGATTCGTTCAAAATAATTCTGGATGTCAGGTGACAAAGTTAGGCCAAAGTTTTTCCGCTGTCAAAATAACAAAATCACAGCGGCTTATGGGATTCATACCTACACGGAAAAAAATGATTTGTTGCATCAACAAATTATTTGTGCTTGAATTATTTTTGTTGAATCAACCAGATACAGATACAGATACAAGAATGTAGTCTAATTGAATCAAGAGTATAATATCGATTCCATCAACAAAATATATGGTTTTCTCAAAAATAAATTATTTTGATCCAAAATAATGACAATGTTGATTCAACTATAAACATTTTGTTGATTTGATCAAATGATGATCATTTTGATGAGAATATACCTTTGAAACAACAAACAAGTTTCTCTTTTTCGATGTAGCAACGAAATTGTTCCGAACTGATCTTTTGCTTGAATAGAGCAACAAAATATGTTATATGAATGAAATACTTTGTTTATTCTACATCAAGTAGAATTTTCGCCTCTAGATGGCGATCATTTCGCCTCGTCTATGCCTGTCTCGAATTCATGCATTATATACGTGATGCCTGATTCTTCGTGTTCGAAATATCAGCTGGATAAATCGAACTTAGGATGATTAGCATTCCGAAATGGTTTTGCATCAGCTGAAGAGAAGTGAAGACTGGAGATCTATGCTAGAAGTCCACTTGTTTCCTAGTTTAGTTCATTCTATTGATGTAAAATTTCAGAAAATTCTCGAATTAATACTGACTCTGGTTCAACAAAACAATTTGTGAAATGGACATACAGTTTCCCTTGAATCAACGAGATATTTCATCGAATCAGCAAAATATTTCATTGGGATTACCAAATATTTCATTGAATCAACCAAATGATCAACCAAATATTTCTTTGAATCAACCAAATATTTCATTGAATCAATATCTCATTATTTTGAATCAAACAAAATGATTGTTTGAGCCAATTCAATATCTCTCCATAAACAATTCATGGATGTGCTTGATTGAATAAGATCCAGAGTTCATGCAAGACATATTTACTTAATTCAAACTTCAAATGCGCTCTGAAACAAGATATAGATTTAATAATTTCAAGATTATATTAGATTATTTCCTTCATTCAATTAAATTCTGCTTGATTCAACAATTCCTTTTTTTCCGTGTACATGAAACAAAACTCTCATTGACATGTCAAATTCACTTCGACAAAATGAGATCTCGTGGCAAAATCACAGCTGCTCATGGATACCATTTATATTGGGCAACGGCTGACACTGATATATCTGTTAAATCGAATTATTGTATCTCCCGAACAGAATATTCAGGAGACATCGCTTCAGATACAGTTTTTCTTCCAGAAAGTTATTGAAAATTGAAATCCACTCGAATTCTCAGGTGCGGAGCCGATTCAATTGAACATCAGTTTATTACGTTATAGACGGTTTTGCAAAGGATTTCATTCGATGCGAAATTGTTTGTCTGCACAGTCCATACATGTTGTATGGTTTTTGTCAGTTTGTTGATTGAAAATTCCACAAACAACGCTGTCTCGGTATGAAAATACAATTTCACTACGAATACTCACAAGAATTCAATATTGAAAAAGGAATAAAAGGAATATGAAGAGTACAGGGTGACTGGAATTCGATCATTGGGATCTCGTAAACCGTAAGAAATACATCAGGGTCAGTTGAATCATGGCAAAGTTGCACAATTTTATGCTTTACTAAATCTGGTATCGAAATTTTTGGAATTCCGAGCACTTTCAGAAATGAGTATACGGAAAAACCGAAATTTCTTGAAACCTCCTTTGTTACTTTCGAATTATTTGAGGAATTAATCGAAGTGAATGACACTTCGTTATGTCTACTTTTCCTTTCCTACATGTTGGCATTTTCAGATTTGAAATCCGACGTTTCAATTCCCAGAAACCATCTTCAGTTGATCTTTTTCAAATACGGACCTGGATTTTTTTTTTCATTGCATTTATTTCTCAAAAATTTACATTGTCTGTTTTTTTTTATCCAATACGAAACAGTCAATGCTTTTTGACGGAACAGCGATATCATACTGTAGCACCCGTAAATTATTTGGATCAAGATAATAGTTAGATTTCGATATCCTGGCGACATCATAGGAATATACAGGGTGTCCGGAAATTATGCGCAAAAAATCAAGGGGGTGATTCGGCATGATGAAACATGAAATTTATTCCATGTATACGTGGGTCCGGAAATGCATAGTTTTCAAGATACAGTGTGTTAAACATTTTAAAAAAATCCGATTTTTATGAATATCTCAAATATCCTTCCACCGATTCTCTTGAAATATGGCAATGATATTCTTTGTCATGAGGGGCTGATGTAAACATAATTGAATTAAAATTGTGAAATTCAGTGGCGTCTTGATGGCACCCTACCGAATATTATTGTCAATGAAATGTGCGCCACTGATTTTTTCAAATTCTTCATCTCCATATCCTGTTGAATAACTTAAAATACAACATTTTGGTATCATGAATTGTTTTGATATTTTGCTTCGTTTCCGTGGAAAAAAATAGATAACAATTTATTGTATACATCTTGTGCAAAACATTGCTTCAAAAACAGAGGTGAAATTGAATGTGTGATCCATGACCATAGACGTAGAATGAGAATGAAGACTCATTTTTTACAAATATTTTATAAAACATGTTTGACACACTTTGTATTATCGAAAACTACGCCTTCCTGGATCGAGAATACATAGTTCTAAATATACAGAGTATAGAGTGTGTCAAACATGTATCAAGAAATTTTCGAAGAAAATAAATCTCCATACTTATTTCTATGTCAATGAATTTATTTTCACCCCAGTTTTTGAAGGAATTTTTGGCACATTTTTATACAATAAACCGGTATTTATTATTTTCTATGGAAATGAAGTTAAATTATCAAAACAATTCAGAAAACCGACATGTTGTATTGTTAGGAGGTCAAAAGGTTATGAAGATACAGAATTTGAAATAATATCAGTGGCGCACCTTTTATTGACAACAATATTCTGTAGGTTGACTTCCGGGACGCCACTGGATTCCATAATTCCAATCAATTTATGGCTGTATCAGCCCCTGATGACAAAAAATATCATTGCCAAATTTCAAGAAAATCGGTGCAAGGACATTCGAGATATTCATAAAAAAACGATCTTTTTTAAAAGTTTCAACACACTGTATGTTGAAAACTATGCATTCATGGAACCACGTACATATGAAATGAATTTCTCATTGTATCATGTAGAATCACCTCCTTCATTTTTTGCACATAATTTTCGGACACCATGTATATACTCACGATGTCATCCTACAACATTCCAAACATATAGAAATCATGAAATCTTGAAGTCTTCATAATATTCAATTATTGCTATCTATGTTTGTGATACCTCTTCCTACAATCACCGCTGAAATTGAGATTATTTTGCAATTGTCTTATTATATTTGTTCCATTTCGTGGATTCAACATAATCATAGCTCATAATTGATTATGAATTTGATCAGCTCTTCTTCTGAACCCACACGTTTTGTTGTGATTTCTATCTCAGACGAATGAAACTATTTTTTTTTTATGTTCTGATTCCCACTAAAAGGGATAGCCTGTAATGTACAGAGAACCAAGGAAAATAAAGTAGGAATTGGTGTTCTTCTTGAATTTCTGGAGGTTATATGCCTCGGCAAACACCTCTCTTAACAATGTATTCCAGAGCCTCGCTGTTCGTTGGATGAACGATTCTTCGGAAAGAGATGTTCTGCAGGTCTCCACAGTGACCACGAAGGGGTGCGAAGCCTCAACTCGACGGGTTAATCTCGCGGGGACTGCCAAGGGAGGAAAAATTATTGATATTTCAGCAGAGCATCGTCCATGGAAATATTTATAAAATAGAGCCAGATCGCCAACTTTTGTACGGTGTTCCAGAGAATTGAGTGAGTTTGTGAGCGATGCATCACCCACGAGACGAATTGCTCTTTTTTAGACAGAATCTAACAGTTTCAGGGTATGTTTGTGTGCTTCACTCCGAATATTATATTCCAGGACAGGTTGGATCTTTGCCTTATAGATCATAAGCAGCTGACTGGGAGTGAAATAGCTCCTGACCCAAAACAGAAAACCAAATTTTTGGGTTTAGCAATTGATCTCACGTGATTTTCCAAAGAAAGGTTATTATAATAATAATAATAATAATAATAATATTTATTCACCATTCGAATCGAAAATTACAATTACAATAATTTTAGGTAACGATAAATAAATATGGTAATGCTGATAGTAATACCAATAAGCATCGAAATGGATGTCTTCAAAGGTATGGTTACTCCCGAGAAGCTTATGTTGGGCACAGTGAGATCTTTTCAAGAGGAAAGGCATGCTTGTGTTCTGTTTGCATTGAATTCTACCAAGTTATTGGATCCCCATTCGAGAATTGTTGCCAAGTCGATATTCATGTTGTCAACATTTCTCCCTCGTTCGTTTCTGATTTGCCTGGCTGGTATTGGAGCCCTGGTAGAGAAGGCGGTATGGACTGTACTATTATGCGCGAAGCTATGAAATGAAAATGAAGTTGTTTTGGAGTAAAAATTTTGTTGGTGCTAGAATTGATCCTTGCGGAACACCAGCATTTATAATAAGAGAGTCAGATGAAATTCTGTCAACCACTACATGGATAGACCTGTTCGACAGAAAACTAGCTAGCAGAGAACATAGCTGGGGAGACAAGCCATAAGATGGAAGCTTGGCAAGGAGTCCGTGGTGTCAGACTCAATCGAATGCCTTGATGGAGATATCAAGTGTCACAGCTTAGGTTTCACCATATCTCCCAATAGATTGCTGCCATATATTTGAGACGTAAGCGAGCAGGTCACCAGTGGATCTCTGATGACGAAAGCCATATTGACTATCGTTGATAATACCTGAATGTTTCAGGTATTCCATGAGCTCGATATTGATAGCTCTCTCCATGATCTTTGAAATAATAGATAACATTGCAATCTGTCTGTAGTTGCTTGGTACATTCTCTATGCCTTTTTTTGAAAATTGGTTGTACTCGCGCAATTTTCCAGTTGGACGGCAATATCCCCAATTTGTAAGAGTAGTTGAACGACCTGCAGAGAACAGGTGGTAGTTCAGGAGCACATTTCTTGGGAACTATCGGTGGGATTTCGTCAGAGCCATAAGATTTGTTGGTGTTGAGACCAAATAAAATCTTCCCTATAGTACGTTGACGAAAGGTTATCTCGGGCATATGACTGTCAATTGGCGTTATGTTTGAAGGATTTACTCCCGATGAATCCAAAGTGGAATATCCAGCCAATGAATGCGCAAAAATGTTGGCATTCTCCTGGGCAGTTGTGGCTAGTGTTCCATCTTCCTTGGTTAGAGGAGGAAACGAGCTGAAAGTGAAGTTTCTTTCTTCAGCTTTGGCGAAGGACCAAAATGAACGGAATCCGTTAGGAAATTCAACAAGTTTTGATCTTATTTTGACATTATGAGCATTCTTTGATGATCGAATTGTCTCATTTCATATGCTTCTAGCCTCGACATATTCTGCTCTAGTCTCAGGGCCTGGACTTTTCTGCCATCGATAGAATGCTGCCTGTTTGGAAGCGACAGCCCTAGAGCAGTTTCTACTGAACCAGGCCTCATCGGAAGATGTTCTCTTTGCAGTGTTCGGTATGAAGGTTTTGCATCCCCAACATGATGATTTCAGAAATTGTCTCAACACATCGTGTTGGATCTGCTGAGGAGAAACAAACTCTCTTCCATGGGGACGCTGAAAAAAACATATGAAGACCTTTCCAGTCGGCCGAATTGTAATGCCACATGAGACGAGTTGGGAGTTGTGGTACTCGATGTTACATGGAAAAAGTAGGTTGTGGAGATGAGGGTGTGGTCAGAGTTTCTGAGTGGGGCACAAACTTCTATTCTATATGGATCAGGATTGCTGGTGAGAAAAAGATCTAATGTATTAGTAAACTGGTTGGTGACATCTGGAATGTGGGTTGGTAGTTCGAGGGCCTCAGTTTGACGACCTGTATCATCTGTTTTGTTAAAAAATTTGAGCCAGACTGCGTTGTGTACATTGAAGTCTCCCATGATTATGATTTCAGCTGTCGGATGTTTCTCCAAAAATGACAATTGAATTTGGCGATGAAACGTAAAAAAGATTCTTTTAACATGGTGTGATTAACACCACTAGCCTCTGATGACATTATATATAATATTGATTATGCATTGTGGAGTCTGCTTGGTGGGTCCCTCCTGTGTCATGTTCATTCAATCGCCTATTCAGCAGCGCCATCCTTCAGTACACATCTCCATCAGAATGCAATCAGTTACTCGAATTTCTATAAAAAATTATGTAATTTGTGTCGGCGAGATGTAAGCAAAGAAAGAATAGTTTGATAGCAATGGAAACGATGTTGGCGAATTTTGCTTCATTTTGTTGAATAATGTATATTGATGCATTCTTTGTCACCCAACAAGAATCTAAATCGTGAATTATTGAAAAATTTCCTATATGACGAAGTTCATCAAATTGGTACGTCGCACCGACGTGATTTTTAGACGTCATAGATACGTCACTGCAACGTCATAAGAGTAACGGTTTCAATATAGTATACCTAAACAATCATTCTTATATATACATAGCTTGTTGGTTTCCGAGATATACAGTATGTCAAAGTTTTTTAGAAAAAAGTTTTTCTACTACTTTTCGGGTTGTTTGGGCCAAATCTCAAACTTCCCCAATGTTAATTATATTTTTATAATCTGGCAACAACGTTTAGTAGTAAATTCATTACTTCAGGTATTCTCCGCTGGCGACGCCATTTCAGAATATTTGAAAAGGTTCAGTTAGCATATATATCGAAAAAGGCTAGCACCGGTGTGATAATTAATTAATTAATCGTGTAGCAATCAAATGGTGTCATATTAGTAGTTCGGTTCGATTAAAGGGTCTCAAGAGTGTCAATAATTCATATGGAAAGGGACATAATCAAATCCTCCTAAACTTCCTGCTATTCCTTTCCCTTCCCTTTTCTTCATCTATAATGGAAAGCCGGTGAGCAGCACGTTCAGGAATTTTGGGTAAGTCATTTTCAAATTTATTGGTGAACATTTTGAATTACATCTCTTATGTAACATTGGTCCTTCGAGCCGGATTGGAAATTGGACTACTCAAGAGCTGAAGGTTATATATTACCTACGTTTACCTTATAAATAGGTATCTAATATAGTATTGCAATTAGCGTCGAGTTTTTTGTTATTTTATTCAGATATATCGGATATCGAGTTAAAATAAAAAGAGGCCTTGTTTTTTATTTCGGTCATACGATAGTATAGAATTTGGATCGGTCAAGTTCATTGTCGGGTTTTTTGTTATTTATTTGATTGCTACAGCTGATTTGTTTAGATCGATAATTTTATTTATTTCGATCGTTAGATAGATATTGGGAAAATATTTTACGGGCATTGTTGCACTCATTTGTTTTTTCTATTTGATTACATCCTGAAAATCGGGTTTTCAGGTCGAATGAAATTATTTATCTTGAATAAAATAGTTTACCTTTAGAAAGGAGAAAATATATATATGTATGATGGTTGCAACGGTAGCAGAACGGAATTTGAAGGTTTTAACGGCAAAAAAGGAATCTTTATTTTGTATGTTGCAAACACTGATGGATTTATCTAAAAACCTGTCGAATGAGATATCACGGAATAGATTTCAGATATTGTATCAATCAATGGATACAACTCGTGAAGATTTGTTGAGGGTAATTGATGAGGTTGCTGTAGCAAGTTTCGAAGTAAATGAAGATTATGTGCCGAATTTTGCAGTTCTGCAAACAGTCGATGAAATGTGTTGTCATATTCAGATGGCGGCAAATGAATTAGAGTGGGATCAAAATAAGGATAGTAATCAAGGTGCTCCAAATAATGCAGCAAATTCACAGGCTGGAGTTACACGTAGTTTGCCTAGTCTACCGAGAATCAAACTTCCAGAATTTTCGGGAGATATTAGAGAGTGGGAAACTTTTCATTCTGTGTTCAATAGTTTGATTCACGAAAATGTAAATTCAACGGATATGGATAAAGTACATTATTTAATGGGACGGCTCAGGGGTTCAGCCTTGACTGCTTGTTCAGGTTTAGCTCCAACGGGGGGTAATTATAATATTATTTGGAAATCATTGTTAGATAAATATCAGGATCGACGAGCCTTGGCTAATAGTTATTTTTATCAAATAATAGATTTCAAACCAATGTATCGTGAGACATATAAAAATCTCAACCTCTTTATAGAAAGATTCGATTCTGCGGTAAATGCTTTGAAAAATTTGAACATCCAAGATTTGGCGGATTATATATTAGCTTTTCATGCTTTGTCTAAGTTGGATACCGACACGGTGAAGGCATTCGAAATGTCCAGAAAACACACTGAAATACCCACGTATAAAGAAATTAGTCAATTTGTGGAAGATGTGGCTGAAGTTAGCTTCAGATTTAAATCTGCGTTCTCGCCAATTTCTAGCGGGCCAGATGAATAGTGTCCGATAAATCATTTTGAATGAAAATTAACAGAAGAACTCAAAATACTGGTAATTTCATCAATATTATTTGATATAGGGATCCATTACGATGTGTAATATAACTATACAAATAAGTTCACCAATTATAATGTTATACATAAATAAATATATATAGACAATGACTTGAGGTCTGATACATAATAATATATAGTATTTGCTCATCGAGAACATTTCTGGAAAATCATTCAGAGGGTAGTGACTCCTCAAAATTGATTAAGACAAGATTATTACAAGCCAACATTGCTAACGGGGTGAAAATCCCTCACTTGAAATGATATAAAGTATCGATTACCAAAAAATCTGACGTTGTCGGGCAATTTTGAAGGTCGTATGGTACCATCATCACCTCGATCAACCATGTCAACATGAAGATTTAGACGCGCCAACGTTCCTAACGGGGTGGCCACCCCTCACTTGAAATAATATAAAGTATCGATTACCGAAAAATCTGACGTTGTCGGGCAATTTTGAAGGTCGTATGGTATTATCATCACCTCGATCTACCATGTCAACATAGAGATTTAGACGCGCCAACGTTCCTTACGGGGTGACCACCCCTCACTCGAAATAATATAAAGTATTGATTATCGAAAAATCTGACGTTGTCGGGCAATTCTGAAGGTCGTATGGTACCATTATGGCCTCGGTCAACCATGTCAACCAAGAGATTCAGACGCGCCAACGTTCCTTACGGGGTGGCCACCCCTCACTTGAAATAATATAAAGTATCGATTACCGAAAAATCTGACGTTGTCGGGCAATTTTGAAGGTCGTATGGTACCATCATCACCTCGATCAACCATGTCAACATAGAGATTTAGACGCGTCAACGTTCCTAACGGGGTGGCCACCCCTCACTTGAAATAATATAAAGTATTGATTATCGAAAAATCTGACGTTGTCGGGCAATTTTGAAGGTCGTATGGTATTTTCATCACCTCGATCTACCATGTCAACATAGAGATTTAGACGCGCCAACGTTCCTTACGGGGTGGCCACCCCTCACTTGAAATAATATAAAGTATCGATTAGGTATCGAAAAATCTGACGTTGTCGGGCAATTTTGAAGGTCGTATGGTATTATCATCACCTTGATCAACCATGTCAACCAAGAGATTTAGACGCGCCAACGTTCCCAACGCGGTGGCCGCCCCTCACTTGAAATAATATAATGTATCGATTACCGAAAAATCTGACGTTGTCGGGCAATTTTGAAGTTCGTATGGTATCATCATCACCTCGATCAACCATGTCAACAAAGAGATTTAGACGCGCCAACGTTCCTAACGGGGTGGCCACCCCTCACTTGAAATAATATAAAGTATTGATTATCGAATAATCTGACGTTGTCGGGCAATTTTGAAGGTCGTATGGTATTATCATCACCTCGATCAACCATGTCAACCAAGAGATTTAGACGCGCCAACGTTCCTTACGGGGTGACCACCCCTCACTTGAAATAATATAAAGTATCGATTATCGAAAAATCTGACGTTGTCGGGCAATTTTGAAGGTCGTATGGTATTATCATCACCTCGATCAACCATGTCATCATAGAGATTTAGACGCCCCAACGTTCCTAACGGGGTGGCCACCCCTCACTTGAAATAATAAAAAGTATTGATTATCGAAAAATCTGACGTTGTCGGGCAATTTTGAAGGTCGTATGGTACCATCATGACCTCGGTCAACCATGTCAACCAAGAGATTTAGATGCGCCAACGTTCCTTACGGGGTGGCCACCCCTCACTTGAAATAATATGAAGTATGGATTACCGAAAAATCTGACGTTGTCGGGCAATTCTGAAGGTCGTATGGTATTATCATCACCCCGATCAACCATGTTATAATGGAGATTCACAACAATCTCAATCAAATAGCGCCAAGAAGTGTTTCTCTCACCGCAACTTTTGACAAAGCTCAGATTCGACCATCTCTGGAGTACTGTTTGCATGTCTGGAAATCAGCTCCAAAACATTCCCTGAAGTTGCTTGGGTCGGTTTGACCTAATTCTGACAAGATCACTGCAAACCTTACAACATATCAAAGAAACGTTGCAGACCTATAATTAATTACCCTTCTATCGATCGCTATCATCATCATGGACGATGCTCGATGCAGCTGTCCCCCCTGGAAAGACCATTATTCGCCGAGACCCTTAAATCAATTATTTCCATGTATCTATTTTTGTGTTCCATGATCTGGGTGACTTGACATTTGACAGTTGAAATTTTGTGGTGTCAGTGTCACTCCACATGTAATTCCTCCTATTTAGCTGGTTATTTCCGAAGCCACATCATACTTTTCATTAGTTTGATATTTTCTTGGGTAATCGCCACTTTCCGGTGATTTAAGGGGCACGTGGGCCCTTATAAAATATGAACTCGACCCTTGAATGATCATTTGATAAGAATTAAAAAAAAGAATTTTATACTTTTCATAAAAACACTATTCTAGATTGACAGTAAGTTTTCCGATTCTGAACCTCCTTTATATATCCATTTAACTGTTTGCATTCTAGATCATGGAGCAGTTGCCTTTGTTTGCTCTGTTATTGTCCACGTTATTTGAATTTAAACTTTTTTCACTTCCATGTAAGTAATCAATCATTGCATTCATATCCTAAGTCAATACCGGTTTTTTCTAGAACTTTGAACTATTTTATCGGCTGATGATGGGCTTATATGAGCCCGAAACATGTACCATTGATGATCTTTGATCATTTCAATAAGAGTTGTGGAGATGACTTTGGGTTTTTCATCTATGAACTACACCACTCCACTTTGAGTTACCATGGACTTCTTCCAAAGATTATTTACCTTAGTCAAAAAAAAATTACTTTTCAGTAGAAAATATCTGTGAGGAATGAAGGCCTTTTTTGATAAACTTTTATATTTGACGAATACTGACAACACTTGACTTATTACTTTTTTTTAACAACTCTAATTGACAACTTGATTTTCTATATTTATACTAGGAGTTTAAATATCCTCAACATTCTCCCCCTCGGTGCTAACTTCCTTGTTAGCACAGTTAAAATTCAGACGATGAAGTCTTCTAACTGCTCTTTTAAGCATTCCATTTGATACTCTAACATCGGCTTCTCGTACAATACCATCAGATGGTTTTGGATACGGAAGATATTCTCAGAATATCTAGTAGAATTCTGAAGATTGGATGTTACAAGGAAATTGAGAAAGAACCCATAGTCCTGGATGGTAATCACCTATTTACGAAAAAGATGATACTCCATTTCCATTGTAAATTCAGACGATGAAGTCTTCTAACTGCTCTTTTGAGTATTCCATTTGATACTCTTACATCGGCTACTCGTACAATACCATCAGATCCCTCGTAGACTTTGTCAATGGTTCCTAATGGCCAATTGCCTCTTGGTAGTGTAGTATCGTTGATGATAACCAAATCACCAACTTGAATATTTCTATCATCTTTCTTCCACTTCGTTCGTTGAACCAGGGTGGTTATATACTCACAAAGAAAACGTTTCCAAAACATGTCTACCAGACATTGAGATGTTCGCCATTGTTTTCTCAAAAACAATTCTTTCTCTGTGAATTTTCCTGGTGAGGTAATGGTGGTAGATCTACTAATCAATATGTCATTCGGACATATGCTCATCAGATCAGCAGGATTATCTGAAACTTGGGTGAGAGGTCTGCTGTTTATAATATATTCAGCTTCTGCGAAGAGAGTACTTCTTCCGTTTGATGCCTATCCTTCATAATCCCGGCCAAAGCTCTTTTGAAGCACCCTCAGACGCTCCCAGCTACCACCCATGAATGGCGCAAGAGGTGGAACGAATTTCCATTTGATGCCTCTATTAGTCATGTTTTCCTTGATAGTGTCGACTTCCAGTTCTTCAAGTGCCCCCAATAGTTCTCGGTTTGCGCCATGAAAGTTTGTCCCATTATTAGACCAGATTACCTGTACTGCTCCTCGTCTAGCTAAAAACCTCCGTATATAGCCATGATACATGAATCCGTATTGAGAGAATGAGCTATCTCTACATGAATTGCTCTGACAGTTAAGCAAGTGAAGAGTACGCCATACCTCTTTTCTACTCTACGGCCAATTTTTACATAAAAAGGACCAAAAAGTAGTCGATTCCACATGAGGAGAATGGTTTTTCATACACAAGTAATCTGTCTTGAGGTAGTAGTCCCATTATGGGTTCAACTTGAGGTGCAGTCCGTCTTCTACATTGCAATTGTGTTTGTTCCTTGGTGTCCGAATTTACTATGGAAATAAAAAATTCCTCATATTTTCGTAGCGATCTCTCTTTGGAAGCAAGGCGATTTTCATAAATTTTGACTAGTTTTGTTTTTTGTTCTAGTTCACTTTGTAAGGTATTTATGTCTTGTGTAGAAGCTTTCTGATCACTTTTCAATTTGGATAATTATGCTTCTGAACACAACACTTCTTCCTGTTTTGAAAACACTTTGTCTTGTAAAATCGAAATTTCATCTTGAATTTCTAGTAACTTGGACTTCCTTTTGAAACCTCTGAATGTACTAACACTTGAACTAGCGATTGAGCCGTTTGCACAACTTTTTTGTTGAGTACAGGCTTGAGTTTGGTTGATATTCGTGAGTTCAGTGGTTGATTTCAACTTCTCCATAACAGTTTTCATGAATATTTTCGTTAACTATATAGAGCGAAGTGAAGATCTTCTAAGGTTTTTCCCTCTTGTGTTCTCCAATCTCAACTGGAGACCAGGTACACTTTTGAGAATCATTTTTGAAGACACTGCTGAAGGATCTGTTTGCATAGTGCTGTTTCTAAAGGCACGAAGGACCACTTGTAAGGAATAAAGGCCTTTTTTGATAAACTTTTATATTTGACGAATACTGACAACACTTGACATATTACTTTTTATTAACAACTCTAATTGACAACTTGATTTTCTATATTTATACTAGGAGATTAAATATCCTCAACAATATCCTTGAATAATGGTGATTTCTCAGGTAAGTGGTGGAAAAACATTATTTTCTTAAAGTTTACACTAATGTTGACGTATATTCCCAACTGCATATGAGGTGATATAAGTGAGAAACTTGATTTAGCAGTTTCGGCGAATAATGGCCTTTCAAGGGGGGACAGCTGCATCGAGCATCGTCCATGATGATGATAGCGATCGATAGAATGGTAATTAATTATAGGTCTGCAACGTTTCTTTGATGTTTTGAGGTTTGCAGTGATCTTGTCAGAATTAGGTCAAACAGACCCAAGCAACTTCAGGAAATGTTTTGGAGCTGATTTCCAGACATGCAAACAGTACTCAAGAGATGGTCGAATCTGAGCTTTGTCAAAAGTTGCGGTGAGAGAAACACTTCTTGGCGCTATTTGATTGGGATTGTTGTGAATCTCCATTATAACATGGTTGATCGGGGTGATGATAATACCATACAACCTTCAAAATTGCCCGACAACGTCAGATTTTTCGGTAATCGATACTTTATATTATTTCAAGTGAGGGGTGGCCACCCCGTTAGGAACGTTGGCGCGTCTGAATCTCTGAGTTGACATGGTTGATCGGGGTGATGATAATACCATACGACCTTCAAAATTGCCCGACAACGTCAGATCTTTCGATAATCCATACTTTATATTATTTTAAGTGAGGGGTGGCCACCCCGTAAGGAACGTTGGCGCGTCTAAATCTCTTGGTTGACATGGTCGACCGAGGCCATGATGGTTCCATACGACCTTCAAAATTGCCCGACATCGTCAGATTTTTCGATAATCAATACTTTATATTATTTCAAGTGAGGGGTGGCCACCCCGTTAGGAACGTTGGCGCGTCTAAATCTCTTTGTTGACATGGTTGATCGAGGTGATGATAATACCATACGACCTTCAAAATTGCCCGACAACGTCAGATTTTTCGATAATCAATACTTTATATTATTTCAATTGAGGGGTGGCCACCCCGTAAGGAACGTTGGCGCGTCTAAATCTCTTGGTTGACATGGTTGACCGAGGCCATGATGGTACCATACGACCTTCAAAATGGCCCGACATCGTCAGATTTTTCGATAATCAATACTTTATATTATTTCAAGTGAGGGGTGGCCACCTCGTAAGGATCGTTGGCGCGTCCAAATCTCTGAGTTGACATGGTTGATCGAGGTGATGATAATACCATACGAACTTCGAAATTGCCCGACAACGTCAGATTTTTCGATAATCAATACTTTATATTATTTCAAGTGAGGGGTGGCCACCCCGTAAGGAACGTTGGCGCGTCTAAATCTCTTGGTTGACATGGTTCACCGAGGCCATGATGGTTCCAAACGACCTTCAAAATTGCCCGACATCGTCAGATTTTTCGATAATCAATACTTTATATTATTTCAAGTGAGGGGTGGCCACCCCGTTAGGAACGTTGGCGCGTCTAAATCTCTTTGTTGACATGGTTGATCGAGGTGATGATAATACCATACGACCTTCAAAATTGCCCGACAACGTCAGATTTTTCGATAATCAATACTTTATATTATTTCAAGTGAGGGGTGGCCACCCCGTTAGGAACGTTGGCGCGTCTAAATCTCTTTGTTGACATGGTTGATCGAGGTGATGATAATACCATACGACCTTCAAAATTGCCCGACAACGTCAGATTTTTCGATAATCAATACTTTATATTATTTCAATTGAGGGGTGGCCACCCCGTAAGGAACGTTGGCGCGTCCAAATCTCTTGGTTGACATGGTTGACCGAGGCCATGATGGTACCATACGACCTTCAAAATTGACCGACAACGTCAGATTTTTCGATAATCAATACTTTATATTATTTCAATTGAGGGGTGGCCACCCCGTAAGGAACGTTGGCGCGTCTAAATCTCTTGGTTGACATGGTTGACCGAGGCCATGATGGTACCATACGACCTTCAGAATTGCCCGACATAGTCAGATTTTTCGATAATCAATACTTTATATTATTTCAAGTGAGGGGTGGCCACCCCGTAAGGAACGTTGGCGCGTCTAAATCTCTTGGTTGACATGGTTGACCGAGGCCATGATGGTACCATACGACCTTCAAAATTGCCCGACATCGTCAGATTTTTCGATAATCAATACTTTATATTATTTCAAGTGAGGGGTGGCCACCCCGTAAGGAACGTTGGCGCGTCTAAATCTCTTGGTTGACATGGTTGATCGAGGTGATGATAATACCATACGACCTTCAAATTTGCCCGACAACGTCAGATTTTTCGGTAATCGATACTTCATATTATTCCAAGTTTGGGGTGGCCACCTCGTTAGGAACGTTGGCGCGTCTGAATCTTTATGTTGACATGGTTGATCGAGGTCATGATGGTACCATACGACCTTCAAAATTGCCCGACAACGTCAGATTTTTCGGTAATCGATACATTATATTATTTCAAGTGAGGGGTGGCCACCCCGTAAGGAACGTTGGCGCATCTAAATCTCTTGGTTGACATGGTTGACCGAGGTCATGATGGTACCATACGACCTTCAAAATTGCCCGACAACGTCAGATTTTTCGGTAATCGATACTTTATATTATTTCAAGTGAGGGGTGGCCACCCCGTAAGGAACGTTGGCGCGTCTGAATCTCTTGGTTGACATGGTTGATCGAGGTGATGATAATACCATACGACCTTCAAATTTGCCCGACAACGTCAGATTTTTCGGTAATCGATACTTCATATTATTCCAAGTGAGGGGTGGCCACCTCGTTAGGAACGTTGGCGCGTCTGAATCTTTATGTTGACATGGTTGATCGAGGTCATGATGGTACCATACGACCTTCAAAATTGCCTGACAACGTCAGATTTTTCGGTAATCGATACTTTATATCATTTCAAGTGAGGGTTTTTCACCCCGTTAGCAATGTTGAATAATTTTCCAGAAATGTTCTCGATGAGCAAATACCATATATCATTATGTATCAGACCTCAAGTCATTGTCTATATAGTTATTTATGTATAACTTTATAATTGGTGAACTTATTTGTATAGTTATATTACACATCGTAATGGATCCCTATATCAAATAATATTGATGAAATTACCAATATTTTGAGTTCTTCTGTTAATATTCATTCAAAATGAATTATCGGACACTATTCATCTGGCCTGCTAGGAATTGGCGAGAACGCAGATTTAAATCTGAAGCTAACTTCAGCCACATTTGTGGAAGAACAGTGTAAAATATTAAATCTAAATCGATCTGTAGGTAGTAGTAAAATAATTAATGATTTCAGTAAATCACGCGGTCCGAAATCTTTTTTAGTTAATCACAATAAACCTGGAACGTCGGGAAAATCAAATTCTTGTCAATATTGCCATACAGGGTGGCACTTTTTGAGTCGATGTGAAAAATTCAAACGTTTGATTCCAAGTAAGCGATATGAAATAGTTAGAGATAATAACTGGTGTTATAATTGTTTGTCTCCGAATCACGGCGTTCGTTCATGTCCCTCGGACAGGACATGTAGTGATTGTGCAAGGAAGCATCATGTTTTATTACATACCGGAAGAATAAATGCTGTGTCATGTGTAGGTCAGACAACTTCTACGAAAGAAGATTCTACAACAATTTCGGAGTCGGCTACTAATGATCCAGTAATTTTGACTTCTATCACTTGTCATAATCAGAAAAATGATAGTATGGTTTTGCTATCCACCGCGGTTGTGGATGTGATTAATAGTCCTTTCGGGCAACGTTCGGCTAGATTTCTTTTAGATACAGGGAGTCAAACTCACTTGGTTACGGAAAAATGTTGTAAACGGTTAGGAATAAAAATCACGAAATTTTATTCTTCGGTTCAGGGACTTGGAAATAATTCTCAGATAGTTAAAGGCACAGCACATTTAAGAATAGCTTCGCGACATTGTGTCACTGAACAATATGCAATGAAGGCACTGGTGGTAGATACAATTTCGGAAAAGTTACCCAGAACTAAAGTACAATCTACTTTTGTATCGGATTTAGTAGACATTAAATGGACAGATGAAACTTATTATGAGCCAGGGGAGATCGATGGCATTATCGGCGCAGAACTTTTTCTCACTATATTAGGAACTAATCGTATCAATGATTCAAATGGAACACCATTGGCAGTTCAAACAACATTGGGTTACGTGATTATGGGAAAAATGTCAACTAACATTAATTCGGAGACTCATGGGATATATTTAACTTTGACAGATGAAATATCAATCGAGGAATTATTAATTAAATTTTGGGAAATGGAACAAGTACCACACTATGCGTTACCGGGTCCGGAAGAAACGGAATGTGAGAAATTATATAAAAGCACGGTGAAGCGGGATATTTCAGGGCGGTTTACAGTGGCGTTGCCTTTCAAGGGTTCTCCAAAAACTTTAGGCGACTCAAAACAAGCGGCTTACAGGCGATTAATATCACTAGAGAAAAGATTAGCGAGGATTACGGACCTGCGCAAGGCATATAATGATATAATGAATGATTTCATTGAGAAAAAACATATGAATCTAATAAAAGATGATGGAGCGGACGGACCTTCATACTATATACCACATCACGCGATATTTAAACCTGAGAGTATTAGTACTCCGGTTCGGGTAGTTTTGGATGCTAGTGCGATTACAGATAGCGGTGTATCGTTGAACGATTTATTATATAATGGCCCAAAATTGCAGACAGACATATTTACATTGCTAATTAATTTCAGATTATTTCGTGTGGCATTAACTTCGGATATACGTCAAATGTATAGACAAATTGATATGATGGAAGAACATCGTCGATTTCAACGGGTTTTATGGCGATTCAATCAAGACGAGGAAATACAAACTTATGAAATAGGGGTTGTTGCATTTGGGGTGAAATCTTCACCTTATTTAGCTTTGCGAACCGTAAAGCAACTTCTCTATGAACATGGTGATGAATTTCCTTTAGCATTCAAAACAATTTCGAGAGATCTTCATATGGATGATTTAGTTACAAGTATACATTCGGAGGGAGATGCATGGCAATTATATGAAGAATCGATAGCCATTTTTCTAAAGGGAAAATTCGATCTAACGAAATGGTCTACAAATTCAAATAAGTTATTAGAAAAAATACCCATAGAAAAACGGTTATCAAGGACGGTAGTATTTAAATCGGACACAAAAATTCTCGGTATGCAATGGAATTCTGAAACAGATGTTTTGAGTTTTAGTTTATCGATTCCTGACACAAAATGTACGAAAAGACTAATATTATCCTCGATTGCTCGCTGCTATGGCCCGATTGGTTTGATAGCGCCTTTCGTGCTATATCTGAAACTTCTAGTTAAGGAATTATGGCAATTAAAAATCGGGTGGGATGAACAAACACCTTCTAATATTTCCCGGATTTGGACTAATTTGATAAGGGAATGGCCCTGTTTATCGGATTTGAAATTTTCTCGTTTTCTAGAGGCGGATCCAGAGAGACCTATAATGCTCCTAGCATTTGCGGATGCCAGTAAAAAGGGATATGGTGCAGTAATATATATTCGGACTGAAACCACTAAGGGTGATATAGTTATTAATATGGTGTGCGCAAAATCTAAGGTGTCCCCAGCTGAAATTGTGTCTATACCGCGATTGGAATTATGTGCCGCGGTACTTTTATCACAATTATTGAAACATGTTGCTGATGCTTATAGTAGTAGAGTTATTATATCAAAAATGTTGGCCTTTTCTGACTCAACGACTGTAATTCAGTGGTTGAATTCAACAAATATAAAAGATATTTTTGTTTCACATAGAATATCATATATTAAAGAGACCCTACCAAATGTCCAGTGGCGGCACATTGAAGGTATTAATAATCCGGCAGATTGTTTGTCAAGAGGTTTGACTCCGTCACAGTTGATAGGGCATAAGTTATGGGCATCCGGGCCCTCGTGGATAAAAAACACCGAAGATCAATGGCCGACTACCAAAATGGATTTTGTTGGTAAATCAAACGAGGAAAACGCAGTGATACTATCAGTTTGTAATACCCCTCAGGTAGCGGAAGACCACCCCCTTTATAATCTCATCAAGCGACGATCCTCGTGGACTGTCATCGTACGTACTACGGTTCGGGTACTTCAATTTTTGAAAATTTTATCATATTCAAATTTCATCTCAGCGGGTGATTTGATGAAGGCGGAATTGATTTTGATAAAGATTGTGCAAAAAAGGCACTTTTCTCATGATATCAGATGTCTTGAAGTAAATAATCAGTGCTCATCTAGATTGCGGAAATTACGGCCAATAATTCAAGATGGAGTGCTCAGGGTGGGGGGTAGATTGTCCCAGGCATTTGTAGCCAACTTATGAAATTTTGAAAAATATGGAAATTCAATTTAAGAAAAAATTATTCATGAGGGCTTACAAGGCACAGCAGCTTTTCGTCTGGCGAGCAATGGTAGTGAATTCTGACTATTGAATGACAAAGGGCGCCACTTGATTTGTTATAGGCAAAACCAAGAAAGTTATAATAAAATTCAGTCTAGCTTCCTGAAAGAGAAATAGAAGAAAAAACACTGTGTGAACTCAGATATTATTTAATGAGGATAAAATTCAGTTTTTTATTACCTACAAGGTAGATTGTTGTCTAAGTAATATGATAGAATTCAAAATATTCTCAGTAAAAGTTACTATGTATGACCAGTATATTCAAAAACCCTAAAATCCCTTTTATAGTACTATAAACCGGATGCACATATTATTATTATGCTTAAATCATGAAATGGACCTTTAGCAACCTATTAATTATCATAAAATAATCATGGTGAAGAATACTAGACATTGAGACATCCTCAAGAAAATAATAATGGTAAATTCCAAATTTTGGGTGGCTTTCTTACTCAAACCACAGCTAGTAGGGCAACTAGCAGGGTGGCATCCTGACGGAGTTCTTAGCCTGTTTGGCCAGACTATTCAATGGCCAGTCCCCAGAAGAAAGATGGCCCCCTTCTGATGAAGTCTAGCATGTGCGGTCCAGGTCCCAGCCAGCAAGAGGCAGCTTCCAGGTGATGATACTGCGAAGCCTGGTGACACAGCAAGGACTGATGACTCAGCCCAGACAGATAAGCCTGAGGAGACTGAAGGGACAGGGCAGCCTGAAGATCCTGCGCAGACTGAAGGGACAGAGCAGCCTGAAGATCCTGTGCAGACTGAAGAGGCAGAGCAGCCTGGTGAAACTGAGTAGTCTGATGAAGAGCAGTCTGAAGAGGCAGGGAAGCCTGATGAGCCAGCGCCGGTTGGAGAGCCTGCAGAGCCTGGGGTGCCTGCAGAGACGAAAGGGCCTGGAAGGCCTGCAGCGACGAGAGATCCTGCGACGTCTGATGAGGCTTCATATAGCCTCCTGCTCCAGAGAAGGAATCTCTCCGTTGAGAGAATAAAATGGCCACGTGGTCGACACGGGGTACCAAAGAGGCCCACAGATCCCAGGTCAATGCTGTCAATGGAGATCTTGCTGAAATCACAGCCTGGGGAACAAACAACCTAGTTGAATTCAACGCCACCAAAACTCAAGCCTGCAGAAAGGCGGAACTCAGTATGCCCGATATTGTAATGTCTGGCTCCACCATCCCCACCAAGCCCACCATATCTATGCTTGCTATTTCCATCAGCACCACTCTTTCATGGAATAATCATGTCAGATTCATCGCAAAAGCTGCTTCACAAAAACTCGGATTCTTGTTCCGTGCGAAAAGCTACTTTACACCTCAACAGCTTCTCATGATCTACAAAGCGCAGATACGGCGTGTTCTAGAATACTGTTCCCACATATGGGGTTCAGCACCAAAACATACGCTGATGCTCTTAGATTCCATCCAGAGAAGAGCCATTCGCCTGGTGGGTGACGCCACACTCACTCACTCTTTGACATCATTGGAACAGTGAGAAAGGTCGGCAACCTTTCACTTTTCTATCGATTCTTCCACGGGAAATGTTCTTCGGAAATCTTTGCTATCATTCCTTCACTAGCAATACCAATCAGACGAACTAGACATGCCCAGTCAGCACATCCTTTCGTTGTCAACCTCGAAAGATGTCGAACAGCACTTTATCAAGACTCCTTCATCCATAGAAGGGCTAGGCTCTGGAATTCATTGCCTGTGGAAGTATTCACAACAACATATAATCTCCAAAAGTTCAAAAAAAATTCCAATACCTACCTCCTGTTCCTATCCTTTCTAGGAACGCACTATGTTCTTTGAACATTATAGGGATTCCCTTTCATGCGCTCCAAGCGATAAAAAAAAACTCTCAACACGCTGGCATGAAAGGTTAGCCCTAGCGTAAAAGGCAGACATCACCTTTAAACCTGAAACGAGAATGGAGTTCGTAACCAGGACAGAGCATGTGGATCTTGTTGGTGGACGAGTTCACTTGAGAGTCTGTTAGTGCCAGAATATCTGTTTTTTCCGAAATTAATCTTCAGAGATGAGTCCCCTCGAGTACCTCTCGCCGGAAAATCCGGATGGAGAGGTGTTCTACTCTAGAAGACTTCATCATCTTTATTCATAGAGAGGATGAATTGAAGAAAAGAGTGGGGGAGACCGGAAAGTATCGATCGAACACTGAAACATGGAGTGATAAATTTCACAGCACACAAAGTCGATATTGTGGTATTTCAACGGGCGATGAGACCATCTACCACCTGAAGTTATCCTTTCAGTCGCCTTTCACGACAGGCAGGATTCACCATAGGGGGATACTCTAAGCCGTCCCCATACGGCCACTGACTGAAAATCTATAATGATATTTTCATCATTATGACAACGAGTATACACAGAGTCCGAATTGTCTTTGCTGTCCTTTCCATTGAGCAGCACAAATCCCGAACACCCTCGAACGCACTCGAACCAAGAAACCGTTTATTACTCAGTGAAGCAGGGTTCGCTTGATCAAGTTTGGTTGCTGTCATTTCTTCCGTCAGTCATGTTATTCTTGTGCATCTATGAGTGATCAAGATTCATTAATTTCGTTCTGTCCGTTCATTTTTGGGATTTGCTTTTTCGATAAATTCGGTGTAGAGAAGTTGATTTATCGATTTTGTAGCAAAAGAAAATATATGGGGTGACGACATGGAGACAAGCAGTACTAGATATTCATTCAACTAACGAAATCTTTTTTGTGTACTCTGTATTCATTCACCGTCATTCACTGTTGACTATTCTTGGGAATATTCGTGGAAAGCAGTTGAATGTGGCCAATCAGTTGAATTTCTATGTTTTGTGTCGAGCTTTAGAGAATGTTCATTTTCTTCATCAAGACTAACTCAAAAAACTCCGATTAAATAACAATGTTGGATATTTAAAGGAGGAAGGAAAGCTCAAAGTCATCTCCACAACTTTAATATGAAGTGTTTATTCAACGGGACATGTTTCGAACTTATAAAAGTCCATCTTCAGCCGTATTTAAGAAATTACTAAAAGTAAAGACATGTGAAAATATACAAAATGTTATAAAAAATTGTTTTTTGACTTACATGGAGGTGAAACATTGTTTGTTTTAACATTGTCATTGATGAGAATAAATAGTTCAGGAATAAACGGGTTTTCAATAAAAATGAAGGGCCCCGTGCCCTGAGAACGCGTACTTATGAATAAAATCACAAGTCAAGTCCCAGAAGGGAAACTTGACGAACACACAAGGTGTCCAAAATAACCATATTGGTGTATTACGGGAAAAAGGATCCCGTACCCTTGAGAGAGCGCACTTAAAAATCAAAAATCAATTTAGAATTGATGGGGCCAAAAGCCAAAAACGTGTTACATCCAACCTAAGGTTAGTAACACAGAATTAATTGCAAGAACTTGACATAAGTCAAAGTCTTAATGTTGGATATATTTGTTGAAAACCGTATCAAAGTTATTTCTCGAAATTTATTCGTTCATTTGGTGAATACATTTTTGATTGATTGATTGATTCATGCACTTCTCAGAGTTTAGGAACGCTATTCAACTCTCACACACATCATATCAAGCAAATGATACTTCTTTTCGCGTCAGCCATGTTGCTGCGAAAAATGAACAGATACTCCTTACTCCTCATTATATTGACCCTTTTCATGCTCTTCCTCAGCCTGATGGCGCGATAACGAACCACTGAATATATAGAAGTTGAAATTAGTCATTTCATCTGCAGTTTACTGAAATGAATATGATAATCGAATGAAAATTGAAATGAATCATAAAACTGCGAATTGGACCAAATATTAACTTGTGTTTTTTTTGGCATCTGAGTGTAGAATTGTAGATATTGATTTCTCTCCATGCACTTTCAAGAGTTCTGGAACTCTATCCAGTTCCTATACGCCTATCTCATCAAGACAGGATATACAAGATGTTGGAATTAGTAATTCTGAAATGAAACAAATTATGAGACATCAAATAAGATATACTTCATTAAATGACAAATACAATAAATATTCACAAAATATGCCGTCAGACGAGTAGTGGCTAATGTTCAAACCGTTCAGGAGGAAGTCAACGATGGCGTTTCGTTTCTCTGTGAACCCTTCAGTCTGCTAAAAACGTTCCAGATTCAAAACGAGAATTTCCGGGAACTTGTTGATTGAAATTGATTTTAAACATTTCTGCTTCTTTGTGCACTTCGAACAAGTTGATTAATCCTCATCGTCCAAAACCTTCACGCTGGTAAACAGATATAAGCAATTAGATGAACTGACTCCGAATTGGACAAAATATCAACTACTTGTGTATTATTGCATCTGACTGTAGATATTAATTTCTCCCGATGCACTTTCCAGAGTTCTGGAACCCTATCCAGTTCGCATACGCATCTCATAAAGCTAACGAGACTGTTGCGTCTGGCCAGATTGCTTCAAAGAATATACAGAATCTCCCAATACATCAGCGCCATCATATTGACCCTTTTCATGATCTGCTTCACCCTAGTGGCGCACGCAAGACAGAATATACATGTTGAAACTAGTCATTCCATCAGATGAGTTTATGAAAAAAATTTGAGAATTGATTCAAAAATAGAATCAATTATGGGACCTCAAATGGAACCAAATATTAACATGTGTAAATATACTATCAGTAGGTTGATCGAAGAGGTGGTACGTTCATTATTCCAGATTTCTTGTGATTTGATCTCCTTATTTCTATAAAATCAAAATATGAATCAGTATACGTGTAGTAATGACAAATCAGATGATTTGCATCAAAATGTCACTGGGTTTAAAGGGCCTTAAAGACAAATTCACTAGCTCATCAGTGACAATTTGTATTGAAAAAAGTTTGAAGAAGAGAAATAAAGGTATGTAGAAGAAATATACCATTTTTACCTAGCTTTGGACGTTTAGGGAACGAATCTTCTGCCGTTTTCAACATGAAAAATGGATTTTTGGTATCGCAAATTCGTATTCATCCTGACACTTTTCAGTTCTCATTGACAATTGGTGACGTTGGCAATCAAATGAGTTACAGGATGTTTTTATCAATTAATCTCGAATTAACCATCTTCATTTTCAGATTTCAATAGATAGAACAGGGTATTTGCTGTTGAAATCTGAAGATGAAAATGGTGAGTTCGAGATCAATTAATGAAAACATCATGTAACTCATTTGATATTCAACGTCACCAATTGTCACTGAGAACTGAAAAGTGTCAGGACAAATACGAATTTGCGATACAAAATAGCTATTTGTGTATTTAGAGCGCAAAGTGATAAATTGCCGCTCGACAAAGAAAGTTACCGCGCGATGCGGAGCGGAGCAATAACACTTTGTGCTCGAAATACACATGAGATTTTTTCTACTAACGCAGTTTATGGAAATAACTACCCTGAAAGTATGAGCGATTGTAATAGTTCGAAAAGTTCTTATCCATATTATCCCATATGTCCGAAGGAAAAAAAAATGGAATAACTGACAAGCCAGAAAAAAAATATCAGGCCTACCAAGAATTGAAACTGGACCACCAGCGTGGCAACCTGAGCTCATAGGCGTATCCAGGGGGGGGGGGCTGCCGGGCTGCAGCCCCCCCCCATCACGGCAAGTTTTCTAATGAAAACTTCAAGAGCCTTGTTGAATTTTATGAATCGGACTGAATTGAAAACGGAAGTTTCATCAATTTGGTAAAATTGGAAGTTGAATTTAAAATGTGGAAAAGGGAAATGGAAGGGTTTCTTGGCTCATCTTTTTCGACAATGGAAATGTTAGTAAATTGTCGTTAAGAATTATTCCCAAATATATATATTTTATTGAAAATAGTTTGCGTTATTCCGGTTTCAACAGCTACTCCAGAAAGGAGTTATTCAACACTGAGACGGCTAAAGATCTATTTGCGCAACAGCACTGGGGAAAATAGATTAACCTAGTTATCCTTATTATATATAAATTATGGGATTGAAATAGATATAGAAGAAGTACTGGATAAAATGAGCCAAAAAGCTCGTCGTTTAAACATTTGTTTATATATTTTTTTTTATTTTGACTATTTCTTCACTATTTTTTGTTTGTTTGATCAAATAGTCTGCATTCCCTAGTTTTCATTATAATTCGTTCATATTATAGATATTTTCATGGTGAGGCAGCTTATGTACGTTGTTAAACTATTGTTAATTTTGTTTTGACCTATGTATACATTTTTTGTGAAACAATAGAAATAAAGTTTGTTTTAGCGAAGTGTCAAGTGAATCAGTGCTGCACCTTGAATTTCCGTTAGACTCCCTTCCTCAGGAGAGAAGGGGTAAACAGGATTCCTCCATCTCACAAACAAAAATCGAATAAGTGCAAACTCACACCCCGATGCAAAAATTGTTGCCGTCCCGACGGCCGACAAAAGAGAATACCCGTGTAACGTTTCGGTATGTTTAGGATGAATTACGGACATAAATTGGGCGTGGCTCCGAAAAATGTTTTCAACCTGCGGCACTTTTCTTTGGTCACCACTTTTTCTCAACACAGCCCCTCCCCCAAACCAAAATCCTGTATACGCCAATGCCTGAGCTTCAGACCTCTGAGCCATGAATAAACTCTGCAATCAAATTGAACATTACTCATTGATGCAATAAAATAAAGATACACTGTCTTTCTGATGACAACAAAGAGTTTAAATATGAAGTATAATTCATCGTTTTCAACAGATATGCTTCATCGGGAGCTTCTTGTAGAAATTAGTTGGTATATATCTTCAACGGTGAATGTTTTGGATTTTTCTCGCTTTATATCCAATAGATTGTTTCTTGAGAAATGCGATAAATTTCAGATACTTATTGATTCCGATATTATCTTCAACATTCAAGCATGTATAGTACACGTACCATCGAATATATAGACCAATGAGTTGATGACTTCAAAGTCTCCGATTTTTTACCAAAATGAGTCAGTAAAACGTTTTCTGAACACATATTCACCATCTCGGAGTGACACCAATTTATGAATGTTGTAATTCATATTTCTTCCTTGATTTCTCCGGTAAGAGATTCAATCTCTTGCGCTTTCTGCTATATCAGGAGGTGTGTTTGATGATCCACTACTGTCACTATTTTCCATCAGGAAAGAATTGAGGGCTTTCGAGAATAGAAAAGTATAGGTTTCAGAGATGTGCATGGGAGCATTTTTCCAATATTTTCGCTCACGAGCGCAAATGCTGTCAAAGAATGACATTTCTGGGAAAACGTCAACTTTGTGCCGGAATTTGAAAGCGTCAAAGGCTACTTTGTTAAGCGTTTGTAGAAAAATCCATTTTTTATGTTGAAAACGAAAGCCGATTCGTTCCCCAAACGTCAAAAGCTGAGTAAAAATCTAATATTTTTTCTATATACCTTTATTCCTCTTCTCCGAACTTTTTCAATACAAATTGTCACTAACAAGCTAGTGAATTTTCCTTTTAGGCTCCCTGGATAGGGAAATTCTCTAAATGCAGTGAAATTTTCAGGCAAATCATCTGATTTGTCCTTACTACACGTATATTGAAATGATATACATATTCTTATTCCTTAGAAACGAGAAGATCCCTAATAATGTGGAATAATGAATTAACATGTGTGTTATTGCATCTGAGTGTAAATATTAATTTCTCCCAATGCACTTTCCAGAGTTCTGGAACTCTATCCAGTTCGCACACGCATCTCATCAAGCTAACGAGACTGTTGCGTCTGGCCAGATTGCTGCAAAAAATGGACAGATACTCTCAATACAGCGCCATGATATTGACCCTTCTCATGCTCTGCTTCACACTGGTAGCGCACTGGCTCGCCTGCATCTGGTACGTAATCGCCGAAGAGGAAGTCGACACTGATTTGGGTGAGTGATTCTTGTTACACTGAGAAAAATCTTCAGGTGTCATGATACACTGTGAAAAGTTATGTTACCGTAACAATATTCTGGTAGATAGAGGCACAACCAGATACACATTGTTGTACTGAAACCATATGAAATAGGAACCATAACGATATTCTGGATCTAGTAACAACGGGATATTTGGTTTTGCGTATACTAATCAGATGATTTTTTTCGTGTATGCTACTCCGCTACTATTCAATGTTTCGTATTAAACACTAATTACTCTGTGTTTTCACAGACCTCAAAAGATTTCTCCTATGAACAGAAAAGCGAAACTACTCGAGAATCTTACTGGTAGTAGTAGTAGTAATAGTAGTAGTAGTAGTAAAAGTAGTAGTAGTAGTAGTAGTAGTAATTTCATTGATCCATCAAAACGAGCTTACAGAAGCCATTGGACTAGTCAAAATACACGAAAAATACAAATACGCATTCAAATAACTAACAATGAGATAAAATGACTGAAATAAAATAAAAACGTTACATATAAAGAAGAAGAATCGAGACAATCGTGTCGTAGGCAAAAGGAATCTGTATTGGTTCCTGGTATCATAATTGTGGTTATGATTATTTTTTATGGAATTATCTTCATTATTGTGTACAAAAATTTGAATTTCCATGATATAAAGACCTGCTGAAGGTCATATTTTGAACTTCTTGAACAGATTTCGGCATGACTGTAGAGGTGATACTTTCGCAATTATCCTGATAATTCGTTTTTGTGTTGAAAAAAAACATCGAGCTGGTGGAGAATTTCTCCAGACAATAAGTCTGGATTGAATTTCTCCAACAATAAAATACCTAGGAGTAAACCTGACTTATCAAGAATTCTTTTCAGGTTTGTCAACAAATACCAAATTGTGTTAGGATTTTTATTGAGTTTTGTGCAATGTGCACGCAAATTGATATTGCTATCCAGGAAAACACCTAGAAATTCCACAGTGGTATGAGAAGATTGTTTCATTTCAGTTGCTGTAGACTATCTTATGTATTACAAAAAGCCGTTGCAAGTGTACTCCTTTTTACCTTCCAACCATATTTCTCGATATTTCTATATCAGCTTCAAACTGGAAAAATCTTTTTTTTTTTCTCCTAATGAGAGAGAGAAAGTGGCTTTTCAATGACACTCAACAGTCATAAAGAGAGTACTTTTACTATCTAGGCAAAAAAAGTTCCGCCTTGGCAAAAAGACTTCGTACAAGGTACGAGATGACGAGCGATGTATAGTCACGTTTCACACTGAATCCCCTCTGGTGTGGAATAATATCGCTCTCTTTTCATATCTACGAACTGATCTATTACTCGAATGGAAGAAATATCATGCAGTTGATAATAAAGCAAGTAGGATTCTTTCTTAATAGTAGAAGAGTAATGAATTAGAATTTAGGAATGTGAATAGCCAGACAATTCCTGTTATGTCCAGATTTTGATTGGTAACTATGTGCTTTTCTCACTGAGTCGTGACGTCAGTAGGCATGACCGTTTAAATGGGACTGATGTGACTTCATTCATGTATTAAAGAACTCAAAATTATTTGAAAGATATTAAAAATCTGATAGTTGGTAAACCTACACTCGAATTTGTTATGATGAAACAGAGTGAGAGAGTCTATATTTCCCAGTTCAACCAATTGTGAGGCAAAATATGCTATCACGATAATTCGCAATAATATCTTGAGGCGTTCAATGCCAACAAGACTACGTTGAGAACACTTTCGAGAAATATGCTCGTGAGTAACTATTCCTGTTCGGTTCACTAGAAAAATATGCCTCCATCATTTGAATTTGTTATTTCAACAAATTGAGTAGGCTGAGCCGATCATAAATTCGAATCAGTGTTTTTTTCTTGTATAAAGCTGATGGCCTTCTCCATTTCATCGCGAAATTGCTCGGAGCTCGCTTAGATTTCGTATTTTCAGAACCATGCTCACGCGACAGTGCGATTATCCTAACTTCGAATCACAGCGTATATTATGAATATATTTTATCTTATTGAAGTCGGTTTTGAAGTGAATTGATTCTTTGGATACGAATAATAATGGAGAATTATTTCATCAACTAATCGATCCTTTCTTGAAGTACTTTTCACGGAGTGAAATGTGAATTCAACATGCTGAGAAACTGAAAATTTTGTCACTTGAATGAAATGATATGATCATTTCAATAGACAAAATCTGTTCATTGGATCAGATTTTGTATAACAGGAACAAAATAGTCTTTGTTTATTCAACCAATTCTTGCTGTCAATTTGAATCATCGATGAGTTAAATCAAATGAATTTTAAGTTGAAAACTGGCAAAAAAACTTGTTGCGACAAAATATTCGATCGTGGATATATGACACTCATCAGATTAAATTTACAAGAATTTTGTAGTTTCAAACTTTTTCTACTTGCCTACGTCACCCATTTATGGCAAGCTTCATTAGAGAAACATGGGGAATCTCTAGCTATCGCGTTGGACATAATCGAGAGCATTTGACCGTAATTGGCACGTAAGACTCCTCCACAAACTATCATCATACGGCTTACCACCTCAGCTATGCCATCTGTTATCGAGTTTTCTTTCAGGCAGATCGCTTCACGTTGTGGTGGACGGTGTATCGTCTGATACCATTGGCATCAATTCCGGCGTTCCACAAGGATCAATTTTGGTACCAACATTATTCCTTCTTCATATCGATGATCTGTTGGGAGTAACAACTTGCCCCATCCAGAGCTTTGCAGATGATAGTACCCTCCATACTGCGTTCTCTTCCAGAATTCCCATTTCTTTCCAGGAAACTAAGAACTCACGGCGCAGGCAGGTCAATGCTGTCAATGAAGACCTTGCTGAAATCACAGCCTGGGAACCAACAACCTAGTTGAATTCAACGCCACCAAAACTCAAGCCTGTATTTTCTCTAGAAAGGCGGAACTCAAAATGCCCGACATTGTAATGTCTGGCACCACCATCCCCACCAAGCCCACCATATCTATGCTCGGTATTTCCATCAGCAAAACTCTTTCATGGGATGATCATGTCAGATCCATCGCAAAAGCTGCTTCACAAAAACTCGGATTCTTGTTCCGTGCGAAAAGCTACTTTACACCTCAACAGCTTTCCATGATCTACAAAGCGCAGATTCGGACTGTTCTAGAATACTGTTCCCACATATGGGGTTCAGCACCAAAACATACGCTGATGCTCTTAGATTCCATCCAGAGAACAGCCATCCACCTGGTGGGTGATGCCACACTCACTCACTCACTCTTCGACATCATTGAAACATCGTAGAAAGGTCGGCGACCTTTCACTTTTCTATCGATACTTCCACGGGAAATGTCCTTCGGAAATCTCTGCTACCATCCCTTCACTAGACAAGCCCAGTCAGCACATCCTCTCGTTGTCAACCTCGAAAGATGTCGAACAGCACTTTATCAAAACTCCTTCATCCATAGAACGGCTAGGCTCTGGAATTCATTGCCTGAGGAAGTATTCCCAACATATAATCTCCAGAAGTTCAAAAAAAATTCCAATACCTACCTCCTATCCCTATCCTCCCTAGGAACGCACGATGTTCTTAGAACATTATAGGGATTTCCTTTCGTGCGCTCCAAGCGATAAAAAAAATTGTCTTTCAGTGTAGTAGCTCGTCTAGGGCGCTCTGTGAATCAGCTAGTGAAAAAAGCTTTATGTTGGTAATATGAATTCTACATGGTGTCCGTGAAAGGTGAAAACTTACCACATATTCCTCAGAACAAACCAATTATAGATAAGAGAAAATTAACCGAATAATAAAGTTGCTCCTGATCTTATAGTCATTCCACTACATTTAGAAAAAAACATGACATTCGAACAATATTATCATTATCGAAGGTAATATCACTAGTTCTTCTAATTGTATCGTTAACTATTGTTTTCACAAAAACATGTTTATTTGGCAAAAATATGAAACCAAACCGATCTGAATCAGTACTGTTCCTTATTGGGATCACCAATATGTCATATTTTGAAAAATTAATCATGACCATTTCCGTAGGTTGGATACATACCCTAGCAGAGAGGCTACATCTGCCTCACGCACATAACGTCAGTAGCTTGGACGCATACGTCACCGCCTTGTACTTCACCTGCTCTAGTTTGACCAGTGTAGGATTCGGAAACGTCAGCGCAAATACTACCAACGAGAAGATATTTAGCATCTGCGTTATGCTGATTGGAGGTGAGTCATATTTCTGCAACAAATATCATAAGACGCGTTCTCCTTGGTCTCAAAACGAACAGGGCTAACGCTCCTGTTGGAATTCCACTCATTATTCTCCAAATGTAGGAACCAGAATTGACATCGATTTTGTGCAAGTTATTCACCATCTCGTACAAGTTAGGGTTTTTTCCATCTCACAAAAAAGAAATCAAGAGCCTACCCGAAAACTATAGGCCAGCGTAGCCTCGTGGTTAGAGCGTCAATGTTCTCTGTCCACGTTTGATTACCGGTAGTAGGTTTGAGTCCCACTACGACCGCAGAAATTTTTCTGATGGCCTAAGAAAGTGTTTGGGATCACACGTTAAAAGGTAAGACCCCCGTCATTCCTTGCTCGCACAAGTCTCTTTAAGACTTCTGAGGGTTGCTCGTAAGGGGCAATCGAATGATGGATAAAAACAATTCAAGAACAACAATTCTAATCCGCATTCGCTTGCCGGTCGTGGGTTTGATTCCCAGCAACTACAGAAATTTTTCTGATGACCCAAGAAAGTGTTTGGGATCACACGTTGAAAGGTAAGGCCCCCGTCATTCCTTGCTCGCACAAGTCTCTTGAAGACTTCTGAGGGTTGCTCGTAAGGGGGTAATCGAATGATGGATGAGAACAATTCGAGAACAACAATTCTAATCCGCATTCGCTTGCCGGTCGTAGGTTCGATTCCCAGCAACTACAGAAATTTTTCTGATGGCCCAAGAAAGTGTTTGGGATCACACGTTGAAAGGTAAGGCCCCCGTCATTCTATTCTCGCACAAGACTCTCTGCCCTTTTCTCAGTTATCCCGAAAGTGAAAAAGAGAGCGATCAACATCGAGGTAATGGAATAACTGGAGAGCTCAGAAATCAACAATGATAGACAATATGGCTTTCGCCACCAAAAATCAACTGAAGATTCACTTGCATACGTCATTCATATATGGCAAGCTTCATAAGAAGAATATGAGGAATTTCCATCTGTGGCGTTAGATATATAAAATGGAGTGTTCTCGATTGCCGACGGTTGCGACCACTTGGACCACACTTCGACCACAGGGTTTATAATTGATGACCGCATTGACCCGACTTCGAATGTTGAGGTTTTTTATCAAAGACCACGGCCGACCGATCCAAGGTCACTCCGCCCGGATGTTTTGATGGTCGGAACGTTTCAAGGATATAAAGTTTAACCTCAAAAAAATCAAATTACCCAAAAAATCAGTCTTCAAAATTGAGTGACGCAAACTACTTATATTCCGACAAAAATAGCATAACATCACTGGATGATCCACTTGAGTGTATTATTCCTCATCTACAGTTCAGAATTATTATTTCATCTAACAAAATTGGTCTCCTAGATGATCCTCAATATATCTGGTTTCCAAGATGCCAGGTAATGTGTTATTTTCGGTATATTACCAATTGGTCAGTGAAGTTGAGGGTTGATAAGGTTTCTGTATATAAGGGACCGGTCGAAACCAAGTATATTTGTCATTGTGATAAGTCACGTGACACTAACTACCAGTCGGTCAAGCCGGTCGACAACGGAAAACTCTACCGAAAGCACGCATACAGCTTACCCTTCAGCCATAGAAGTGGCCAAATCTTTCAAACCATTCTCATCACGTGATATGTTCAGATGTGTTTTTTGATGATTATTCTTCGCAATAAAATTGTGGAGGCTGAGTTTGGTCAGGTAGTTACATTCTGGTTCACTAATATTGCATGGCGTCAGCCCACTGTTATCATTTGTGTAGTGATTTAGGCTTTCAAGGATCTTTTTCATTCCTCTCGAGACCATGAGGCTATCGTTAATAATTCTAAGTTTTTCTACCAGCGAATGCGCATGCGTGCATATTGTATCGCGTGATTCACTGTGACCAATCTGGCAATGAGGTATGGGAATGGTTCGAAAACGTTAGGCTCTCGTCCAGCTATATGCCAGCTCTTAAAGAGTTTTCTTTCAGGCAGATCGCTCTATTTGGTGAAGGGCGAAGTATCATTTTAATACCATAGCCATCAACTCCGGTGTTTCACAAGAATCAATGTTGGCACCATCATTGTTTGTACTCAATATCATTGTTCTGGTGGAAGCAACCACTTATCCTGTCTTCAGCATTGCTGATGATAGTACTGACTCTTCATGAAGCATTTTTTCCAGAACTGCCATCTCTTCTCAGGAAACTGAGAACTCACACAGAAGGCAGGTCAACGTTCTCAATGAAGATTTTGCTGAAATAACAGCCTGAGTAAACAACAGTCTCGCTGAATTCTATGCTACCAAACCTCCAGCCTGTATTTTTTTAGAAACGTGGAACTCCGTATGCCGATATATAAATGTCTGGTCAGTCTGGTACCACCATTCCCACGAACTCCACTATATCTATGCTCTTTATTTCCATCAGCAATATGTCAGATTCATCTCCAAAGCTGATTCACAAAATCTTGGATTCCGTGCGAGAATTCGGCACCCAAACATACGATAATGCTGTTAGATTCCATACAGAGAAGAGTCATCTGTCTGAAGGGTGATGCCACATTCACCAATTTTCCGACATCATTGGAGCACCTGAGAAAAGTCAGCGACCTTTCACATAGATTCTCCTAGAGAAAATGTTCATGAGAAATCTCTGCTCTCATTCCATCACTATCAGTACCAATCGAACACGGCAGCTCATCCTCTTGTCGCCGACCTCGACATAATATGCCGAACAACTATCCATCAGAACTTCTTTGTTTATAGACCGGCGAAACTCTGGAATTTTTCGTCATAGGAAGTATTCTCAAGAACTTTTATCCACCGAAAGTTGAGGAAAATTCAATACCAATCTCCTCTCTTTATCGCCCTATAGAAACGCACGATAATCTCAAAACATTATAGGTATTTTCTTTCATGTGCTTCAAGATATAAATAAATAACACCAAGAATAACTAGGTATATCGATGACTGAAACCTTTGGCACGATAATCACACTGTTTTTCCACTAACCAAACTCGTGTATCCCTAACTATGTTATCACCTCCAGAACACGATTGAAACTCAATATCCTTCTCTAGAATGTCGTTCTTATACAAGGTACACTAACTGCGTCAATGTTTGTTCCCGGCAAAGAACAGAAGCTCATTTAATTCCGAAGACGGTCGTCTGAAAAAAATGAGTTAATCTTGTCGTTGCCGCGAATTATTTATTTTTCACAAAAGTGCAAACTGATACAAACAGGGTTACTGGTAATTCGATACATTCCTTTGGAGATGTGATAGTGGAAGTGGTAAGAATTGAATTCACTCCTGATATGCATTAGTCAAAAGTTTATTGTTTTTGAGATATTCAAATTTTTTTCCAAAAGGTATAGACTTCAAGGGATTGAAAGTTAGTCTTCCGAAAATCTGCTGTACATTTTTCCAACCTTTCAACTAGAATTTATGATCAACACTTGGTCTTATGTTTGGAATAAAAAGCCACATTTGTCATAAAATTGTTGAAACTTCCTTAGCAACAGCTATTTTACTGGGTACAAATTGAACTGAAAGTGCTTGATACGGGTTTGTTATTTTGAATGAATAGTAAAAACGTACTTGAACATTTTCCATTAGTATTCATTTCTTACAAATCCTGTTCAGAGTGAGAGCAAACACGAATACATGCTAGACAGCATTATTTTATTCCCGTATTTGTTATTCTAGTTGTCAAATTATTCCGTATTTGCAGAGCAGCGTCGATTATCATCCGTATGAGCTCTTCCCAGGCATTCACTGAGGTTTTTAAAACTAACGCTCTCATAAAATCCCACACATAATAGTCAAGGGAGGTTAGGTCACGGCTTTGCGCTGACCAACCTATTGGACCTGACCTTCCAATCCGAGGGTTAGGAAAACGTTTATCCAGTAACTAACGATAATGCGCAGGGCAACCGTCTTATTGAAAAATCATTCAATCATCCTCAAGTAGCTCCTGTAGATCATGCCTCAGAAAATGTTGATATATTTCCCCGCTTGAATTATTCAGGATAACATTTATGGTCCTACTAAATAACGGTCAATGAGTACCATCCACACATTTACAGGAATCTTCTGTTAAAAACTAGTTTCCCTTAGTTAGACGGTGGTTTTCTTCGGTCCAATAATGGAGGTTATGAAAATTTGTTATGCCCTCGCGACAAAATTTTGACTCATCCGTCCACGAAATGTCGGATTAGGAAGTTCTATTCTCTACATCAGAATTTATCATGAACCTGATGCAGAGTTCTACCCTTCTTACCGGATTCCTTTCTCCTGATCCTTGGACTGGTGTTCTCTGGTGTACTCCTATTGCCATAGGAAAGTTTTAAAAATGTTTGACGGATGTGGCTTAAACGATGTAGAAGTAGAAGAAGAAGTAGTTTATTTGGAATATGATGTCCTAATATACAACAAAAAAATTATACAAAAAAATTACATACTAGTTCACAACAATTGAAAAACATACATAATATGTAAAAATATAAAAATCACAAATATTAAAAGGTAAAAATAGTTGAAAATTGAAATTTTTTTGAAATATGGGTACCTTTATATAGTACAATTCATTTTAAAGATAATAATTCATGTCATAAATTGACTGGGCACCAGGGAAAATATTGAGAGATCAATTATTTCTTTTTTATGAGTTGGTATAAATCCCTTTTGAAAATATTCAGTGACTCATTATTTTTCAGTGACGTATGTTTCTAACAATAACCGTTAGGCAGTGTTGAAATCCACAACTCACAAACAAAAATACGACTTTGCATTCACTATTCATCTATGATCCAAATTCTTCCTGGATTTTTTTCATTCCGAACATGAGACCATATTTCGGTCAGGTAGTTTAGTTGAAAAGTTGTGAAAATGAACACCGGATTCTTGAGAAACTGACTTCCACAACCTAAAAGTCTACCTTTTGGAGAGATACTGGAAAATTCGAATATCTCAGGAACGATTAAGTTTTGTAAAATGCATATTGGGAATGAATTCACTCGTCACCACCTCTCCTATCACATCTCCGAAGGAAAGTATCGAATTACCAGTAACCCTGAATAATACTATACAATCCGCTTAGCTTCTCTCTCGCCCAAACATTTGTCCTTCGAGCCAGATTCCCACAAGTCACCAAAGTTTGGAGCTTTTGGGCAATCACTATGTAATTCAATATGCACGTCCGCTGATACATATTCCATAAGAGAGGCTATAAATTCAGAGGCAGCGATGGAATTTGAACTTTATTTTGAGTTAAGGTGACTTCATCTTCTTCTCCGTCCTACAAATCTTCTAAGGGCCACTGAAAGAGCATATGTAGTGAGATCTGACACCAGCTCAATATGTATGGCTTTGGTGGCTATACAAACGAATATGCAACGATATGACTTGTTGCTTTAGGCTCTACGCACTTTTTCTCAAAGTATTGGAGAAACGACCATGTCTATGCCATAAAGGGTTGAACCGAGAAAGGGTTGACTCTGAAGCACTTATAGCGCTTTGACAGTATCATTCTGATGGAACGCTTTGATGAGAGTATCCAATAGCGTTGAAGGAGATTTTTATGCAACTTTGGAGTCCTGGGTGCAGGTATTTAGAATGAGTATACTCAATAATCAATTGAGTGAGACGATGAGAGCCAGGCAGCAAAATCAGGTGCCTTCGTTCGAAGGAAAGAGCAAAGTGAACGAGCTTGCCGCCCACCGGGGATCAACGAAGAGGGTGAGCTTGCGTAAAAATTTGGAAAGCAATCCTTCAGATTTTGAAAGCGAAATTTCATGAGCGAATGCTTGGCCTCGAATATTTTCAAGGGGTAAAGAGAGGGAGTTCTCTGATTTTAGAGAAAATGAAATGACGAGTTTACGAGCACCTTGATTTTCGCAATGTAATATGGAGCAAGAATTGTAACCCAAGATACATTGCATTTCAGACAAAGAATGAAGGTACTATTTACAAAAACAGTCAGAACCGTATTTTTTCGTTCTCCTGTAGTCACCAGGCATTCAAAACGAGGATCATAAGGCCATATGTATCTGAAGTCAACATAAGCCATTTGGGCCATACCCACCATAACCAGCAGTTTGAAAACTCAGCTGGCATTGAGCCTCTGGAAGCTGGATCAGCAGGATTGATATCATTCAAAAGTGATAGGCTCACTTCATCCTGTAAACGAGACACGCGATTAGCTACAAACATTGTCCGCTCATGAATCAGTCCCGACGTAGACTTAGTTCATCCTAAATTTTGGCAGCAGAGCTCCCTGCTCTAGTTTGAGTAGCCCAGCTGATAATGAGGTAGCACGGAGCTCAGAACTTGGTATTGAGATTTTAGCCAAGGAAGCTACCTTAGACTTGGCACAAATCAAGGAGATATGGGAATCATTGTGAGCATCTATGACCTTCAGATATGCTTCAGAAGCATATGTACGCTCACTGGCATGACAGAAGCCGTGACGTTCTTTTTGAGAGGAATTCTCTATCAATATCAGCTGTGGATTTGTACATTTTTCAGGGGAACTCACTCGGACGCAAAATTTTGAAAGTCCGAGCAGAGAGAGTTGAATACCAATCAGCTTCTCGAGACCATAAACTTCAGATCAGGAGCTTGACATAATATATGGTGGAGGGAGTGAGAAACCCTGAAGGATCGAAAACTAGAGCTAACTGAAATACTAATGTGCATTTACTGCAAGGCTTTTCAACAATAAAAGACAATCTACAATAGGAAAATGTATCCTGCGAAGCGAAGAATTTCATTGGAGCCTTAGAATTGTTATGATGAATTCGTCGAAAAAAAAACGAGAGTGTTGCAGATCATCTAAGGGTGAATGAGACAGTGAGGAGGAATTATTCGAAGCCTATTCGCGTAGCACCATCCAACTTTTCTCTAATAAAGAAATCAGCTCCTCTTGCTCAGCTCAAGCTGCCTCCACGTATTCAAAACTGGACACTATGTCATCGACATATAGGTTGGTGAGTTTTGATCTTTGCCTCATTGCAGAAGACTTCGAATAGCTAAGTACGGAGGAGGACGGACATCAAAAGTGACAGTACACAGTTGATTGATTACGAGGAGCGCCACAATCTTCTTTGAATATCACGATGTTCTTGGGAATAAACGAAATCTCAACAAGATAATTCCCCAGTTCATTTAAAATTCTGGACCAGTTGAAAGAGTGTCAATAACAATACGAATCTCTGTTGTAGAACTTTCTGGACGTGAAACTCATAAGTGTGATATATAGTTGGAGAGTACTATTAGAGATTTTCCAGGAACTAAAGCCATATAGTTTGAGAAAAGGTATCATGATTACTTTATATTGCTCATATAGAACAGGATTGAGGAGAAAATGATTGTCAAGCATTAAAGATCTGCAGAGAGCGATGTCTCTCGGATGTCACCAAATGTATCTAATTTTTCCGCAGGACTTTATCGGAAGGAATACCACGAGAGCTCTGATCTAGCAGGATATTTTTTGTGATTGTTCCCGAATACTTATTCAATGGAAATTCAACGAGAGTTCTATTCTATTCTATAGGATCTTTACCATTCACTTTCTCCATATTGAAGCCCCAGTTCATCAATATTCCTGCTACATCCTTTCAAGTTTCATTGTTTACAAAATTCGGTAAATTGGATCCAAATGGAGGAATTTATTTCCTTCTTATTATCTGGAGTTGATTTTTCAATCTTCTCCACTATTTGTGCCTTGCAAATATTTCCGAATCTCCACACACCCACTACCCACCTGGAATATAATTTGCTGTTTAATTTTGTTTTTGACATTCAAAATTGTCGAACTGATGCGACGTGCAACACTAAATACTAGCGTTGCTATGATAACGTAATATATTTCTTTTTTCATCCACTTGCTTTTCTTTTTCTTTCTATCTGAGTGGAATTGTCGATAAAACCGTGCTGAAAAGTTACTTCACCGCACTAGTGCTGGAAGGTTACTTTTCGCACGATTTTTGTACTTCAAATAGTACATATATTATTGATCTGCTATGACAATTGTTCACTTCAATTTTTAATGTGTACTGTTTATTGTCCTTTTACACTCTTAATGAGGTAGTTTATTATTTTTTCTCCATTATTAATTTAGTTGTATATGTTTATGTTATGTTATACACTATTATTCCATCTTGAATACTATGCTTTCTCAATAAAAAATTCTGTTTCTCAGACAATAAAGTATATTTCAATGTATCTATCCATCTATGTATTGTTCAAAATGAGGATAATTATTCTTCATAATAAATTTAGTTGTATATGTTTATGTTATGTTATACACTATTATTCTATCTTGAATATTATGCTTGCTCAATAAGAAATTCTGTTTCTTAGACAATAAAGTATATTTCAATGTATCTATCCATCTATGTATTGTTCAAAATGAGGATATTCAGAACCAACTGATGAATGATCTATGTAACTATTCAGTCTTATGTGTCATTTTGTAGGATAATTATAGAATCTTATTTATTGAAAACCTTTTTTTTTTCATTAGTGATAAGGACAAAAATACTCGTAGAAAGAACATTGTACCCAACTCTCGCGGAAAATGTCTTTCCCACCCTTGATGACTTGCCGTCGCGTGCGTAAAAGTACTAAAATTTCAAGCTCCTTCAAAGATTATACCAGGAACATAGTTGTTGTTCTCTTGCAATTTTGACCAACTTCACAAACTTTAACGAATGAAAATGAAAAGTCGAACAAATATGGTATTCAACACCCTCCAATGTGCTCCTGATATTGTTCAAAATAGAGCAAGATGCCGAATCATTTTTTGATGAAAAATTTTGGCGATCCTCATTTTAAATGAATGTCATTGAGAATAAAACATTATATCGCAAACGTGTTACATCTTATTCGCCTAATAGTAATTTATGATATAAGTGCTAAAAGTGACATTTTATCTTGTGAGAAGGGAAGTTTGGGACACGACACCGAAGGCGGAGTGTTCCATACCTTCGAACAAAATAAAATCACTTTTAGCAGGTATATCATACACTATTTTTTCTACAAACACCAGTAAAAGTTCAAATCAACGAATACCTATTTCACATTCATTAATTGATAAAATTATTGTTAGTTTTGAAACCAATTTCATCTAATCTATTCATGAAACAAGTTGCCAAGGTACCTACACAAAAACCGAATTTGTTGATTTGTCTTTGTTGAAAACTAACGTCAATGAATCACAAATTATTCTTTCTCGGTTCTTCGTTGCTCGATGGAATGTGATCAAGAAAATGAATTTCTACCGCCGGAAATTGAAGATGCTGTCAGGAAAGCTGCTTTTGAGTTATTGCCTAGTTAGTCAAAGCGGCAGTACGAGTTTTCCTTCTATATTTTCTCTCAAACATAAATCACTTTTAGCACTAGTGCCAAAAGTTATTCACTTTTAACACCAGTGTCATGAAATGACATTTTAGACACTGACAGCATGCGTCAAAAATAATACTTTTACTGACGTTTGTAAAAAATAGTTATTTAACAAACTAGTGCGAGCAAAGCGACAACTGAAACTATTGACAATCACCCAGTAGCCCTGAAAGTCAACTCGTCAATGACATCAGTGACATTTAACAATCATTCCAAATATTTAAAATGTCAAATGAATTCCTTTCGTTGTAAAACAGGAAATGAAATCGAGTTAGAACGTAAGATCATCTATGAAATGCAGACATATTATTATCTGAAACCCTAGGATTGGCGTTACACCAAAGCCATATATTGCTCTTTGCGTTATATCAATATTATGCCAATAATTAATGTATTTTTATGTTATGAATATTTTTGGGGAGAAAAGGTTCTTGGGTTTTGGATTCAGTACAATAATTATGTTTTGTTATCATCTGGAACGGTTTGCCTATGACCATAGGCTTTTTCAATCTATATTTTTTGTTACATGTACAATAATTATACTGGTCTGGAAAAAAAAAATAAGTGGATTGAGAATCGTGCTGTGTGTATTTTATAATTTTGTTTTGTGGGCTCATTAGTAGGCAGAAATTGTTAGGTACATACCTCAACCAGAGCTATTTCTCTGGTAGCATTTTCTCTCTATAGTTCTCCTTTTTGTTCATAATTATTTCTTCCGTGATATTGGATAATGAAATAGGAGAAATGTGTTCAATGTCTTTTTCTTTCCCCCTGAAACTTGTGTGTTTTTTGGTTGGATGCGTGACAGTCAATTTTTGGCATGTGATATATGACATAGAACCAACCATAGATCGATTACTCTCTCATCGGACTATCCAACATTGTTTTTGAATATTGGAATTTGAAGCTTCAACGAACACTCGAAATGTCGTCTTGTCTTTGAGCAACTCAATCAAATTAATCTCAAGCAGCATTCTTAGAATGTTTGCAATTTGTTACCGAACAGAATACATTAGAGAAAATTTCCGCTAGGACGCCTATTTAATTTTCAGAACAGACGTTTGAAATCTGAGAAAAATGATAATTCAGACATGTCAGTAGTGACAAGCGTGTTCACACTCTTCAAAGTGCGTGAAATGAGATGTTCCAGGCACTCTTGTTACATGGTCGACGGAACAAATATTGAAATTCCTGCGCGAATAAAATGCTATCTGAAATATTTCACAATAAATAACCATCTAATCTCCACCAATTTATCTCTCCATGGTGCCGAGTTGAATGCATTTCTTACATCAAGAATTATGATATCACAATTTTCCTGACAGTTCTTTCATCACTTTCGTCCGCTATCTCTCTGGCCTTTTTCAGTGCATTAGTGATTAATCTCAGCCTTCTCTTAACCCATATCGATCTTTGATCCAAATTTTCTCAATTGCTTTGATGAGTCCGAATGAAATTTCTTTCGGCCCAGGGCGTTTTTTCTCTTTCACCCTCTAGTTAGCTTCTAACAGTCTTTGTTGGTGAAATATGGTGTTTCTCCTTTTTCTTTTGATATGGTTACCCTACTATATGGTGAGATTTCTAGAGATTCCAAATTGTTCGTGAACGTCATAATCACCATCAATAGTGAATTATTCTTGAATTTGTGCATGCGTCATCATAATCTATACGTTCTTTCAATGATCTTCGACAACCAGAATATATGTGTTTTTTGTCAGCTGACTACGTCCAAATCAACTAATCATTATCACCCGTATCCCAAATCTCTTTTACACCGATATGTGATACCGATGCAATTATCATCCCATCTCCCAAAACTCAATGATTCCATTATTCTCGATGATTATACTAAACACGTTCAATTTCACATCGGCATATATCTATAGAAGCGAGGACTCAGACTTTCCATTAGCAGTTGCCACACTCCAATGATTTCCTTCCTATCGAGGTTTGCGGGGATCAATTCGTTGATGTGATATATTAGGTATATATATAGGGCCCTCTCAGTGGCGAATCCCCATAATTCTTCAAGGACAGAAATGCTGTAGTTGATTCCCTTCGGAGAAAAATGGAGCAGGATCATTTCATTTTATCATCCTTCAATTTTATCGAAATAGAATCTGAGTCGTAGGAGATAACTGATGGATGCCTCTTTTCACGAAATTGAAACAGGATATTCTTAATTTTTGATCAATTGCACTGGGAGTATATTTTCACACCAAATTCAACATTGAATATTTCCGTCTTCTTCATTTTGAAGATGAATGTATTCGGTATATGACTATGGAACCGCTGATGGAGATGCATTGTGGAATTTTATTATACAGCGTGAAAGACATACCCTTGCAGAATATCGAATAATATTTTATGCTTTCCAAATTTATGAAAGACTTTTGGCATTTTTTTCAAAAATATTTTTATGATGCATAATCCTCGATTCCTCTTCATTCTTATGCAGAAGGGGTATTTTCCTTCCCTCCTGAAAAAAGTACTGTGTTTGTGAAGTATCGGTGGTAACGGTTTGAGGCATCTACTGTTGAGGCCGATATTGCTTTTCAAACGATGTTTTTAGTTTTCAGGAAATTTTTTGTTGACTTGCCCACCTTATGGATAATTCGTTGGGGTGATCAGTACCCGCGGTCCCGCGTTGTAACTTCCCTTCTTCTTCTTCTTCTTCTTCTTCTTCTTCTTCTTCTTCTTCTTCTTCTTCTTCTTCTTCTTCTTCTTCTTCTTCTTCTTCTTCTTCTTCTTCTTCTTCTTCTTCTTCTTCTTCTTCTTCTTCTTCTTCTTCTTCTTCTTCTTCTTCTTCTTCTTCTTCTTCTTCTTCTTCTTCTTCTTCTTCTTCTTCTTCTTCTTCTTCTTCTTCTTCTTCTTCTTCGTCTTCTTCTTCAAAGCACTGGTGGGCGGGTGAACCCCCTGCACGTAGGCCTCCTTATTCGGGCCCATTGTGCGCCCACATGTTACGACATTCAGCTGGGTATGCCGACTGCCTCGGAGAAGTTCAGCAGCTTCCTCAGCTGAATCTCTTTTACGTCCTCTGGCCTCAAAATTATGTTGCCAAGGACAGCCCTCCTCTGATGCGTCAGTTCTGGACACTCAGTGAGGACATGTGATGACATTTCGTCATCTTCCAGGCACCATCTGCAAAGGGGGTCATACTTGATCCCAATAAGCTCTAGGTGCCTATTGAGGTGGTTTTGCCTTGCTAGGAGCCCCACTACCATTTTAAGGTTTCGCCTGTTTAGGAATAAAACCTCTTTTGCGCGCCTCTTCGAAGGTTCCTTGTAACTTCCCTTATTATTATTTTCCTCCCGTCTATATACGCTAGTTGCTAGTGAATGAAATGTGTATGGCTCTAGCTCTGATATCAATCTGTAGTTGAGGTTGTAGAATATGATATATTATAGCGAATATTGAACTAGAAGAGAATTACTATGCCACTCGCTTCGCTACCTATATAAGCATAATATGGCAATAGAGATCCATTTTCCACCCGAGAATTTCGATTTGATACCTCAAAAATGTCCTTTGATTGGACAGCATGAGCACTGAAAGAGAATTGCCGAAGGGGGAAGTCTACACTTTCCACAAAAAATGATTTTACCAGCTACCGAAATCAATTCAGTATCGATATGCAGCACACAGACAATATTTAGCTGAATTCTATTGTCTTTCATTATCAATTCATAATTCGTTATTCTTTCAATAATCGAAGTCGAATTGTCTGCATTCATTCCGAGCGAAGTTTGATAATCGATAAGAATACTAATACTGGACTGACTGTAAACAAGAAAAAAAATTTCTAAACTTGTTGTTCTCTTCAGTTGTACCCCTGGAAGGCCCTCACAAAAATTCACCACTGACTCAGACTAAAAAAATCCGGTACAAGCTTCGGTACTTCAGTTCTAAGTGGTTCAGTCTGGACATGGACGTTGGACGACTGTAAAAGAATGTGATAACAAATTAATACATTCCAGTTTTTTGCATCGTTTACGTTAAAAAAGTACACATTCTGAGGAATCCTCATGGAATATGAGTTACATGATATTAAACGTTTACTTACAATGAAATCATTGGAGAAGTCGAATTTATCAAGGGTGTCTCATTTGTAGTCTAATGAGTAACGCATTCCAAATTTCATAGTCAACCCCCTTTCTTGTCATTGGCATCCATGTTTCAGATATCTATTTACAGGAAATATCAAGTTCTATGTCCATGAAATGTTATTCTTTATGATATACAGGGTGACACTTTGAAAATTTTCTACCCTCAAAATCTCAAAGACAGGTCAATTTCATACTGACACTTGAAATGCTGAGTTTAAGCCCTCTTGGTTCTTCCCCAGGAAGGGGTAGATGTAATCCTTAAAATCTTAGATAGGGAGAAGGGTCAAATAGGACATCATCTTGAAGAGCGTTCAATTCCCTTTCCAACGTTACACTATTTTGTCATTTTCATATGAAAATCGAGAAGACAGGTCAATTTCATTTTCAAGGGGGACACTTTGAATGCATATTTTCATCCCTCTTGGTTCGACATCCTAGGAGGGGTGGATGTCACCCTTTCAACCTCATATGAAAACAGGAGGTCAAGGGATACATTATTTTGAAGAACGTTCAATTACCTCCCCACCAGGACACTAGTTCATCATTTTCTTATGACGTTTCCGAAACATGTCGTTTAAAACTAACAGAAGTAGTTAGGATGCTTGTACTGAGATGCATGGTTTACAGGTTCGCATTATCTCCTTTCAGTTCGAATGATTGAAATAGTCTGACCTGATGCAGGAAGTTTCAATGAAATAATACTAACCTGAAAACCACGCATCTCAGTGCAAGCATCTTCTGATAACTTTTGTGAACTGGTCTTCAGAGAATGATAAACGAGGGTACTGTTGAAAATATAATTGTACGCCCTCCAAAATGATGTGCATCTTGAGTTCACTTTTCATATGAGGTTCTTACCGTAACATCTTCCCCTCCTAGGAATTCTAGGGGGTTCAATCAAGAGGGCTGAAAGTTTGCATTGTAAGTATCCTCCTTGAGAATCAAATGGACCTGTCTTCTCGATTCTTTATATCATCTACTGGAAGGAAGACATTGGGGTATTTTTGTTTCATCAAGGTGGTTGAAATCCTTCATGGATACCATATGAGTCCAATCCCCCATATGAGAGTGTGGGAGTCCTCTGACTCCAGGGTATACCCACCAAACACTTTACCCCGTTTGTAGGCTAGTCTGACCGAAGCCTCCGAAGACACTAAGGGCTATAGTGGCCCATTGTATCTCACCTACATGCCGTTATCAATTTTACCATATACGACTCATGGTGCTTATTAAGGGCCACTTCAATATGAAAGACCCTTTTCGTTCAGGTTCCTGAAGATAACTCTTTCGATCCCTGTTCTCGTTTACGAAGAAGGCCAAAAGTTTTCCTTCTCCTACGAGTGACGGAGGAAGGGGTTGGTCCAGCCCTGTGGTGCCCCCTGCACAGGGCTAAGGCTACTTACTCTGAGATGTCGCCCTGTTTCCCAGAGGCCCTGTTATCGACACCATACCTCGGTGCCATCTATCCATCACCACGGGTTCCCACAGCTTGGATTAGGTTGCCAGAGCCTCGTTGACCAGTCCTCGGCCACCTAGACAGACATCAGCAAATCGCCCCATTCCTGCCACAGATGTCCACAAATTGTCCCATCTGGCCCGGAGATAGCAAAGATGGGCCCAAAATGCTTCATCCGTCGAGTGGCCGCGGTCTGCCCTCCCCACACCACTTGATGGTGAGGTTGGGCTTGGAGAGGAGGAGGAGGAAAAAAGAAGTTGGCCAAGAAAGGCCGATAGATAGATTGAGAAAGGAAGAGAGAAGAGGACAAGTTGAAGTATGGTGAATATCTGGGTAGGGTACCTCGGGTTCACCATTCCCGTACTCACAAGTTGTGAGCCACTGAGGGGAATGCATGGTTCACAAGTTCGCATTATTGTATTGATTATCCTTTCAGTTCAGATGATTGAAATAGTCTGAACTGCAATAAGATTCAATAAAAACTTGAAAACCATGCATCTCAGTGCAAGCATCTTCTAATAACTTCTGTGAACTGGTCATCAGAGAATGATAAACGAGGGTACTGTTGTGAATATAATTGGACGCCCTTCAAAATGATGTGCATCTTGATTTCACCTTTCATATGAGGTTCTTACCGTAACATCTACCCCTCCTAAGGGGTTGGATCAAGAGTGCTCAAGATTTGCATTGAAAGTATCCTCTTTGAAAATTGAATCGACCTGTCTTTTGGATTTTTCATATTATTTACTGGAAAGAAGATATTGGGGTGTGGGAAGTTTTTCAATCAACACGGCATTTTTCTGGAAACTGCTCAACAAGAAATATCAAATTAGGGTGCCCTTGAAGAAAGACTTGATCGCCCTTTGGACAGATGTGCCATTTGATAACCCTTTCCATTTGAGATTCTGAGGGTAACATCTACTTCTCCTTGGAGGTTGAACCGTTTCAATTCCATTTATTCAATAAAAACATTTTTACAATAAAAGGTGTATAAACGAAAAACTTTTAGAGGGGACATTGGACATGGAGATTACTAATAACGGGGCAATGAACCTGTAGTTGTTGGGCAGGTTCTTGTTTTCTTTTTTGGGGATTGGTTGGACTCTAGCTGTCTTCCAGCATGATGGAAAAATACCCGACCTGTAGGAGATGGTAAGCAACTTGCAGAGAATCGGTGTTAATTCTGGTGCACATTTTTTGAGGATAATGGGTGGAATTCCATCAGGACCATTAGCCTTATTCGTTTTGAGACCAAGCAAAATTCATCCGATAGTGCGTTGACGGAAGACGATTTTGGGCATTCGACTCTAAACGGGTGGAATGTCTGGCGGCAGTTTTCCTTGGGAATCTTAAGTAGAGTTTGCTGCGAACATCTCTGCAAAAATATTTGCTTTCTCCTGCGATGTTGTTGCTAATGTGCCGTCAGATTTGGACAGTGGTGGAAATGAACTATTAGTGAAATTTCTTCCGACCGCTTCAGCAAGGGACCAAAACGAACGGGAGCCATTGGGGCAATCTATGAGTTTCGATCTTATCTTGGCATTGTATGTTTCTTTCGGAGCATCTATTGTTTGGCTGCAGTTATTTCTGGCATCAACGTATTCTGCTCTAGTCGCGAGGTTAGGGTTTTTGCGCCAGCGATGGTAGGAGGTTTGTTTGTTCTAGAACAGTTTTTGTTGAACCAGGGTTTCGAAGGAGATGACCCGAAAAATGAGGAATGTATGTGTCCATTCCGAGCATTATGATCTGGGATATTTCCGCAGCACACTGTGAAGGGTCCTCAGAGTCAAAGCATACTCTATGCCAAGGAAACTCGAAGAAAAACATGCGGAGACCGTCCCAATCTCCTGAATTGTAATGCCATATAAGACGTGGGACATTCTGAACTCTTTTGGACCTGAAATGGACATCCATTGGATGGAATATTTCATTAGGGGGTGTTCAGCTTTGCCACAAGAATTATACTCACAAAAAAAAGACTACTGAAAATGGCGTTCAGTTCTTTCTACAACTGTTACGCCAAATGTGTATTCAGTAGTATCTCAACCTGTCCTCGACGATTTTTCCAGATGTCTGATCTCTGTTCAGCTTCATTTCTGTTATTCTATCCCGCAGAAGTTTTTCTTCACGAAAGGTATGTAAGCTGCTTTCCTAGCGAAAATGTACGGTACTTCATTTCCTTCTACTCCGGAATGTCCAGGAACTCATAGAAGGGTGACTGTTGGCTATCTCGTTCAGTTTTACTCGGCATTCCCAAACTATTTCAGAGCTGATAACCAATAGAGCTCAGCGATTTGATGGCTTCTTGACTATCAGACAAAATGATTATATCTCCTCTTTTATAGTTTTTTTCTAGATCGAGAATAAGCTATTGATGTTTGAATGTTTCAGCGCTGATGCATGCCGTGGTATTTGGAAATGTAACTGCCATAATCCAGAGGATGTATTCGCGTCGCTCCCTCTACCATACGAAATGGAGGGATCTCAAGGATTTCCTTACTCTTCACCAGATCCCGAAGGAACTCAAACAGAGGATGCAGGACTATTTCCAGACGACGTGGTCGCTGAATCACGGCATCGATATTCACGAGGTTGGTAAATGAATTAGGTTCTGGTGATTCACGTAGCGCACACATTGAAAGTTTTGCAATCAGCAGGAATATTGAAAACACGGAAAATGCTAATCTGTTATGATCGAGCATTACCAATCTTCCTTCAGCTATATAGGGTTTGCGAAAGGGCCTGGGAGCTCCTTGATGGTGATTTCCATCTGAGCTACAGCCAATCAATAAATTAACAATCAATAGTAGTCTTCGTCATATGATGTTGCTTTCCAGTCACGGACCTAGTATGTCTATTACTGTTGATATGGTTGATATGTTTTTTTTCACATAGATGAGAAGCTTCCCATCGGAGGAAACTATAATCTACTTCACTTCCTACTTTACTTCCCATCAATCCAATATTCAATATGCCAATTTCACAGTCCAATATATTTTTTATGAATCTCGATAAACTATTCATAGGTTTGGATTGGAATAGTATAAACACATCAAAATCGATTCATAAATAATATTGAATATATAATGAAGGAATATAAAATATAGCGCCACAGTCAAGAGAATATACATAGCGCTTGGTGAAGAGTATATAATTCTTGTGTCCATGAAGTTTGACTGGCTGTGAATGTTCTTCTTTTTCATTTTGCACCAATGATATTCGGAGTGCTACATTTTCATTTCAATGAAAGAAAAAACAGCGTTTGAACGTCATTTTAAATGATCTTTCTAAGCGTCTCTCAATGTTCTATATAAAACTAGAATTCCAGAAAAAAAAATTCAGCTGTAATATCACGATGTTCTGGATATTAAAGAAAATTTTGTCTCTTTGTTGTTCACGAAATTGTGTGGCAAGAAGACATTCTGGACAGAGTGGTATATTGCTTGACTATTTCACGAGAAGCATACATTATAAATGAACATGCTATATAGCCAAAGCGATTGAATCATTCTGACATCTACAGTCATAATTATTTTTTGTCGAACTGATAAACTACCCTCCACTATCCATGGTTACATAGTTGAAATCAGCAATGCTGATAGACCAATCAGAATTGAAAGACTGCCTGTGTTTCCTCGATAATACAAGTTGTCTTTGCCTTGTGAATTGTCGCATTATACAGGGTGTCCCAAAATTAGCCTGCCAAACTCCACCAGCGGCTTTTACTACCAAAAATAGAAAGAAAACATCCAAGAACATGAGTCGAGAAATGCCTCCAAAGGGAGCTACGGGCCTCTGAATCGGGGCTTTTGAGGATGATATTTCTTGAGTTTTTCCGAAACCCCATTGATAAAAAGATGCAATTTGGTACAAGAACTAAACTTTCCATGCCCGATTACAGTGAGGATAAAATAATTTCGAAATTCCAATCAGGAGTGTATAATACAGGGTGGGACTGCATTAAAGATTGCTCAAAATTTTTTGTATGCATATTTTTCGACAATTTATCACTCTCACCTTTTTACAGAAAAAAAGTCCTCTTTTTTTGTGACGATCATATGTATTGTTATCGAGTAGAAGCAATTCAAAAATATTGTTAAATCTCAGATATTATGCATACCATTGCAATGAGGCGTAGTGGAAATGGAAAAAAATGCACAAAAAATTAAGTAGTTTTTTCATCATATTTTTTTCATTTTTTGCGCTTCCATGAGATTGTTTGTTGAAAAGGAAGTACTTGATTCTTTAATAGCCACTATAATTTGAAAATTGGCAGCGTTATGCATCAGATGTCAGTGCATCAGTATTTTTAAACAGAGCAATCTTTTTGAGAAATGGTGTGGATTTTCATAATCAGAGTTTAAATTGTCAAAAACTATGCACACGAAAGAATTAAAGCAATTTTCAATGTAGTTCCACCCTGTATTATACATTCCTGAATAAAACTCTGAAATGATTCTATATTCACCGCATTTGGCATGGAAAGTTCGTCTCTTGTGTCAAATTGCATCATTCCATCACGTGACGTTTCGGAAATATTCAAAAGAAATATCATCTTCAGGAGCGTCCTTTCAGGGGGTCGTAGCTTCCTTAGGAGACATTTCCCGACTCATGTTCATTGGAACTTTCCTTACTATTTTTCGTCAAAGAAGCCGCTGGTGAAGTTTGGCAGGCTAATTTTGAGACACCCTGTATAAGGATTTTTACATGTTTTCATCTATCGGGGCACACGAGAGGGAATATTGTCATACTAGTGATTATAGGAACTGTCAGAATTTTGGAATTCTTTGCAGAGCCCATATACTTCACTGCATATAATGCAGATAATGAATGAGTAAAGGATGCATGTAATGGGCACTCGGAAATATCGGGAATAATTCACAAGTTATTCCATGCATCAACCGAACTAAACTATCAATATAGTTCACCTAATTTCACTCTGATTTAGTTAAAATAATTCGAAGACTGTTTTTTTATCAAAATTGGGTTTTCGATAACCGCTTCATTAAAATGGGTCACAAAATCAAGATGAATATTTCGAACGATAGTATAATAAAACATTTGTCACATTGGATGTGCGCTCGTTCCCGTTCTTTTGAGATATCACAACACATCTACAGAATTCTGCTATACCAGAGTGTTGTTTTCGGAATAAAAGAAGTTGTTTGATTCTCCTAAACACCGACCTGAACTATAACTTAGGTTTCTATTCATTTTTGATTATCAATATTATTGGAATATAATTACTATGTGGGAATGGATTATACAATGTTAGTCAAAAGTTATGACCACATGCATATTTGGTCAAAATCAAGATAACATCCTGTATCTCAGTTAAAAAAGATGGTAGACACATTTATTGTGATTGGGAACCACCATTGTGTCCTGTATCTACAGGTGTAGTTTTTTCGTTTGAATATATGAGATACCTATTTGTTTTCTTTCCACGTGATAGAATCATTGATGACATTGTTGCCTCAAATTAGGAAGCAGATGGCTACTTCTGACTCAGTGAGTAGATAAATAGCTATCAACAGTTCCTGTGATACAATCAATATCTGATATTATATTATGTCGAAGACGATACATTGGAATTGTGATAGAACAACACTTCTTTGAATGAAGTAGAAGTTGTTTATATGAATTTTATGAAATGCTTGAAATTTTATACATTTTTTCAATATACTTACACCATCGTCAACATGAAATGCAACGTTAGCTGATCTTCATTCCAACGTCGTCTAATAAATAGTAGGCCACATTCATGTAAAAAGTCTGTCATTTTTATTGCAAAGAATAGTGGAAAAGATGATTCATCACAGCTGCTGGAAAGTTTATTTCCGTGAAGGGAATAAAATGATCCGAAGAAAGTTTTATGTTAGTGCATTATATCACCCTTTGATATTGGATATTATTTTATAACGATACCGACAGTTCAGGCAGATCGATTGACTCACAGCATGAGTTAATAGAATATTTTCTGCCTTCCTCTGATTTTCTCATTTGATGTCATGATGAACCATTAGTTAGGTAATGTGGTGGAGTTCAGTAGCGTACAGGGTATTCCATTTCGGATGTCCTAATACAAGTTTACTCATACGAAGACCCCAAATCTCTATTTCCAAAAATGAGTGAACTTATTTTTAGAGATAGAGATTTGGGGTCTTCGCAAACTCCAGCTTGTCTGTGAACATCATAATACCGCAACATTTTTATGGATTGCTTCGTTTTTGAGATACAGAACGAAAATTTAAATATTACATTTTAGACTCCCTGTATCTCATATCAACTGGAAATTATAGGAACTATGTGTTATTGTTGTATACACTTCCTCACGTAAAATCAAGTGCATTTCCAGGTAGCACAACATATTGGCTGGAACCCGATTTCATATTGGGCCGATATAGATATATCGTATATGTGAAAAATAATATAGGTCCAAAATGAGAGTATATTGGACAAACAATATTGGAATGATAATATTGGTGGAATATTGGTGCGACCTGTGCTGAATATGGATTGTCAGCTACAATATTGGAGCAATATAGGTTGTAAAATTCGTTAACAATGTGTTGAAAAACATATCTATGAATGTTATATAATATTGTTTTACGAATGTCGATACAACAACATCGTATACATATTGTTCCCGACATTTACAACCAATATTGCAATTTGAACATTCTCCCCATGTCGATTCTGATGCGGTTATGCAATATTGTATATTCGAGTTGAACGGCATATCGGTTGGATATTGTTTTAACAATATTTGAAACATTATATTCACCCATCTTGATTGATATCATTTTATCTATATCATGCGGAAGATATCGTATACAATTTGCTTCTCACATTTATAACCAATATCCCGATTTGAATATTGTCCCCATGTTGAATCTGAAGCGGTTGTGCAATATTGTATATTTGAGTTCGACGGCATATTGGTTGGATATTGTTTCAACAATATTCGAAATATCATATTCACCTATCTTGATTGATATCATTCTATCCATATCATGCGGAAGATATCGTATACATATTGTTTCCAACAATTATAACCAATATAGCAATTTGAACATTCTCCCCATGTCAATTCTGAAGCGGTTATGAAATATTGTATGTTCGAGTTCGACGGCATATTGGTAGAATATTGTTTCAACAATATTTGGAACATAGAATTTACCAATATTGACTGATATCATTTCAACTATATCGTGCGGAAGATATCGCACACATATTGTTTCCAACAACTATAACCAATATCGCAATTCAAACATTTTCCCCATGTCGATTCTGAAGCGGATATACAATATTGTGTCATCGGATTCGACGGCAAATTGGATGAATATTGTTTCAATTGATATCATGCGGAAAATATCGTATACATATTGTTTCCAACAATCATAACCAATATCGTAATTTGAACATTCTCCCCATGTCGATTCAGAAGGGGTTTTCAATGATTCAAATATGAATATCAATAACAGCAATTCAACATATATCTTATATCGGACATAGAAAAGAAAAACAATATTGTAATTTCAAGTTCAATTGCATATCGGGTGAATAGTTCTCTAGCAATATTCAGAAAATAATATCATCTTATATTGGCTGATATGTGATTCACTATATCATGTGAGCAATATTGTTCACATATTGTTTTGAGAATACATATCGATATCGAAATTTCGATATTTATTCCATATTACGCACTCCCAAATCGATGTCGATAGATGGCGCTATAAATGATTGGTAACGTACTCCAATTGCCGATCAGACGAGAGAATATAAATATTAGCTCTAGACGATTGTAAAGTATTATAACCTGGAGTAGGGGTTAACCGTGATCAACAAGGAGGCTTCCCCAATGCAAGGCCCTTCCATTGCACTCCGACTGGGCTGACCTTTGTGATTATTCCTGATACGAATAACTCGCAAATATTGGTATGAAAATATTCCACCAATATTTTGAAGACAACATAGCTACATAATGATTTTCAATAATGTATACCAATTTTTCCAACCAATATTGCACCAGTATTGTCAAATGTTCACTGTCCATTTATCAGCAATATTGATATCACATTTTGTGACCAATATAACTTCACGAATATTCCAGCAATATTGTTATGAGAATATTCTACCAATATTTCTGAGACCACATACCTTCATGATGATTTTCAATGATTCACCGATATTTCCATATATTACACCAATATTGCCGAATGTTCACCATCAATTTCTCGCCAATATTGATATTACATTTTGTGTCCGATATAACTCTACGAATATTCAACCAATATTAATATGAGAATATTCTACCCACATTTGGAAACTGATATTGTACCAATATCGCCGAATGTTCACATTTTTTTTCTCGCCAATATTGCTTTCACAATATTTTGCCGATATTTTCGTGATATTGCACCGATATTGTCCCAATATATGTGTGCTACTTGGGTTAGTTAGATATTTGAGATTATCTGTCATGCATTATTTAGATATATCTCAAAGTATTATTTTTCGATCGGAACACTCTGTTTCGATATTCAAAACAAAATGCTTTGCACTCTTCAACAATACATAACACCCGAACGATATTCTGAGTAGGTATCATCCTTGTATTCAGGTAATTTCCAGTTTTTCAGTACGGTGAAATATTTGGCAATATTTTCCACTTGGCAAACTTTCATACTTATCTTGCTGCATACCCAGTGTTTCGTCAAACACAATTTTCAATTTCACCACCAGTCAACATTCACTATTATTCAGTATTATTCATTGACGTTTCGAAATATGGACCTAATCAGTAGGTGACCATGAAAAAAGCAAGTATGAATATTTTTTATATAATGACGATTAGATATCAAAACTGTAGAACTTCAGATATGGTTTGGATATATTACAATAAGTTGGTTCCTAGTTCTTCATATTTTTGATATCCTGGATTATTTTCCGCTATTGATTATGCTGAAATCAGCTCTTGAGATTTTGAAAATACAAATTGAGGGATTTTTGAGGATGCTGAATTCACCATTTCGTGGAAGATTCTCAATTGAATTTCTTCTTGAAAAGGCTATTTTTCGAGAAGTTTGAATAAACATGACATCACAAATGCACAGTTTTCGAGATATGGAGTGTCAAACTGATTCCAAATAGTTTTCTATCATAATTTTCCAACCAATGCAAATCTCTGTCGTTCCAGACGTTGAAGGAGTTTCCAGAAGAACTCCGCGGCGACGTCTCGATGCATCTCCACCGAGAGATCCTGCAACTCCCGATATTCGAGGCCGCCTCGCAAGGATGCCTGAAACTGCTCTCCCTGCACATCAGAACGAACTTTTGCGCACCCGGCGAATATCTGATACACAGAGGTGACGCTCTCAGCTACATTTATTACATTTGTAATGGCTCCATGGAGGTGGTGCAGAATAATATGGTGGTCGCCATTTTGGGTAAGTATGTTCTTATTCAACTCAGACCAGGCAAGAGTCTCTCTTATACTCATATCGATATCATGAAACAAACGAAATGAAATTAAGAACGGTATATTGACGTTGGTTGCGAACACAACTTCGGACAAAATTGAGTATCAGAAATACAATCTGAGATGAAATCTAGAATCAGAAAGTTGCGAACATCCCATCCGACAAAAATAAGTCTCAGAAATACATTCTGATATAAAATCTTCAATCAAGAACTTGAGGAGAGTGAATTTGTTCATAATTATGATGATTTCTAGTTTATGGCCAATCTCGGTATCCTGAGCTTCCATTGATCTCCTGGGTCATAATCAACTGCAACACAATTTAAGGGAGTTTCAGATCCCTGGTGATTTGATTATTCTGAACATACCAAAATTATCCTTTCATCATTCTCGCAATTTTTTTGCAATGTTTGTACTCTGATGGTAATATGAGATTTGGCCATGTGGTCAAAATCTGATACACAGAGGACATAGGTGACACCCTCAGCTACATTTATTGCATTTGTGATGGCTCCATGGAGGTGGTGCAGATTAATGAGGTGGTCGCCCTTTTGGGTAGGAATTTTCTCAATGAACCTTCCATGGAAGTGGAATCCTCTTTTGGTTCTTCCTGAAAGATGAAATTCAAGAAATCCGTTATATTCTAATAGCATTGCCTGAAATCAAAAAACAATTCGAGGAGACATATTCTTAATATCCATTCTCTTTGAACATTTCTTGAAACAATGACTTTTTCATTCAGGCTCTCTGATAAGGATATTTTCAAACGCATTGACATCAAGAACCAAATCACCTAATTTGTATATTGATATTAAACTAATATTTTCATTTCTAGAAATGAGAAGAAAAAATCTCAAAAAATCTGGTGAAATGTTCCACCTCCTTCATTATATTCTTCAGACAGTATTTTATTTCCTGCATCCCTATACTATGATATTTTTCTACGCTTATGGTAACTCAGGAGTGGCTATAACTCTATTAGCCTTTCTCAGCGCGTTCGATATAGATTCTGATCTAACCCTGAAAAAGCTCCAAGCATAATTCAGAGAATATCAACATCACTCTACTGGTTAGTCAGGTAGACTTTTTCTTGGATTCTTAATATGGTGTCTGAAAATTTACTTGAGGCAGCTTGATCGAAAGAGAACCGCCGCACTTGCCAGTTTTATCGAGAAGTTTATACGCTTCGCATGCTGCTGGCTATGATTTTTCTCGAATTTGTCTCGAATGACTTCGCGAAGACATACTACATTCCATCACATCGCCAATCAAACGAACATAATATAGCGCATCTCGTTTTCTCGCAGGCAAAGGCGATCTGGTGGGCAGCGACATCAACATGCACCTGCAGTTTCCCTCGGCCAACGGCCCGACTCTGCCCGAGAACCAGCGAACCGGCGCCCCGCCCGACATCGTCATCAAGTCGAGCAGCGATGTGCGCGCCCTCACTTACTGCGACCTCAAGTGCATCCACATGCAGGGATTGGTGGAGGTGCTCCGGCTGTATCCGGAGTACCAGCAGCAGTTCGCCAACGACATCCAGCACGATTTAACTTGTAACGTTAGGGAAGGGTACGAGGCAGAGGTCAGTAAGCATATATTTGTCAACTACGAAATAACCACAATGCTGTGGAATGAAATGTTAAATAAATACAATGAGCTCAAAGTCATTTCCACACAATGTTCATAAAATAAACAACAATGGTAGATTTAGAGAGAAAAACAACTACTTTCCTGACCAATGCTACGCAAAACATTGGATTACATCCTCCCGAAATCTATGCATCGACTCGTATGAACGAATCCTGATACGAGTGATTCTTTCCTGAATGCCTATTGATCTCCCAGGCCACGTGCAGTGTAGTCTCCAGCCAGCAGTCCTAAGACCGCCGACTCAGCGATGCCTAGCCAAACAAAAATCAAGTTGGCATCATATTCCCCCCGAGGCGTCTTCCATCGACAATATGAAAGTAACGCCATCTGAGTAGAACAGAGGAAAGAATCACTCCAAAACTGAAATTCCCATTAGGAAACCGGTCTGTGGTTGTCTAGCGTGGCCTGGCTAAACCGAAATCAATAGGCGTTCAGGAAAGAATCACTTGTATCAGTATTCGTTCATACGAGTCGATGCATAGATTTCGGGAGGATGTTATTCGATGTTCTGCGTGGTATTAGCCAGGAAAGTAGTTTTTCTCCCGAAATCTACCATTCTTGTTTTTTTCATGAACATTTCGTGGAAATGACTTCGAGCTTTTTGTATTCATTCAACATTCCGTTCCACTTTGTGACTATTTCGTAGTTGGAATTACGCCAGTTGGGCAACCAGCCACTCCCGTATGGGAATTTCAGTTCTGGAGTGATTCTTTCCCCTGTTCGAATCAGATGGCGTTACTTCCATATTGTCGATGAAAGACGCCTTGGAGGGAATATAATGCCCACTTGATTTCTGTTTGGCTAGGCTTCGCTGAGACGGCGGTCTTAGGACTGCTGGCTGGAGACTACACTGCACTGATGAGAGTCAAAGAGCTCGAAACCGGTCTGTGGTTGTCTAGCGTGTCCTGGCTAAATCGAAATCAATAGGCATTCAATTTCGGGAGGATGTAATCCAATGTTCTGCGAGGCATTAGCCAGAAAAGTAGTTGTTTTTCTCCCGAAATCTTCCATTGTTGTTCATTTTATGAATATTGTATCGATTTATTTATATATTTTTCGATAAAGGTGCCTTTCAATGGGCGCGTTCTGTAGATTTCCATAAGCAGGCGATTGTCGTAAATTTCTCGTTATCTGATTTTCTTTATTAAAATGGCGTTTTCTCCACATATACGTTGAGAAATTCATACAAGGGTATAAGAAAGGATGAATATAACATGATATAATGGATGTGAATTTTATGACAGTACGACTTCCAGTATACGAAATGTGCGGTTTCCCTTGAACAGGCGTAAGTCGTAAAATTTACGACATCAAGCTTTCTTCGTGTGAATGATGTGATGTTTTCACATAAATGTGGGCTAATGAGGAAGTTTTCAATATTGAAGTTTTTGTCCCCTCCTGAAGTTTGTAAAAATCCAATATACAGGGTGTTTCATAATTGAATGCTGATCCTAAAGGGCGATGATCCTTGGATGATTTTGAGGAGAGAAGTTCATATCAACATATGTCATGAACCTCTTAGTTTTTGAGCTACAGGGTGTTGAAATCAGAAGCGTACAGCGTTTATTTAAACTAAACATTCAATATCAGGTCTACGAGGACATCACTGGTGAAAGTAAAAGTGAAAATTAAAAGATTTTCGTCCCAAAACAAAATGTGTTTCCACTTATAGTGGGTGTCTACTGAATTACCAAAAACAATATCCAAGCTGAAGAAACAAAATTCTTTGGTTTTTATTTTTTTACGCGAAAACGGTACGTTGCATGAAAGTAAATCTAGGAACCAAATTTGCTCCAAAATGAATGAGAATTGAAAAAAAATCTGGTTCTCAGAGAAATCAGTGACGTACTATTTTTTTCTCGAAAAATTGTCAGTTCAAACCCCGTACGGATGCCACTGGTGAGAATTTTTAAATATTTTTCACGTCAAAAAATGCTCCTTGATAATGAAAAGGTGTGTACAAAATATCTAAGAGTGATAAAAAATTATGATGGAAAACTCATTTTTTCCTTGAAATTTCATCACCCTGTAGCTCAATAACTGAGAGATTTAGGACATATGTTGATATGAACTTTTCTCTTTGAAATCATCCAAGGATTATCGCCCTTGAGGATCAGCATTCAATTATGAAACACCCTATATAAGTATTTTTCCCGTTTTTCGTAGGATCTTCCAAAAAATAAATGGAAGAGGAACTTAGCTCCTCCGCTATTTCTGTAACGTACTACTGAAAAGCCACATTCACGAAGATATACGATGTTGCTAGCATCATCAATGTCTAGAATTCCGAAAATTGTTCTTTGAATACATTATAACTATACCTATATCATAACAGCAATGGGATATAATAGGTTTTTCAATGAAGGTTCATAATGCTATTATTCAATAGTATCTATAACTATTCATTTTCGTTTTATTACAAGATAATAATGAATTGTCAGTCATTATTATCCAAATGGATTCGTTTTTTCATAAATCGGATCTATCTTCTAGGATAGTGGCAAATTTATATCTTGCAACAGCGCATAATAATTTGAGCCCGACAACACCACACAATATACAAGGACACCGTGACCTGATATGATTAACTTGTGTTGATTTTTGAATTCCACTTATTCGGCAGCCCATATTTACATTTTATAGTTGTTTATTAGTTAGGTGATCATTTTTTCTCTATTTTTTCATTCGATTTTCATTCGTTACACATATATTCACTAGCTATACTCTTGGAATCATTATTGGAAAATAACGACTTAGACTTCATTGATCCCCATTCTGTACTATTAGACTGAGGAATTTCCAACTCATTTTATGAAAATTCATCTGCAGAAAACTTCCCCATTGCTGTGAAGGTATGAGGAAGGATATGAAAATATAACTGAAAGAAACAATTCGATTCTACTAACAAAAACTAGATTACAATTGCATGATGTACTTACTTGAGCTGGCGCGTCGTGTTGTAAAATCTATGATCTTTCAGATATCGAAGGATAACAAATCCTCTTGTGCGAACTCGATACGTTTGTAGTTCGGAGATACAGCAAAACTCGAATGATAGAACTGATGATTACAGTGGGGAAAGTTATTAAGGCGTGATTCTTGTAAATTTTATAGCAGCGCACCGGCTGGAAGGTTTTAGCAATTAATTGTTATTGTCGATGTCCTGAATTTTCTTGATTAGGAGATGTGAGTCTAAAATGAATGAAAAATCGTGACATTCTGTGGAGGCAGAGTTCTGAGATTCTGAATTCATTGATAGATATTTCTCACTATTTGAGAAAGCGAAACATGTTGATGAAATTGTGCTAGTACAAATAGACTACTCGAGTACGAGTGGCCCAGACAGTCTGCTAAAGTACTCACTATACATATTCAAAAACTCCTTTTAATCCAAGAACTGTAGAAGTTGTAAGAAATGTATTCTTTCGTCAGAAATGTAGGTACCTTAAATTACCTTAATTAAATATCAATGAATCAACTACAGGAACTCAAAGAATACATCAATAATCTACTGGCGTCTGAGAAAAAAAAATCCATGGTGATAAGATTGCACAATCAGACAATGAGTCTTAAACAATAATATGCTCAACCTAATATGAACCTCAATCATGTATAGGAATGTCGCAACTCGATTTTTGTAACAGAAATAACTCGAAAGGAAATTCTTGCGGTAATTGAGGAATTCAATAATGAATATAGTCTGCAGGTGATGATGGAATTAACAATGTCTTACTAAAAATGATCTGTATCACTACATATAAGATCCTTCGACTCATATTCTGAATGGATAATTAGGAAGAGGCAGTTTTCCTTGGTTGAAGATTGCAATTGTATAAGGCCGCTATTCAAAAAAGGAGACCCTTACCTCGAAATTATTTGAAATGATTATGTGTAGACGACGAATAATATTGTATCAGATATTCAACACGGTTTTCAAAAAGGAAAATCTACTATCAAGTCTCCAATTGGTTTCATGAAAACTCTCTACTATTTTAAACATCACTAACACAAATTGCATCTTCTTTAGACACAGGAGAAACTCACAGATTTTTCCAGAAAACATGAATTTGAATTAAAGTGATATTTCATGTGCCAACTCTGCGAAATTTCTTGGCGTAATCATCGATGGGATGGGTAGACCATATTGTATCACTGCTCTCTGGTAGACTCAGTAAGGCTAGTTATGCTCTGTAAGCACTTAGGATGTTATGATCTTTTGGGGTGGCTCACACAGTCAAGAAGTATTTGTCATTAAAAAATGGTCAATTCGTATTCTGGCTAACCGAGAACTTTGTCGTGGCTATTTTGAATGAAACTCAATCTCTTGACATTGCCTGGTGCATATATCCTAGAATGTGTCGATTTTATATACAAAAACAAACATATATTCAATGATTCCTTACATAATCATTTTCACAATATGCGACGAGAAGAAACATATTCATTTCCACCACACAAGACATCCCTTTTTGAGAAAAGTTGTTATTATAAGTGCTCAAGGTTCTATAATATGCTCCCAAACGATATCAAACAAATCGAGAACTTCACTAGTTTAGAAAATAACATAAAATCAATGTTAGTCGCAATAGAACCTTATGAGATGAAGGATATAAACGAATGCTTTGTCACAATGAGGGATGATAAGGAAATCATGTACATCTCTCAGAAGCCTCTTGATTTTTTATCCATATTTGTATTCTACGGTAAGGACTATTCGACTTGTAATGGACATAATATAATGTTCTGTCCCTGATACTAAATGAATTTCATTCTATTTTATTTTATTCTATTCTATTAGGTTACAGACTTTGGAGTGCCATGGGTCTATATCACCGGCCCATTTTCCTAACTAGACTGCTAGTAAATATATCGCAGCAACCCGAAAATGTAGGGTCATTTGCTCGCCTGAGAATGCTTCTGCTCAATACGCAGAAACCTCCAAGCTGTCGTTCATGACTCTGATGAATAAAATCAAAATTGAGTGGTGATATTGATTCTTCCTTTTTATTTTTGTTCTTTGGTGTGATAATTCCACGATCATCATCAGCTGAGCAAGTATTTGAATCAAATAGGATCATGTTCGATCTCCTGAGTGGCTCACGTCTTTCCCTATAGAACTGGCGGTCTAGATCAGTCAATAAGTCGGTGGTCTATATCCTTTCAGCTGGTTTATTCAGGGTTGGTTCTGAGAACATTGATTGGAAACTCGTCTACGTTATGAGAGTATACATTCATCTCATCAGAACACAAAATCGATAAATGATTAATTCGAGTTCATTCTAGGCGGAATCCGAAGGCATCGGCATGGCATCGCTCACTTTGCCAAGCATAAGCGAGGACGACGAAAACGGCAAAGAGGACGGAGAACCATCATCGATGTCTCCCAACAGATCGTCGGTGCTCGGTTTGACGACCAACAGCCCGAGGCATGCCAAATTCAGTAATTTGAGGTGAGGTCAGGTTAGGTTAGCTGAAGCGGATATGGATGTCTTCTCTGAGGAAAACTATACAACGAAAATCTCGGAGCGCATCACTGTTTAGAGCGAAAATTTATTGAGCGGAATAACTTGAGCGCGAACAATATAAAGAGCGAAACAGTCGATGAAAAAATGGGATAGCGAAATCAAAAATTTCGACGAAATAATTGCCTTATAATCCTTCGATTTTCTTTCATTGGCATTTCTCTCATGACAGCTGTTGAAAAGTTACTACATAGGTAACTACAACGAAAAATCACAATATCTCGATTTCATACGGCTCAAACAAATCCAATGAATAATAAGATACTATCATTGTGTATGAGCACAAAAATAAAAAATTTAAGACAAAAATTATATCGCAGTGCAATAATATCATTCGGATCGAATTTTGAATATTTTTCAACCTGATAATCATGAGAATGACATTTACTGCGACATTCATTAATTGGTCCCAGGTTGAACATCATATTGGGTAGAACTTGGTCTCACATTAGCCCAATATGAGAATATTGAATATGAAAATACTAAATTGTCCAAATATCTAACCAATCGTTTATTTCAATATTCTATCATCAATCCACTGTCAATGTTGTGGTACGTAACATTGAGATTATGTCACCAGCCGATATCAATTTGCTAATATTTATTCGATATTGGTGAAATATTAACGATTATAATATGTCAATTCTCATGATAGGCTGATATTATATTTTCGATATCAAATCGATATTGAAAAAGAATATTGCTTCGATATCAGATTTATGATGGTTAGTGAATATTGCATTTCATTGTCCAGCAATATTGCACTGATATTGGCTTTTTATATCACATCTATATCATTTTCGAATTGATTTCAATATCGAATCGATATATTCAAAATAATATTCCTCCAATGTTCGAGATGATTATTGAATATTGCATAATATTTGCTACGAATTTTATTTTCATATTCGTATTTCATATCAAGCCAATATCAGTTCATCAATATAAGACCCATTTCAGATAAATATAACTAATGGAATATGTCAGAACCAATATTGCATCAATATCGGTTTTGCAATATCAAATAGATATTAGTAATATTCATTTCGTTATTTGAGCGACGTTATAACAGGTGGTGCCACTAGCACGTCTCCAACAAATGCTCAGAGGGATCAAATACTGCAGCATTTGTTCGACTTAGTATTCTGGGATACAGAGAATGAAAATGAATCTGATACATTATCCTCATGTATTATTGTATCAATATCAAATTTTTTCATGAGGCTATAATGGCTTCGAATTTCGAATTTGAATTTCGCAACGAGAACGAAAAACAATATTGATGAAATATTATTAGTCAACATGAAGATAATATTGTGAAACGATCACATCCTAATTTTGGCCATTAAAGTAGGCAAATATAAATTCAATATCGAATTTGCATGTGGGAATTATAAGAAGCTAGTTTCTATAAGTCTTTGTCCAATCTCGTTTACGAATATGAACTCGATATTGGATAGAGCATACAGAAACAATATTTGAATTCAACATAGCATTTGAATTCCAGAATGTTCACATTGATTTATTGGTCTTCGAGTTGGTTTTATACTTAAAATAATTATTTTCTCAACATTCACTCTTTATTGGTTCAATATTCAACCAATATTAGTGTTCTATATGGGGTACATCTCGGATTTGTTTTCTCACTAGCATGCGGAAGTCCACTTTTCTGAACTAATTTATTATGTTGAAAGAATCAATGAATTATTAATTTTCCGTGCAGTACGCTGACATTTTTTGAATACATCATAATAATAATAATGAATGTTTTTTGTGTTCACTTTCGAGTTTTCCCGCACCCTAGTAGAGAAAAAGTTTCTAACATGTGCGTAATCCTAGGAAAAATGCATGATTTTGAATAAATATTCATTACAGGATAACCATACCTCCGAATTTGAAAATTCCGAAATCGTTCTGGGAACGAGCATCAATCATCAGAATACAGTCAGAAACAAACCAAATTTTGCTGCAGTACCTCAGATCGATATCAGAAACTGCAATTGTTATTCGTTTCGGGTACTTGGGTAGCACAGATCTTGTACATATTATTATATCTCCACCAAGAAAGCAAGCCAATTTATTTTACCTCCCACCGAAGATGATGATTTCTTTCTTTCGTGGGAACAAATTGAAAGGTTTATGTCTTCTAGTGAGAAAGCAAACGCTTACAGTCGATGCAATGGGTGGATGAAAAGTTGTTTTTAATCATCTTGTCCGTTCAACGCTTCAGATTGCACACCTTATTCGCGTCATGTGCTGAGTTTGCTGATCGTTTCAATTAGATGTTATCCTCTGAGATACGCTCGGTTCTGTGAGGTATTTGATATCAACATAACGAGAACCATAATATGATACTAATGATTCGATATGCAGGCTGCAAGAATTTCCAGAAAGTATGAGACGCCCTCGGATAGGAGGCGTTGCAACGAATCATCTCTCAATGCTCAAACACCGCATCGAAAGGCAACGAAGCGTTGTCATGCCCCATAACTCAGTGGCTGATTTCTCGGATGACGCAGACGATAAAATGGAAAGTGGAGTGGAAAACACCAGAAACGACGTGGGCAGGTTGGACGACCAAATATCGACGCTGCATCACGATGTTGCAACACTCAGTATGGAGGTAAATCTGAACTTTTGACTTATATATCAATAGTCGCGTTTGGTATTGAGCTCGTGAATTCTAGCAGATCCATTAAACTCAAAAGAAGTTGAATCGTAGGCAAGTTACCCTTCTGATTCTGAAATCATGAAATCCCGTCCAAATGCAAGTTTTTATTGGTACGTCGTAGGGAGATGCGCAATAGGAGACTTTGATTCACAAAGGTGTTATCCTTGCCACGGGAAAGAAGATCCAGATGACTCGAAAAAGGTTTTCTTGCGATTTTAGGCACTGTTCAGGCGGCAAGTGTATTAATTTTTTTATCGCTTCGAGCGCACGGAAGGAAATATCTATGATGTTCGAATAACAACGTGCGCCCTAGGGAAGATAAATAAGAAGGTGGATTTCGGAGTTTTTCAACTTTTGGAGGTTATACGTTCTTGGGAATACTTCTTTCACAGATAACACGTGGATGTTCCGGAAACTTCCGCAGGACGTCAATTTGGGATATTCAGAACGTCCCTGAGACATCCATTGTTGGTCGATATACGACTCGAGGACGTTCTGGGGACGAATATTGCTTCCATATGCCACGCATGATCATTTCTACGTACTTAAATCATTCGGAATCACAAAATCGGATTCAACATCGACTGACATTCACATAATACGTGACATAATCGATTTTTGATGCAATATAATCACAGATATGATATGAATATAGATTGAGACCTAATTTGTACGTCCTGGAGAAGTTTATCATCGTACGTCCCAAAAACATTGACGTCGTACGTTGTGGGGGTGTCCAAAATAGTTTCTGGGTCGTTCGGCTATAGTCAAGACATGAAATGGACGTGCTTTGGACGTTCTGTGTTAATTATATCAGGTTAGGTGCTATAGACAAACGAGGTTTGATAAAATATCATAATATGCGACACGGAATGCGTTCGTACAGATCGAATATCATCCAGGAATCCAAAAGGGACTCTTTAACCCCGATTGGAGCTCCGCGGGGTTTGACAGCCCGTTTTGGACAACTGCAGATACGGTATTTTCTACTACATGCTATGCAAGACCGCAGCAACGAAACGTCCTGCACTTGCGACGTTTAAAGCTTGATATGAGGGTTCCAAAGAGATGGATAGTTATTATGGCAGTTTGGCAGTTCCCACGATTATTCTTATCATTTCAGTATACACGTTTTTGAATAGTTGACATATCTTTGTTAATAATCGAAAACATAATGTTATTATTTTCGTGTTTCGGCTGTGGATTGGCTGCTAGATACCTGGATATGCTGTGTTGTCGATTCTGTATTTCGCTTCCTCATTGGTAGTTTGAACGAGATATGAAACGAACTTACAATGCAGCAAGCTGTCATGGACATGGATGTAATGATATTTTCATATTCAGGCATAAGCAGCACTCAACATTGAACATCAGACAAAATCGTCACACACTGAATTTAAATTTTTATCGAAGAATTTTAGACTACACTGAAGAAATTTTCTATTAACCATAGTAAGGAATTGAATTTTTCCAGCAGGAAACTCTTAAAGCATTGGGGACAAGAAAGTAATCACCTGTAATTATTAAGTCGACTCTGCTGATTTTAACCCACCTGCTATTATTAGATATGGTACCTTGCTGTACATCTGAATATTTGTTGTCAGACGATGTTCCTGTAGTAGGTTTATGACTTTGGTACTGCTAGTGAGTGCATCTAATAATAGGAGTAGGGTAATTTTATCATCATCATAAAAAAAAAAAAAGTGTTTTTAACCGCCAGCTTAGTTGCAAAGCAACCCTCGAAAGTCAGAGACTTGTGTGAGTTAAGAAGACGGGGACCTTAGCTTTTTAAGTGTCATCCGAAGCACTACTCGGCTGGTAACCGTGGACAGTCCAAAGGATTGATATCTAGGTACCAAGAATGTTGGGTTGGCCACCTATCTCCTCCCGCCCAACGAAACTACCGAAAATTAATTCAGTGCTCGCGCCGGGGATCGAACCCGGACCGCCTGGGCGACAGCCAGCGACTCTACGCTCACGGCCACCAGCCCAGTTAAAGCCCATCATAAAGATAGTTACAAGACCTTCTTGCTGTAGTTATTCAGTTTTTTTCCAGGATTGTTGTCATAAAAAAAGTGAAATTTTGACAGAAATCAAATTTCACTCTCTATAATTTTCACCCTGGTGTTTGGTATGAATAGCAATTCATTGATTTCTAAAGAAGATTTTGGACCAATGATCATTGGAATTCAACAAATCAATAATTGATTTACACACCCAATTTGACAATTCCAAAGTTTCGTTCAATCAAAGAGGAGGAAATTCTGAATGTAAAATATTAATATTTCAGTTATCTATTCTATCTCAAGCTATCAAATCTACGAAATCACTAAAAGAGGCACTGGAGATTTTTTCATTTATTCATATATGTTTTCATTCTATATTTGGATTCAGATTATGAATACTGAATTGGATCAAAGAGAGGAATTATTCATAATAATTGTCGTGTCGTCAAGATTGTCGTCCTGTACATGGGTTTGCCCAACTGGGAGTGATTGAACATGTCATTTGGACGCAAGATGTCGGACAAATGCTCATAGAGGGACGAAAATCAGCAAAATATCGAATAACGATGAGTAGGCGCTGAATAACCCCAAGTAGGTTCGTCAAATATTATTTTCGTGACAGTTGTATTATGGGTAGTGAGCGCAGTTTCATGCGATGAAACTTGCGGCCACAAGCATATAGCACTAGTAGTCATTCAGCTAAACAATACAAAAAATCATGCTGTCCCAGAGTGGCTGCCTGATAATGACAGCAGTGGCAGAAAATTCAATTTCAGCGAAGTCGTTATCGCTATCAAAGGATTTCAATGTGCTGCTTCTATTCAAAAATGAGTAACGGTGATAGGATTTCTTGGAAAAGTGGCAAGAAATCTCCCAGCAAAAACTCTGATAGCTCAATTTCCTCCATAGTGTATAACTTTGTATGATCGCATTTTGAAGAAACAATTTTTATATCAACATCAACCTCACCTCTTGTGTCCAAGTCGAGTGCCATCGCTTCTCAGCGTCTAGAAACAGGATGCATCAAATATTGCGAGCAAGCTTTGCGGAAGCAAGAAATACAGAAAATGCGTCCGACCTTTTACTAGACGTGCGTCAATATTAGGTGCGTGCTGCCTCTTGATGCTGTATCGTGATTATCATGACGCACCGACTGCTAACGTAAATATGACATGACATTTATTGATTCATCTATGAAATAAAGAGTGGAATAATCTCAGCAATTACAACTCGTTATATTGATGATTATCGAGAATCCCTACTCTTTTTCGAATTAAATTATGTTGCTTCTAGGCAATATAATCTGTTTCTTGAGAATAAGGTGATCCATGTTGGCTACCATACGGTGTATCATTGCGATTTTCTTTGATGTGCGGCTCGGTGGTCGAGAGCGTTAAGGCGCTGAGTTCGTATGGGGACTCCCACCGAGACATAGGTTCGAATCCTAGTTAGGCCATGGATGTTTGTGTTTGTATGTATATCTAACCCGTTCCGACTTATGGGGCGTTTGGTCCCAGTGCTGGGACCAACGAGGTATGCAATTGCAAAAAAAAATATATATGCGACTTCGATCTCCAGGTGAGAAGTGCCATCCAAGCGCTCCAAGAAATGGCAACGCCGCCCATAGCCCACTCCAACCCCAACATAGCCTACGTGCAGCACAGCATCTCAGGCAGCGGCGTGCTGGCCAGAAGCAACTCTCACCCCCCGGAGATGTTCTGCTGGGACGAACCTTTGTCACCTTCTTACCCCCCATTGGCTGCCCCCCGTCTGACTGCCTGCGAGGACTCGGAGACGCAGACCGAGAGTCTCGACGCCTTGTTGGTCCAGTTCGTCCTGGAGCATAGGGAGAGGGTGCTGGAAATATTAGGGGTGTGTGAACTACTTACTGAATTATGACGTAATTTCACAAAGAAAAATTCAAGGTCTCGCAACCTGGCAGTTGGAATTTACCCCAACATGCAATTTGGAAGCACGGAAGCACTGATAAAAAATAGTCTGAAGTAGATACCAAACGTTTAGTGTAAGAGGCGCCAGTCACTTCATTCTTCTAATGATACCACTAAAGAAGTTCATAATACTATACTATATCAGATATCACCACAATACAGTAGTATGATACTCATAGTAAAGTACAGTGTGTCCAGTTTTCGATGCTTCTGCGAGATATCTCAGTTATCTTTCGAGATAGAACCTTCCGGTAGATGGCCTAATCAGATTTTGCATAACTGTTTGCGTTTATGAGATACAGGGCGATTTTGAAAATTTATACTTTTTGGACCCCCTCTATATCTACGAAATTTCCCAGCGAAAATGTCAAATTGGAATCTTATCCCATAGAGAATTTTGCGCAGAATCCAGTGGCGCACTCAAAATTTTTTTTTCTGGGTATGGTTTTGGAGATACGACTCAAACTTATGATTTTTCAAATGGAACACCCTGTATTTTATAAGCTTACTAAATTCCTTATTTTTTTCCCATCAAAATTAAATATGATGAATAGGTATAAAATTTCCAAAAATGCTCTAATATCACTAAAACATTGAATTTAAATAGTGGGCTATGGATTTTTCATTTGAAAAAAGTTCCAATTGAATAAGGAATATTTCATTTGATTTTTCCATGAAAAGGACAAAAACAATTCCAACACTAGTTGATTGAGATAACACAAAAGTTAGGTACAAATGAATGGTAAGAAAAAGTTCATATTCTAGAATAAGCACCTGATTTAATATTCACTGAGACAATTGAATTTCGGAATTAATCAGTGATTTATTCATTGAATTGTTCAAATTGATGTCCATTTTTCCTCACACGCTTTCTCAATACGTCTTAAAATGTATTCAAAATAACTAAAGGATGTCTTTGTAATTCCTAAAAACTGCCTCTGTTGTTGCACAAAGTTCTTCAAGATTACTATGACTCCTACTGTATCAAGACGTATTGAGAATCTGTGTCAATTGTGTGTTATGGAAAATGGACATCAATTTGAACAATTTAATGTATAAGTTATTGAATAATTCCGAAATTCAATTGTATTCGTAAATATTTGATTTGGTGCTCATTCTACATTATGAACTTTTTATTACTATTTATTTGTTCCTATCAGTTACATAATTTTTGTGTTTTCTTAGTTAATTAGTGTTGGTATCGTTTTTGTCCTCTTCATGGAATGAAGAATGAATATTCCTTCAATTGGAACTTTTTTATAAGAAAAATCCATAGCCCACTATTATAATTCAGTGTTTCAGTGATTTCAGAGTATTTTTGAGAAGTATATGTGCAAATTTGGCGTATCAGTTGTAGGAAGAACTGTAAGCCTTTTTGAATAGTCTTTTTGTGAGGATATTTGATAGTTGTGGCAATGCCGAAGACTATGATGGTTGAATCGTATATTGTAGAATGAATGAAAATCCGAAGTGCTGTTTTTACGAATGCCAACTGTGTACCGTTAAGATTGAGAGTTGCGACTGTTCACTCTGAAGATTCAAGATTAACTGAATATAATAAATTGTTTATTGAGCTAGAGAGGTGGGTCTCTATAAGCTTTACCGAGAATAATAATTAAGGCTCGAACTAGGGTATTACCATCCTATAGCCAGATTGTCATAAAAGATCAATGTTGTGAATATGCAATAAGTATAGTTGGCATCTCGTAGAGAGGTAGAAAAAACCTTTATTGGGAAAAACCCAACACTTCGGATGATGAAATATGTAATACAGAGTATAAAATGTAATATGGTATACAGGAAAAGTAATTGAATATACAAATATATACACGAGTGGGAAAATTCTCCACACAAACATTATAAATCATTTTGAAGAGAAAAATAATAGGAATTTTATGACCTTATGAAATACAGGGTGTTCCATTTAAAAATCATAAGTTTGAGTCGTATCTCCAAAACCATACCCCAAAAAAAATTTTTGAGTGCGCCACTGGATTCTGCGTAAACTTCTATATGGGCTGAGATTTTAATTTGAAATTCTTGCTGGGAAACTTCGTAGATATAGAGGAGGTCCAAAAAGTATAAATTTTCAAAATCGCCCTGTAGGTATCTCATAAACGCAAACAGTTATGCGAAATCTGATTAGGCCATCTTGAGTTTCACAAAAAAGTGGCACAGGACCGCGAAACCCGCAAGGTTCTATTTTGAAAGATAACTGAGATATCACACAAAAGCATCGAAAACTGGACACACTGTACAGTCTTTATGATATGACTGTGACTGCAATTAGCAAAGACCTACGCGCAACGTGCTTTTCTCCTTTTTTTTTTTTTTTTTTTTATTTAGGCATATTCGCATCAACCTAGTGGTTATTAGCGAGTCGTACATGTTCATAATTTTGTTATAATATCGATACATTTCATAAAGTTGATAATATTTGGAATATTACAGTTTCTGCCAATAACGGTATTGATATCTGGAGGGAAGTCACAGTTATTACGCTCCACCCAGTATTTTGGGCATTCAGTGAAAATGTGTTCAACACTCAGCTTTGTTTCACATATGTCACACATTGGCTCTTCGGTGTGATTTAACAGATACCTGTGCGTGAGGTTGGTGTGACCTAAGCGTAGCCGATTGATGAGCACTTGATGTTTTCGGTTCTTCGTTTCGTCAGGCCAAGGTTTCACTACATGTTTAATTTTACATAGTTTTGCACCGGACCTTTGCCACTGAGTTTGCCATTTCTCGATTATCACTGATTTCACTGTTGATTTAATGTCTGTAGATACTACTTTCGTCACTGTTTCGGATCCGGCAGAGGTAATCGCGGCACGAGCACATTGGTCGGCTTTTTCGTTGCCTTGAATTCCAATATGTGATGGAACCCAAATGAAAGAAATATTTTTTCCATGTTGCTGGGCTACATGCAGTTCTCTTTTTATTCTTTGTGCAATAGGGTTTTTAGGGTATAAACACTTCAGTTTGTGTATGGAGCTAAGTGAATCCGTTAAGATAATATATTTCTCTCTATCTGCCGCATTGATATAGACCAGCGCACGGTAGATGGCATAAAGCTCTGCACTGAATATACTGGTCGTTGAAGGGAACTTATAGGAGAACGATTCGGATGTTGTAACTATTGCAGCTCCTACTCCTTCATTGGTTTTTGAGGCATCCGTGTAGATTTCTGTGTAATTTGGGTAGTCGGAAATGATTCGGTTGAGTTCATTTTTGATGATCTGGGTGTTGGTATTGAGTTTGTCGAGGCGAGTTAGGCTAGTGTCACAGTTCGGCGGTTTGACAGTCCAGGGAAATGGTGGGTTGAATTTAGTAGGAAACGTTTCCGGTAGGGTTAGATCGAGGGTAAGTAGATGGTCGCGGATTCTCTGGTAAAAAGGTTTATAGGTTCTTGTTCGATTTGTGAAGAAATTCTTATATTTATCGCAGAATGTATTACTGTGAATGGGATTCGTTGGGCTTGCACTTATTGTTGCTGCGTACGCCAAACTGAGGTAGGTACGTCTGTTGTGAAGAGATGGTTCTCCCGTTGCACAGTAGATGCTTTCAATTGGTGTTGTGCAGTAGGCACCTAATGATATTCGCAAGGCTTTGTTGTGGATAGTGTCGAGTAGCTTGAGTGTTGTCTTGTTCGCCGAGTCGTACGCAATACATCCAAAGTCCATTTTAGATCTGATAAGTGTTCTGTAAACGTGCAGTATTGTTTGACCGTCAGATCCCCACTCCTTATGTGCCAGCGTTTTCAACAGATTAAGTCTTCTGTTACAAGACTCGGCCAGATTTCTAATATGTGCATTCCAGTTCAATCTGTCATCGAATATCATACCTAGGAACTTTATAGTTTTGACATATTCAAGATTTTGCCCATATAACTGGAGGGGTGGTGTATCAGCCGTTTCTTTTTTTGAGAAGAGAACACATTTTGTTTTTTCTGTTGAGAAGGCGAATCCGGTTTCTCTTGACCATTGCTCTAAGTTCGAGAGTGCTTCCTGAGACAATGATAATAAAGTGTCTACATTTTTGTTTTTGCAGAAGAATACCAGATCATCCGCATAAAGTCTCGCTTTCATTGGTAATTTAATTTCTTTCAGAATATCATTCATGGCAATAAGGAACAGAGTTGGGCTAATGACAGAACCTTGTGGGGTACCATTTTCCAGTGTGTGTTTGCTCGAGTAAGTTTCGTTTGTTCTAACGCGAAAAGTTCTTATTTTTAGGAAGTTTTGGATGAAAGCGAAGCAGTGCCCACGAATTCTCCATGAGTCTAGTATTTTCATTATGCGGTATCGCCATGCACTGTCGAAAGCCCTTTTTATGTCGAAAAAGATGGCCAAACATTGTTGTTTTACTGCTAGGGCTTCATGAATATCGCTTTCTAAGTCAAGGATATTATCATTGGCGGATCTGTGTTGTCTGAAAGCGCTTTGCTCTGGGGTAAGTAGATTACGGTGTTCAAGGGTCCAGAGCAGTCGTCTGTTGATGATCTTCTCTAGGATTTTACACATCACACATGTGAGAGAGATTGGTCAATATGAATTAGGATCAGTTTTTGGTTTACGTGCTTTGAGAATGGGAACAATTGTAGCCTCTGACCATGCTGATGGAAATTTGTGTTCTATCCATATTATGTTATATATGCGCAAGAGGAGTTCATGTGCAATATCTGGGAGTTTCTTCATGAAGATTACTGGGATCTCATCGGGGCCGTGACTTGTATTTTTGAAGCTTGAGAGGGCATCTTCGTATTCTTCCTTACTTATGGGCATGTTCAGGGGGTCTTCATAGTCTATGACGATGGGTATTTCGACTGCTTCTTCGTCATGTTTTTTTGCCAAGAATGATTCGTTATAATGGGAGGAACAGGAGTTTTCTCTGTACATTTCTGCCAGAGTCTCCGCAATTTCTTGTTTATCTGTTATAGTTCTGTTATCCACTGTCAAGATATTGATTCCTTGCTGAGTATTAGCTCCCGATATGCTCCTCACCTTTTTCCATACTTCGGTCATGGGTGTTGAGCTATTGATACTTGAAATATATTGTCTCCATGAAGTCCGCTTAGCATTCTTGATTGTTGTTCTTGCTATTGCTCTGAGTTTTTTGAATTCAATTATATTTTCTGTAGTTTTGAATCGTTTACATTTGTTGAGTGCCCTTTTACTGTCACGTATTGCCTGTTTGCATTCATTACTCCACCAGGGGACCGAATTATGTTTAGGATTGAAAGAAGTCTTTCCGATAGCACTTTGAGCTCCTTGCAAGACAACCCTGTTGAAGTTTGCTAGGGTTTCGTCGATGTTTTCAGTGATTTCACATGCTGCTATATCTTCTTCTATTGTGGTTGCAAAGAGTTCCCAGTCGGCTGATTTGATATTCCATTTTGGAATCGGTTCATCTGTCTGTTTTCTTCTCAGGTTGTTGGATATCACTATAGGATTATGATCACTATTATAGTTGAAAGATAGAGCTTCCCATGTGAGTAGAGGAGTAAGAGTGGGGTCACACATCGTGAGGTCCAAGACAGAGGATTCTCCTGTGTGCGCATTGAATCTTGTTTTGCTTCCATCGTTTAATAGGGAAAGATTGAAGTGGTTGATTAGTTCTTCGATGGTTCTACCTCTGCGATTGGTGAGAAGAGAACCCCATATGACATTATGGCCATTGAAATCTCCGACAATTATACGTGGTTGAGGAATCTGTTCTATTAAGCTCAGAAGATCCAAGATATCAATTGTTTCATTCGGTGGAAGATATATATTGCAAATAGATGTGTTATTCTCTTCTAATGTGACAGCGATGGCTTCCAGGTTGGTGTTTATGTCAACAAGTTTTGCTTGAATATTTTCTTGAACTAGTATTGCTACGCCACCACTGGCCCGCTCCTGTACTCTTCTGTTTTTCAGAAAGGGTTGAAAGTTTCTCAAACTCGAAATTTCATCATTTTTTAGGTGGGTCTCTTGTAGGCAGATAACGTTTGATTTTTGTTCAGAAATCAATACTTGTAGCATTGGTAAATTATGGTAGAAACCATTTATGTTCCACTGCAGAATAGAGTTGAATGCTAAGATGAAAAAAGAAAATTGCATTAGTAAGTGATATCCTGGGAGGAGTCACTTTCAGCATCTGTAATTGTATCGTCAATGGTTTCTCCTCCGAGATGTTTCAGCAGTTTTTTCTTAAGTTTAGTACATCTTGATTTGATATTTCTCTCAGTGAAGTGTGGATATATTTCTGTGAGCATATTTACCAGTGCTAATAGATCGTTGGTGTAGTTTCTGACCACACTCACTGGATCAGTAGATCCCCAAGCATTGTCGAAAAGATCCTTAATTTGAGTGTAATTTAGTACGAATGCAGGTGAGTGTGTTTTTATGAAGTTTTCCGTAGGTTTGAATGAATCTTCAATTTGTTGGTTAGGTTTTGGTTTCTTGGCTCGAGACGTTTTCGAGGGTTTAATGAACGGATCATCTGTGGTTTCTTCTTTATCCGTTTCAGTAATTTCCTCAGTTGGTGTTAGTATATCTTCTACAGGACGTTTACTGGTCACTGTATTTAGAGTTGGCAGAACTTGTGGATCGGATGGTTGTTGTGGATCTCCTGAAATGTCTTCTGTATTTGATACTACTGTTGTTTCATTCGAAGAGGTTTTACACTGCGAAGAAATATGTCCAGCCTTCTTACAGCTGAAACAGGTGAGTCCATCTTGGGAGAGGAAAATACGGTAGGATGTATCGTCAAAAGTTATCATAATTGATTCCGGGATTGTTACATCTGGACTACTGATATAAACCTGTCTTCTGAAACTCAGAATATGGCTGTATTCAGAGATGGATGCGCTTATTCGCAAAAAAGATATAGGGGAAACCGGAGAAAGGCCAATTTTTTGTAATTCATGGTTAAGTAGGTCATGAGGAATAGTTGGAGACACATTGGACAGGACGAGCCGCTCAGCAGGGGTTATTAGTCGCCTCGCTCTAAGGGATTCACCATTTATTTCGATCATTCCATTTTCGTTCATAAATTTATCGACTGTCTCTTTGCTCGAAAGGTACATGCATATTCTCTTGTTCGATAATCTTGATGCAAACAGTATGTTTTTAGGGTTTATTATGGATCCCACTTTGATAAGATAGTCTTGAAGTCGGATTCCGTCTATAGCGTTGAATATGATAGCTTGTTCTTTGGTGGGACAGTGTTGTTGAGTAAGTGCAGCAGAGTAGCTTCTGTTAGTTGGGTTTTCATTTTGGGATCCCCTGTAGTCAGAAGTCCCAGGTGTAGAGTTCAGCGAACTCATTTTAGATCATCGAGTAGAGATAAATTTTCAAGTACGTCCCTGCTCCTCAGGTGTACGGAACATACCGTCATCAAACTGGTCACACAGGATTGCTTTTATTTGTTTATCGATAATCGATAATCGAATGGTCGAGATAGGATATAGATGAAAACACGGAAATTGATTCAAACTGTACTTACAGTTTGGTACTGGATAGGTCACTACCCACTTATGATTTTCACTATAACCAATTTTATAATTTTTAACTTTGAAATCACAGGTTTATATAAATATGAATATGGAGCTGATATCAGACACGGTAGAACCTTGTCAGTCAGAACCGGACTCCTGCTTTTCTCCTCAGACTTGCATATAGAGCAGCAATGTCGATCATGACGTTTGTTGACATAATTTATGACTTTGTTTCTGAACTCAACGGGTTAAATGCTTGAATACAGAGGTGTTCGTATGTCGAGACACATTTGAATCGGCTAATTCAGAGGCGTGCAGGAGGTGCTGAAATTACATAATTTTTCGTAGCCATTGTCAAATATTCAACATGCCAGGAAGACGTTTGGATTCGCGAGCACGAAGTCTTGTATCGAATTTTTCACAATATTTCACAAGAGAGAAAGATAATGATGGTCCTTTATTCCGGTTTACTTCCATACAACAGGTAAATCATAATTCTTCTTGATCAATAATAAAACTAGTCAGACCTTACTCCAAGAATATCATCATGATGTACATACTTTTAGCGTGTCGCTGATACCCTCAATATTAATCTACGGACAGTTTCGAGTATTGAAGGACGTACTGAGAGAAACAAAAGTTTGAGTACGTCAGGGAAATTTAGGACTGAAAAAAAAACCAAGACAGTAGATCTGGATGATTATTTACTACTATGTATGCAGGAAGTAAGTGATTTCATTTGATACTACTTATTGACTACCTTCAACCACAGATTAGTTAATCTGTGCTTCAACTGACTATTTTACAGAAATATACATCACTTAGAATTCTGAAAGAAGAACTCAGATCCAAACATATTATTGATGCAAGTATAGGCACATTGAGCAAACTTGTCACAAATGTAGGATTCAAATATAAAAAAGAAGACAACAGACGGTTATTGGTTGAGAAAACATTATATTCAACAGTCTCTAGAAGAAACAATATTATATGTGTTATGTGTATGATTCAAAAATGATTATCTGATTCTCTAATTTTTGTTTTTTAGTTGCCCTTTCATAATTTTCCCTGCTATAAACATATAATTATGTTTCTTGAGAATAATAAAGATCATGAAGATATATCTATGACGAGAGCAGAGTTTCACAGAAAGTTTTATGAAAATCGCAATTCTCGTTACCCTAGAAAAATCGTCTTCTTAGATGAAACTTGAATATTTGGAAAAAGGAAATAAGATGAGATCATGGCAAGATCAAAGTACAAAAAGCGTTCGTAAACCAGAAGGTCATGATGGGAAACGATTTATTGTACTTCATGCTGGCCATAGTGGTGGTTTTGTGGAAGATGCTGCATATATAGTAACATACCGAATACCTAAAACGACTCAACAGTGTTCGGCTTTGCCAAGATCACAGAATACCTCACAAAAGCATTAAATAGGTGTGTATATCGAGTCATATACCAACCCATACGTATTCATACATGCCAAAGTTCTGATACATGTTTTCGCCTTCAATAAATTTACCTATTAAAGAGTTGAAACTTGAAATATACACCAATCCTATGTTTATTGAATGTTTCATAGTCAAAATAATCAAAACAGTATTGAATAAATTTTTTTTTGAATATTATTATTTATTTTAACTCAATTTCTGAAACAGCACGGCAACTCTTCACTGGAACATATGACCTTGAATTGATTTGATTCGATTTTTGAAGTTGTGACGTACGCGCAAAGAAATATTAAACAGACTGTATGAACCGGATTTGTTGTGGTAATATTTGATGGATGTTGTGAATGGCACCTATTTTACTAAACGTGTATTTACTACCGACTATTCCTCTGAGTGCGATTCTCTTTCAATTCAATGATCAGCGCTTCAACTTGTATGAAATTTCCTATATCACAACGGCAGGCAGTATATATAATATCGCGGAAGAATACCTACAAAAATTCATAAGAAAAGAGCACTTTTCCTAAAGAACTGCACACGTGCGTTGGCCAGGAACTTGACTATAATTTATATCTTGGGGTTAATCATAAAGCCTTGAAAAGCGTGCTCTGTTCCTTGGGAGAACGTCACCTGTCACGATCTTCTGGTCTATGAATATAGGCAGTGTGTCCAGATTTCGATAATTTTGCGCGATATCTCAGTTATTGTTGGTTAAAGAGTGTTGCGATTTTCACACTACTGCCTCACTATTTTGTGGGACAAATAATGCCACAAACAAAGTCCCTACACTTTCCTTATGGAAAATGGCTTTTGGTTGAATTCCCTGAATTTTTGGTATGATGTGGATTTTGACTTCCTGAGAAAAAGTGTCCATGGGCACAAAGAAATCGGCTGACTAGTTTTCGAAATACAGGGTGTCAAAGATGAAAAGTGAAGCTTTCTGCTCAGAATTTTTAACAGCTCCGAGAATCGGCAAAACGCCCATTTATTCATGGAATGAGATGCCTGAATGATGGTACAATGTCATCTGGATCTCGTATCAATTATAATTTTACGTTTTGGGCTCTACAACAGGGTGAACAAAGAAAAATCCAATTCGATTAATTTTAAACCAACCGGAGTCAGTTCTTTCATGAGAATTAGAGATCCAATTGGAGCCTGGACGGAGTTTATGTCGATCGAAGTTCACTGACATTTTTTTTATATACAGGGTGGGTCGAAAATAGGGGTACGGCAATCCCTATAGTTTTTTCAATCGGGAAGAAAGAGCATGTCATATATATCAGACAATCTTCAATGTTGAGAACGTCGCATACTCATTCCATATATATAGGGTGAGTGAAAAGATACAGTCCAAGTGTCTTGAAAAAATGCGGTTCTTTTCAATGAACACCCTGTATTTCGAAAAAGAATCGACTAATTTTTTTGAATATTTGATTTAATGTACGATTTGAGGAGTCCGAGATATTGTTATCAATATTAGCATAGGTCTCCGAACTCGTTTGTCGGCTATATACTTTTGAATGTACGGATGTTATTGATACCCGATATACTCCATTGGAGTCCGAAATGGGCTATTTTCCAACAATTCATGTTGCAAGAATGCAATACCTTATATACAGGGTGTGGGGTCCTTTTCCACAGTCCTTCATGTTCTTGAGATGCAGGAAGTGTTGAGAATTCTCACTTCTTGAGCACCTTCTGCAAAAGTGAGGTGGTAATGTGAAAACCGCAATATTCTATCTACAAAGATAACTGAGATATCGCGCAAAATCATCGAAATCTGGACACACTACCTATATTTATAGACCAGAAGATGGTGACAGGTTACGTTCGTCCATTTTTCACAGCATGCCTACTCTTCTTAATTAACCCCAAAATTTAAATATTAGACGGGTTCCCGGACACACTGTACATTGCCGAGGGCGATAATAAGGAAATATCAAAACTCCTTCAACAATGATTAGTTGATTCAAGACAAAAGCCCTGGACTTGAAGATATCGTCTTATGCAGAACCTGATTAGCAACCATTTTTTCGCAAGAAATATAAGTGCTGCGAAAAAAATCCTTGGTCTCATTTTTGTATGTAATGAACTGTTCTTAATTTCTGGTCAAACCCCACTTCTCTGAGTGTTATATTTCGGCAGATATCGACCAAACAAATTTTTGGTATCCTTTGCCATTTTCTTGCCCTTCCGGTCACTTCTTGATGGACATTTTTCCAGAAATCAATGTAACCATGAATACCAACAAGTGAGGTACGTAGTTTTTGAAAAGTATCAGATTAGTATAGATGTAGTTTTCATTAGGTATTAGATTAGTATAGAGGTCAGATAATTTATACGACGCTATAAAAGCAGATGATATTTTATCTTTGCTCATGTAAGATGGAAGTAGAGGCCATGGCACCATATCGTGAGCATATTTTTGTATTGAAACTATCATTGGGCACCAAAGATGTGTATACGACGCTATCAAAGTTCAGGGAACTGGAGATTTTTCCCTCAAACTACGTACTTAGCCCACTCGACTGTCTTGGTTTTTCCACACAAACTACGAACCTAGCCCACTCAACTGCCAATAGGGACTAAAAAAACAAAAACGAAAGAAATTTCAAACAATGCCAACATATTTCTTCTTTGTGGGAAATCACGACAGTCGAGTGAGCTAGGTACCTAGTTTATTGGCGAAAAATAAAGACAGTCGAGTGAGCTAAGTACGTAGTTTATGAGAAAAAAATCAAGACAGTCGAGTGTGCTTTTTTACTTTCTTTGTATTTTGTTTTGTTTTCTATTGGCAAGTGATTATCTAGGAACTTGTAAATTTTTCAGTTTTTTCATCGTATCTCCCGAACTATTGAATTCAGAGAAAAATATTTTTTACGGATTTTTCGTAGATTCTATCAAAAGGAATAATGTTGGTTTTATAACATTATCAGATATTCTCAGTTGTTTTCGAGATATTTGTAATTATCTGAGAATAAAATTTTCAAAACTTCTGTTCCATCTCCCAATCAACAAAAAAAAAATTTTCATGGTTCAGTGGAAGTCGATGAGCTACATCTATCGATAATCTTTGTTTTTCAATATATCTTCATGGTACCCTATGGGTCGTTCAAATTTTTTTTTTATATTTTTTACTTCATTTCCTGTACTATTGGGTTTACAGAAAAAATTATGTGTTATAATTTGTAGAAAATGTTCCAGTGAATAACTTTGCACTTTTGATAATTTTCGATTTTTCCATTTTTTTTCGATATAATATAATTATATTGAATTGAAAGGATTTCAAATTTTGATGTTTTGATTTTCATTTGTTTTCCCATTTTCCGATGGATGCATGAAAAAATTGTAAAATAATAATTTGTTGCGTCATCAAAGAGGCATACGGTGCATTTTTCAAATTTGGATTTAGTCTATTGGTTCAGGAGATATGTCGTTTTGAAGCGAACCGTGTGTTTCGGAAAACCCACTTGGAATTTTCCGACCCAGCTCAATTTCGATAGGCTTCGTCTCTCCCTGATAGGGTTTTTTCTCACAAAAAATGCAATCGATCGGACCACTTTTGCGATCTATAGAGTGGTTACAAGAAACTTCCGGTGAAAAATCGAAAGAACCCGGAAAAAACACCTTGGAGTTTTCCGATTTCCTTCATATTTCAATGACATGATATTGTTTTGGGTACAATGAGATAGCGAAATTTCAAGTCGATATGTCAAAGGGTTTCGGAGATATATCGATTTATGATTACCACTGAGTACAGACAGACAGACAGACCACACACAAAAACCAAAGTTGCTCAAAATTCGATGGGGATCATTTTCTCCAAAGTAACTATTTCCCTATTCCGCTCAGTTTCCGAGATAGCATTTTTGGCAAGGCCGTAGTATACTCCACTATAGGTATAGCGTCGTATAACAAGTTGAGATAGAAAAAAGTTAGGAATCTATCAGATGTCAAGGTTCCGGGGTTGCCTGGCCCTTATTAACTGAACTATAGTCGATCAACGATTTTGAGTGGTCTAGAATGTGAACTCATTGACTTTTTTACAGGTGGATTCTGATAGGACGTGTAACCTAGTGAATATAAGGAAGAGTAGAAGTATACCTGGATACAATGATCAGTTGAGGAGGGTGGATAAGAAGATCGATGAGTGTCTGGTGGATGTGGGGGATGATGAGGGTGGGGAATTGAATGGGGAGAATTGCCCATTTCTCTGGAAACGAGGTGACAGACATGTTTTTGGTGCGATTGGCTTGGACGAGAGTGAAGCATAGGTTCAACGGAATTATTGTCAGTAGAAAATGATGGAAACTCTTCGAGTTGGTTGGTGTGGGGCGGAGTTTGATAATAGATATCACGTAACCAGTCATTTTGTGTAACGCAAAACTCAGAGTGAGGTACACAAAATGCGTTTCCTGACGTGTAATGTGCAATATCTAATATAATCTTAATGAGAAACTTCTGCTCGAACAGATATGATGAGCAGTTTCTCATGAGTTCTTTCGATTATATACAAAATCCAGTAGGCAAGTTGACTACGCCCTCCACTTCGAAGTATCCGTCAAATAATAATTGATATACGAGCAAAAATCAGCGACAAAAATCAAGGAATAGAATTGTTAGATGTCTTCATTGGTGGAAAAGCCGGGATTGGCGCAGTGGAAGAGCGTCCGTCTCACGATCTCAAGGTCGTGGGTTCGATTCCCAGCACGAGCAAGGAACTTCCTTCAATATTTTATTAACGAATACAAATTGTAAAGTTTCGGAGCATCGGCTGGGGATAGTCCTGCACGATTCGCTGTTGCGTTCCAATTAACAGTGCTGCTCCTAAAGTGGCGCATGGAGTTAGTAACAATGCCTACACAGAACACGCAGCAAGAGATGATGATGTGGTTGTGAGCATCAGAGAAAGAGTAGGACGGTGCATGTAGGTGGGTGAGAAAAACAACCAGCTGAGCGTGAGACGGGGCCAGCTGCTTAGTGGACCTCGGTCTCTAACGGGGGTAAACGAGGATTGCTAGCAGGCCTGCCACAGCGCATATGGTAGTAGGTACATTCCCAGCCTACAAAACACAGCCGAAAAACTATGAAAGAGAGCTGATGGACGGTGCCTGAAAAGGATGTTAGCCAGCTCTCTTGAGCGAACCACATCAGTCATCGAAAACACTTGGGGTTTGCAAAAAAGTCCCATTAGGGACTAGTTGCTGACGTGCAAACGTGTCCCACCAGTACCAGTACCAGTTCATTGGTGGAGAATGACAGAATGAAGTTCAGATTTGTTCAGTGATACTGAGGAAGCCGCACAAAATGTACTATTCTCTTCGTCCATCCAATTTTTTTTTATTACGTGAATGGTGTTCAAGTGAACTTCACATCACCAGTTATGTAATATTTCATTTTACGCATTTAATTAAGCGAAGTAAGACGTTTCAAAATCTCCTTCAGTCTTGAATAGGGTCAAATCTCATGTTAAAATTAGATAAACATTGTTACTTCATTTGTTGATGATGAGGAAGAAGAACATTGATTTGTGTTCTGATATTTGTTTTATGCTCAATCTTGGGACTCATGTTTTTTCAATAATGTGATGATGTGAAAACATTACCAAAATTACTTTTTTTATAATTTCCGCTTCAAGTCGAAAAAGCAAGAATCATAGGGACATACAATACTCCTTATGTTCTGCAAAAAACCCGAATGTTTTTGAATATATCAAATGGAACTGGTCTGATAAGGAATTGACAATATTCCTAGGCCAGGCGACAGGTAGTTGAATCAGGAAATAATCAGTGTGTAGTAGGTATCTCCCTGTAATTAGAACTTTTGAAGTTGTCAAGATGATTGAGATTTGTCAAGATATAAAATATAGACTTCAATCAATTCTAAGTCCGATATATTTATTTATACATCCACAATTGGTGACCCCGAACGTTAGTAACACGACATGGTGAAGTATATTCAGAACCTGAAGAAAGAGCAGATCATAAATCTGTTGAAATTTTTCAAAATCAGTACCGGAGGTACCTTTGGTGACGTGAAGTTGAAGTTGGAAGCATATATATTGGAGAATTACCCAGAAGTGAAGAATGTTTCCGATTTTGATCTATCAGAATTACTAGAGGAAGCTTCAATACCGACACAGGAACATGAAGTGATCAACCAGGACCTTTCAGCGAAAGTTAATTGTTTGGAGAATTTATGTAGTCAACTCATAAAGAAACTCGACGAGAATAATGAAAAACTAGACACATTTGAGAAATACCTGAAAGATCTGGAAGGAAATAAGAACGTAGGCAATCATCTCCAAAAAGATGTCACATCTCAATCAACCCATATCGTTTCAAATACACTGTTAAGCATCGATCCAGTCATCAATGAAGACCTTGAGAAGCAGTACAATCGTTCAAAATCATTAACATTACCAGGGTTTTGGAAACAACAACCAGAATTATGGTTTGATACAATAGAAACCATGTTCACCGTAACTAAAATCACCTCAGATAAAATCAAATTTGGAAAAATTTTATCAAGTTTGGAATACTCAATCGTTAAGGATAACGCAAACATCTTCAAATTGAAGAATGAAGAAAACGCCTACGATATTTTAAAAAAACAGCTCATTAACTTATATCGTATCTCTGATGAAGAAAAACTAATGAAGATGTTTGCAGAATGCGAACTTGGTGACAAGAAACCAAGTCAATTATACAGAGAGATGACTTCTTTAGCATCTGGTGAGATGTCTAGAAATTACATAATACTTGCATGGCTTGCTAAGTTGCCGAAAACAGTAGAACAAGTCATAAGAGCTTTCAAAGACAAACTTGAGGATGAAGATTTGATGAATATGTCAGATGAAATGGTCAGAGGATTTGTTAAAACTGAAGTTAGTTCGATAAATCAAAATCATATTCGAGCTACAGACAGTAAAATAGATCTTCTAATTGAAAAATTGGAGGAAACTTCATCCAGACCATCCAGATCAAGAGAAAGAAGTTGGACTCCTAGGCGAAGATACAATAAATCGAGATCAAGGTCGATCACTCAGGATGATAACATCTGTTACTATCACAAAAAATTTAAGGAACGAGCTACAAGGTGCACAAAACCGTGCAATTTCCAACAAGCCAAGAATCCGGAAAACTCTCGCGGCAGTCATTAATGGCGACTAATGATAAAAACTGCCCTAGTTGTCGCCTGTTCATCAAAGATCCATATACGAATATCAATTTTCTTATTGACACGGGAGCAGACGTTTCAGTCATACCAAAGAAGAAGTTCAACTTGCCGTTAAACTCAAAACCCTTATACGCAGCTAATGGTACACTTATCAAAACCTACGGTGAACAATTAATATCAGTTAGTTTAGGATTCAGAAGAGTTTTCAATTGGCAATTTATAATAGCGGATTGCGACAATTTAATAATTGGAGCAGATTTTATTGAACATTTTGGAATTTTGGTAGACCTACAAAATAGAAGAATAACCGAGCCAATAACAAATTTGTCAAGCTACGGTGTACTTAAGGTAACGAATATATCTGGAGTAAAAACTATCAACCAGAATTTCGATTATCATAAAATTCTAGCTTGTTTCCCAAATTTAACACGTTCTTCTATCAATCAAAGAACAAAGACATGTAGTATCTCCCATCAAATTATAACAAAAGGAACTCCAATTCATTGCAAGGTTCGTAGACTTAATCCCGAGAAGTTTTCAGCAGCAAAGAAGGAATTCAACTATCTCTTAGAAGAAGGAATTGTTCGCCCCTCAAAAAGTCCGTGGGCAAGTCCACTCCATATGGTTCGCAAAGCCAATGGCGATTGGCGTCCATGTGGAGACTACAGGTTACTCAATGCCAATACTATTCCTGACAGGTATCCTCTTCCCAACATAAAAGATTTTACATTTATCTTGAAAGGAAAGAAGATATTCTCGAAAATAGATTTGGTCAAAGCTTTTCACCAAATTCCAATAGCAGTTGAAGATATAGAGAAGACAGCTATCATAACACCTTTCGGTCTTTTTGAATATTTGAAAATGCCATTCGGCCTCAGAAATGCAGCTCAGACGTGCCAACGCTATATTCATCAAATAACGAGGGATTTAGATTTTTGTTTTCCATATATTCACATCCTGGAATTAAATCAACTATGCAACAGATCAAGAAAAAGTATGTTTGGCCAAAGATAGATAATGATATCAAAGCCTGGTCAAAATCCTGTTTGGCTTGTCAAAAAGCTAAGATAACGAGACACGTTTCCAGTCCAAAAGCATCTTTCAAAATACCGAGTAGTCGATTTGAACACATCAATATTGATTTGATAGGTCCTTTACCCCCATCGAATGGATATACATACTGTTTGACTTGTATCGACAGATATACTAGGTGGCCTGAGGCATTTCCACTTCAAGACATTACTGCAGAGACAGTTGCTAGAACATTTTATAGTGGATGGATTAGTAGATTTGGAATACCTCTCAATATCACAACAGACCAAGGACGACAATTCGAGTCTTCACTATTTAGGGAATTTACAAAAATTTTAGGAATTCATAAGACCAGATCAACACCTTATCATCCTTGTACCAATGGTATGATAGAAAGGTTTCACAGAACGCTGAAAACAGCTTTGAAATGTCATGCTGATCAAAAGTGGACTGAAATTCTTCCAACCATACTCTTAGGTATGAGGACGACTCTGAAAGAAGATTTGAACACATCAAGTGCAGAATTAGTTTTCGGAACAAATCTTCGAATTCCAGGAGATATGATCATTCAGAATGATAAGCCATCAAGACATCAAGAATTAATAAAAAATCTACAAGATGTCATGAATCAACTCAAACCCAAACCTGCATCTGATCACAGTACAAAAAGTATTTTCGTTTTCAAGGAACTAAAAACATGTTCGCATGTTTTTGTTCGAATTGATGCAGTTAGAAAGCCTTTAGTTCCCCCATATTCAGGACCATACCTAGTACTAGAAAGGACTGAAAAATATTTCTCTTTACTAATCAATGGAAAGACCAAAAATATTTCTATAGATCGTCTGAAACCGGCATTTGTTGAGAATATCGAAACAGAAGAACAAAAAGGAATTTTAAGAAAACAAGAAAACATATTTAATAAAAGTTCGCATACAACGCCATATAAAAAGAATGTCAAATTTTGTTTGAATTGATGTTATTGATTAATATTCTTTCGTTATCACTGAGGGGGGAGTAATGTAGTAGGTATCTCCCTGTAATTAGAACTTTTGAAGTTGTCAAGATGATTGAGATTTGTCAAGATATAAAATATAGACTTCAATCAATTCTAAGTCCGATATATTTATTTATACATCCACAAGTGAATAGCTGAAAATTCCTCTAATCGCTTCATTCGGATCTAGAAATTTATCTCCCAAGTTTTTTACCTCGAGCGAAGAACTCGTTGACCCTCCTGGCCCTAAGAAAGTACAGTTCTTCGGTTATTCGCTAATATCTCCAAACCATCGAATATTTCAAATTGATTATCATGAGTAATAATCAGGAGTGAATTTGCTACAAGAAGAGGTCCCTTGCCGTTTGTCTCTAAAGTGAACAATTGTCAATTACGATGGCTTCGACCATTCGAAGTGGACCCTTTTTGTGACTTGCGGAAAAGTTATCGATTTCAGATGCCATATCGGAGTTTCCACATGTTATAAATATATTTGTCAGCATTACACGTGCACAAGATGTCAACTTGTTACAAACATAACTCTTTTCTGATGTTCCATCCAGAAAAGAGCCATTCGCCTGGTGGGTGATGCCACACTCACCAACTCTTCAACACTATTAGAACACCGTAGAAAATACGACGACCTTTCTCTTCTCTATAGGTACTTCTACAAAGATCTCTGCTATAATTCTATCACCAGCAATACTAGTCAAACGTACTCGACAGGCCCAGTCAACACATCCCTGTTTCGTTAACCTTGAGAACTGTCGAACAACACTCAACCAAAACTCATCTCTAACTATCCTCCCTATAAGTCCGCGCGATATTTCACGAACATCATAGAAATTTCCTTTCCTGCGCTCCAAGAGACTCTTTTCCACGTGCGTGAAGTGACTTTTCTGCACGCCATTGCTGACCAAACTCCGCTGACGCGTCGGTCGGCCATCTGCAATCACGTGATAAAAAGTTTCACTTTCTGCACTTGTTATAGGTACCTGAAATACTATTTTCCTACTTGCGTGCGGGAGAGTGGTCTTTTCAACAGTATAGAATGTGTACCGAAAAGAGAAATTTGGGTTTCTTTCGCAGGCTAGTGAAAAATATTCCACCAGACGGGTGCGGAAAAGTATAATTTTCCGCACCTGTTAGGCTAACCTCTATCATGAAAAACCGACAGTACGCAGCTTCTGTGTTGCAAATTCACTCTAGGTTATTTCTCATCATAGGTTTTTGAAGCAGATGCTTTGAGACGTCTTTGCAAAAAACCGAAAAATGGTCTGTACTTTGAAAACTGGGGGAGTTGGTGGGCCAAATATAGCGATTACAGCGATTGTTAGCTTTCCTTATTGAAGTTTTTTTGTCGACCTGTCGCCTGGCCATAGTCGTGATCATCAAACAAAATCTACTGATCGATAATCTATTGAAAGAAGAAAATGAATAATTGATTGGGAAAACCTTATTGTAGCTAGTAGATCTCCACATTTTGTTAATCTATTGGGAACCTGTCATTGTCACCTCGTTTTATTGAAGGGTCTTTTTGTGATATATTGGTGATAATCAGTGAATCTTGGAAAGAGATAAAGACAAAGACAGTAGTAAGAGTGTATATAAATATGTTATAGTTTAGTAAGTTTAGCAACGATTATTGTGAATGATTCATTTATATATACCGTGTTACCGGTTTCAACTCACATCACCCTTTTGATTTGGAACCCGTTGACGAATTTTTAAAAACGAAAATTCCACAATTCTTCAGTACCTCCTCTTCGAATATGTGTACAAATCTGAAATTCTTTGATTCTCAAGGCCTACTATTATTGTTTCTTGAAGGAGTTAACACTGCAGAAACTATACTATGCAGAGTGTCCAAAAATTACATAGGAAGATTTCAATCACGGATTCTAGAAACAAAATAAAAAAAAACAATTGAACATGGGTCCAAAAATGGCCCCTGGGAAGTGATAGCTATCTGAAAGAGCCCTCTGTGATGAAATAATCAAATACTCAACACGAACATAACTTTTTATGCTCAATTCAACAATGTTGATTATTTTCCAAAATTTCTATCAGGGCCGTGGAAAATACGTAGGTCTTGGGGCACTTCTTCCTCCAACTTCTTCTTAATGCAATGTTCTGCAGTTTGACTAGGAAATATAAAAATATCATAATTTTTACCAAAAACACTCAGCCCTAAAGCGGCATACATCTGTCTTTCGCCTTCCAGAAACATGATTTCTTCTCTTGATTCCGAACTCTGATTCACACTGACGTTTGATGTTTGTGAAACGTCAAATTGAAGGTGTCCAGATAGTGAAAAACTACAAAATCGTGTTATTATGAGTTAAGGAGCCCAAGGGACGATATACATTGCTCTCGGTCACATTTTTTGGGTTGAAATGATTTAGTATCATATACAGTGTGTACACCTTAAGGACTTACCACCCCTGTAAAATCGTCATTATCCGATCGACCAAATTTCAAAGAACCTTTTTTTGTTGGATAGGTATTTGAAATGCCCATCCAACGAGAGAGTGATCTAATTCTTGGACTGTTATCGTGGCCAACTACGACAAATTTCAATGACCCATATTCTGAATCAGTACCACTTGAAATATATCTGTACCGATTTTCATCATCATAAAACACAGGGTGTCCGAAAAAACGAATCATCATTTTCTTCAAATATGTGATCAGCAGATGTAGTTCTGTGGTTTTTCTAGAAAGAAATAATCACAAATTATCAATGAGGATTTTTTCAATTATACCTGTACCAATTTTCGTCATTTGAATATACAATGTGTCTGAGTAAAAAATTGAAAAGGATGCGTAAGCAATATTTTTCATCCTGACAATTTTTCACTCAGAATGAAAAGATAAACCAGGATCACTTGGAATATACATGTACTGATTTTCATCATCATCAAACACAGGGTGTTCAAAATCAAATTAATATTTGTTTTTGAGTTGATGAAAGAATATTGCCTACTTTTTCTTTTGTTTTTTCATACACATCGTATTTTTGAATGACGAAAATCGGTACAGATATGTTCAAAGTGATCCTCAATAATAATGTGTCATCAATTATTCTCAAAAATATCACAATACTACATTTTCTGATCACCTATTAAAAAAAACATAATTCGTTTTTTCGGACACCCTGTGTTTTATGATGATAAAAATCAGTAAAGGTGTTTTTCAAGTGATCGTGATTCAGAATCCATCATTGTTTTTTGTGAGAAAAAATCCCTAATAGTACTTTCTCAAATATGGGTCAATAAAGTTGGTCGCAGTTGGCCACGATTACAGTTCATGAGTGAAATCACTCTCTTGTTGGATGAACATTTCGAATACCTATCCAACAAAGAAGAGATTTTTGAAATAGGTCAGATAATAACAATTTTACAGGGGTGGTAAGTCCTTAAGGTGGACACACTGTATATATGGTAGGCGAAAAACAATATAGTATAGGCCTTGGGAATCTGACTATTCCAGATTTGTCCACATTCGAAGAGATTCCGTTGGGTAAATACTACATTATATAATTCTTGTTCTGGGTAAATTAGACCAAGGGACCCAAATTAGGAGGGTGTTACAGGTTGAAATTGCATACATGAATTGCCCTGTATATATGTACTTTTGACTCAAACCAACTGATGAAATTTCATTCTTGAATGTCAATTATAATTGTTACTTATGTATTCGATAATATATACATAGCATGCCCGTATTCATCAAACTTCAACTTCAATCTTATGAAACAATATGAATTCGGAGAAAGTATTTTTTATTCAATCGCAATATAAAAAATGATATTTCGAATGAATTATATAGTGTACAAATCTGTTACAGTAATTGAACATTTTTCATATAATCAGATAAAATTTGTGAGGAATCTTGTTACTGAATGATAGGAAATATTGTATGAGAGTCGAATAAACAATTATTATCCGGGATGAACTCTCGAGGATATGTGTCCGAATAGTCCGAAATAGTAATGGATTGAACGACCTACCTGAAGGAAGTTTGATCCCAATTATACGAGATTGGTCACATCCGATAATTGATCGCACCCTGTAGTGAGTACTACTCATTGTCACTGGCAGACGAAAGTTGGAAGCCTTCACGACCCATATACTATAAATATTCCCAAAATATTTGAAACAGTCCATTCCGAATATTCATAGAAGTTCCCTAGAATATATGTATAGAATTTATCATATTGTGAGAATATTCTGAGAATATTCAAATATTCTCGAGGAATATCCTATAGACGTTCTATGAATGACATTGAGTTCATTTATCTATAAAGTCAAACTATTTATTTCCGGGGTTGATTTGTCCTTTCAAAACACCACATATGAATAAGGAAACATTGATTCACGTTTCAGTTATGACGTATGCGGCGATGTGTATGAGTGGATAAACACTCTAAGAATTATTAGATTTTTAGAATCCCCATGGGAAGCTGAACCCAATAGAGTTCGTATACAGGGTGTTTGTTGAATTAAGTGCTTTTGTGAAGATGTGGATACATTGAAAAAATGAAAATAACTTTCTGAAAGAACGCTCGAACCCATAAATGGATAAAAATGGACCTGCTGTAGGAGATACCTCAAAAATGGATAATTTTGCTGAGAATAAATTTATCCCGTACTTTACAGATGCACTGTATGGGTTTACTTTTTCATAATGTAAGTTTTTTGCTGGTATGGGTGCGGATGACTCTCTATTCGTATGTAACCAATCTCATATAATTAGAATTGAATTTCCTTCAGGTAAGTCGTTCATTCCTTAATAATTATACTTCTATTGGTCACATCCGAATAGATCACCCTGTAGATGTTCATAGTACAATTTGCGATCTCGTCTGAAATATTCAATATGTTGAATATCCAGAAAATGTTTCAACCGTATACCCACCTATGAACATTTTTCTTGATTTTTTTCTCATTTTCCGTTTGAGTTTTTGCTTGTATCGATGTTCTTTTAAATCACCGTTTAATTCGTATGAGTATATGAGGCGATGAGGTGAGGTATAGGAATCATTTCTCTCAACTTGTAGTACTACAGGGTGATCTATTCAAATGTGACCATTCGAAATATAATTAATTCATCGTCTCTGATGAAACACAGTTTTTTGATGTCAAATGTTATGCATATCATTGTGATCTAACAAAAGATAGTGCCTCTAATGTGATTAATACTTATCCTAATACATCTCTCGATACAATCAATCATGAATAGGAATTTGAACCTATTATCAAGTTGCTAAATGTCTTATATATGATCATAATACAACTTTGTAGAGATACTTTTTTAATGAATGAATTTCTGTGCATTCCAGTTTGAAAATAAAAGATTGTGGGTATGAATGTGATATAGATTATATATTTGTATATCTTATATATTTTAGTTGGTTACTAACATTTTCTGAAGACTTATTTGGATAATAATATTGTTTCCAAAAAATATATGTGAATTTGTTGAAAATGTTTTTCACTGCAACATGAATACCTCATCAAGTAATCTGCTTATCTTTTGTAGGGGATTTAACCCGCCAAACAAAGGAAACGAATAAGAAAATAGTAATCGATCATTCGTTTAATAAGTGAACTAGGTGTTTCAGATCTTTTTTTATAGCCAATTTCTCAGTTATCCTGCTTGGAACAATAAAAAAATACACTTTTGTCAAAATCATATGACTTTGAAGCCGTTGTCTCAAAGTCGACTTCTGTCAAACTACCCCTGGAGAGCCACCACAACTTCAATTATTCAAGTTATACCCTATACATTTGTCAGTCGATTTGTGAAGTGCAATCAATTCTCAGTTCAAAGAGGGAGGAAAAAGAATACACCTAGCACCTAGGAAATGAAGTGGTATTTTGAATCACTAAATAAAATGGTTATAGCCCGACCAACGGGGAGGAAGGGGCTATAATTTGTCGAGGGATTTAAAAACACTTTAGTTCCGAGGTGTATAAAATATTTCATGTACTCCAGAAGAGGTGAAACGTTGAAGAAAAATCAACGGAAATGAAATTAAATGCTACTAAACGGTAGTTACTCTATTTCTAAAACATCATCGGAGCGACTGATTGTTACCATATCAACGACCTACGAAACTATCGTGATCCAGATCATGATTGTCATCGGCAACTGAAAATCTTGATATGTTATGACAAGTAACTGAGTAAAACAAATAAATATAAGTCAAACACTCCACACCGACGTTGATCGCGAAGCTGAAGGCTAATTATTACCAAGAAAATCTGGAGAACAATATATAAAACAGTTATCTGAGTTCATCAAATGGTGCCATGAACGGAAAGTAGAAAAATGCACAGAAGAAACGGTGCTGCTAGCATATTTCTTGGAAAAGTCAAAAAAGATTGAAGCATCGTCATTGTGGAGCGTATATTCGATGATAAAAGCCACGATTGCAACATATATGTTGAAAATACATTTCTTAATTCAGCTTTCATTGCGAAAAAATTCACTTTAAGTCCTTAAGGATCTTGAGTAACTTCAAATCCCTAGGGATTCAAAGTATAGTTTAAACGAAGCCAAAAAAAATTTCAACTAGCTGCATGTCGACAAATCCTTTGACAAGCCACAACTCACAGCGGCGGGTAGAGTATTTTTCGTTACCACAAACTAAAGCTGTTTTTGAATGAGTTTTTGATTGTTAAAAAAATACCTATATATCCATTTTGGAACATGAGAGTATCGAATATTGGTAAATTTGGGTCAAAAACTCAGTAATTTGGGGGCAAACGTAAGACAACTATGGTGTGGCCGTGTGCTCCAAAAAGTTCATCAACTACATATTCCTCCAGGAAATTTTGTTTCCTGATCTCTTTCAGTAATTTGTTCTTCAGTTTTTTAGGAGATATTTCCATGCCTTCTTTATCCATAAATTGAATAATGTCAGCCTTTTTCGTGTTGGTGCTCGGTATTTTTGTTTGTTGACGTGAATGGTATGACGCATTATCCATATCGATGACTGGATTCTCTGGAATATTTGGTATAAGCTGCTGCTCTGCCCCCATTTCTCAAATAATCCTGCCGCCATATCCTCGTGATAATCGGCAGAGGATTGCTCGATATTTTCTACAAACAACAACAGTGCATTGTCAACAAATCCATTTTCATTGCCGGTGTGAAGGATTATAATTCTCTTGCCTCTCGAACTCGGACCACTCACATTACAGTTTTCACTATCATCTACCCGACCGTATTGAACAACGTCATGAGTGTCGAACCACGTTTCATCGAGATTATAGGTCTATTCGCTTCACGGTATCCCTTTATTTTACGTAGATATTCTTGCCGATGGTCTACGATGGGTCTTGATTCTATACTCACCATCCTTTTGTCTAATTTCATATGACTGAACCCGCAATCAATTCAAATCTACCCTTTGCGTTTGAACGTGTAAGTCTTTATTGGCGAACTCCGCTTGCTCTTCCTACGAATCACTATCACTCACTCCGTTGACTTCATGAAAAGGCCTCCAGAACACAAAACCACTACTACTACACTACACTACACTACACTACACTAAATAATAATTGTCTGAATTTCGAGTTGAACCAATAAAGCCGTTGCTTTCCGGTCAGTGGATGGAATCTCCGTCAGGAAGCCAATTGTGGGATTTGTTCCTGGAAACTGCCATGAAGTTTCAGAAGCCATGCAGCCCGGCCTGTTTCTGTTTCAGTCCTTAGAAGCAAGATCTAATAATTCTTCAATCCTACCTCCCTTCTCAAAAGCCATAGCAGATTCAGCAGTGAAATCTTCGAAAATATATAGTGTTCTTCAGTTATTTTCTGTTGTCTCCACGTGCTCTGTGTGCCCTCTCAGGAGGCTATATTCAGATTATTTCATAGGGTGCTAGGGTGCAGCTTAGCTGTGCTTCGGACTCCTGGTAGCGACCGGCCCTCAGGAAACTCTACTCTACCTTTGTCAAGATCCCCCAGTGGATCTGAGTAATCCTGCAAGGTCTTTGGATCTTGGCCAGAGTCGACCATGGAGACACCAGATGGAGCCCAGTAGCAGCTCGTAGAGACTGACCCCTGGTTATACTGCATCCTGGAACTCTGCTGACCGTGGAGGTTCAGCATTCCTCGTTTGTGTTGTCTTCACCTGCAGTGACATATGCTGCACATCTACATTCGTACCACTTGGGACCTTGGATAGGGGTGATCTGGACCATTGCAGAGGACCCTTGGACCACAATCAGGTTTTTTTGTTCCACCTTCAGTGTTTTAACCTTTTTGATACATAATTATCTACATTTTTTTCACATCTGAGACTGGTTGAGTAATCACATTTTTTACGGTATTAATTCACAAACTGGTGAAGCTCTTGTGAAGCTCTCCCATTCCTTGACTAGTTATACATTCCGTTTTATAGTTGAAATAGGATTGTTACTATACTTATTTTCACTTATTCTAAAAATATGGTAATTGTCCTGGTAAAGGTATAGAAAAATTATGATAGAATCACCATGCAATTTACTCAACCTACACTATTGAAATAATACAGTACTTTAGTGATTATTTTTCATCATGAAACAGCAGGCCTCTACATAGGTCCATATATAACCTTGTCTCTGGTGGTGTGAAATATAAAAGGTCTTAAATTTTATGTAGGTTTTCATTCTTCCATATGTCCAGCCCAGCCTTCTAAGAGAATATACCTTGAACAACTCTCAGATTTTTGAAAAACAGATTATTTGAAAAGAAATTTGGTTTTCCCAATTATCCAAATTGTAGGATTTTTATAAATTGAGTGGCGTCCACGAACTTGAATTTTCTTCACCATCTAGCCTATAATTCGAACTCACTAATCTGTTCTCCGATGTACAGCTGCCGATAGCAAATGTGTTTGACTTTTTATTACTTTCATCTTTTCATATTAAAAGTTAGCCACAATGTTATTAACCGTGAATGTCGACGAATTAACCCACTGTGAAGCTACTGAAAATATATTCCCGAAGTTAATCACATCAAGAGGGGGACACCTAATGTGTCAAAATATAAAGTATCGAATTCAAATCCATAGAAAAATATTTCATCAAATTGGTAAACCGTCAAAATAGTATAGAATCGACACTGTATTCTGTAGAACCGTAAAATATCAAATTGTAAAACATCGGGCCGTACTTCATCGAAATATAAAATTTCAATACGTAAATCATCAAACTGTTTAATGTCGAAATGGTATTAATGAGAGTCATTATTCCATCATATCTGTATCTTATCAGAACTGTATTCTATCGAGGCAGTAGTTTATCAAATCCGTATTCTGTCGCAACATCAGTCTATCGTACTAGTTCTTCATCAAATTGGTAATCTATCAGAACTGTATTCCATCAGAAACGATAATTCGTCATAACCGTATTCCATAGAAACCGTAATTCGTCAAATCCGTATTTTATCGAACCAATAAACCATCATAATCGTATTTGGTCACAACAACTTTTCATAGAAACCGTATTTTATAGAAACGGTATTTTATCAAATCAGTATTTCATAGAATCAGTAATTCATCAAACCCGTACTCCATAGAAACGGTAATTCATCATATCCGTATTTTATAGAACCTGTAATTTGTCAGACCCGTTTTCCATAGGAATGATAATTCATCATATCCGTATTTTATAGAAACAGTAATGTGTCAAACCCGTATTTTATAGAAAAGGTATCTCATCGGATTCGTATTTCATAGGAATGATTATTTATCAGACCCGTAATTCATCAACGTTAATCTATCATAATGAACATTCATAGAATTGGTAATTTAGCAACACCGTATCTCATAGAAACCGTAATTCGTCGACACCGTATTCTATCGGACGGTAAATCATCGGATCGTATCCCGTCAGGATGAGATTCAGATGATACAGAAAACTGCACTGCAGTGACACGCCATAGTTCAGGCAGAGACGCAGAGATGTCGCAGTTCGACAGTAAACTGCAATGATTTCACAGGAACAGCAAGTTTGTCTATGAACAATCGAAACTAAAGTTGTACACGGCAACCTCAGAATGTTCGAGAATGAAATAACTGTGAAAAACTGCAACATCATTCCATATATTATGTACAAGCTGTCCCATTACCGATGTCCTCACGGGATACCTCAATTATTATTCAAGATGGAGATCTGTGGTTTCTGCAACTGTTCTGTGGAATTCACGATACCGCAAACAAAATATTCATAGCCTGCTTGGTTTTTGGGATACAGGGAGAAATTTTAAATGTTGCATTTTCAGACCACTCATGTATCTCAGCTATATCTTTCAAATTACAGAAGAAGTGAAAACAGTTTCTCATACATTTATTCACGTAGAATCCAGTGGCGTAGTCAGATTTTCGAAATAAGCTGTCATTATTAATTTTTTTGTCTCTTGGGGCTCATGAAAGGGAATCCCTTCAATGCTTGGAAATCATCGTGCGTACCCAGGAACGATAGGGGGAGGAGGTAGAAATTGAAATTTGTTTCGATCTTTCGGATCTAACGAATATTTCCATTGGCAAAAAATCCCAATGCTTCGCCATTCTATATAGGCAAACAATTATTCTTGAAGATTTGTTCGGCATATCTTAGGGTTGACTATGAAGGGATGTGCTGATTTAGATTGTCGAGCTCGTCTGAGTGGTATTGCGATGGAATGATTGCAGAGATTTCTGGAGTTCATTCACCGTAGAAGAACTTATTTTGAAATGTGAGAGGTCGCCGCCTCTTCAACGGTCTTCAAGTGATGTCAAAAAATTGTTGAGTGTGGCATCACCCACCAGGCGAATGACTTTCTCCTGGATGGAATCTAAGAGCATGAGCGTATGTTTGGGTGCTGAACCCCATATGTCGGAACAGTAGTAGTCTAGAACAGGCCGTATCTGTTCTTCGTAGATCATGAGAAGCTGTTGGGGTGTGAAGTAGATTCGTGCTCGAAATAAAAATCCGAGCTTTGTGTGATGCCATTTTTTTAGTATATTTCTTATTGATCCACCTTGTGAATATAAGGCAATAAAATCCATATCACAAATTTTCATATTTACCTTGTTGCTGATACAGTGTTTGGTCACACACTAGTTTCAATTAAACCATCATTCAACATTAACCAATATTCAGCACCATATTCAGTCACTATGAAAGCTGTCGTGGAACTATAAAATTAGTAAGTGGCTATGAATAATAAGCGAGTGCGTACTTTTTTATAATTCTTGTCCTCGAACTACCTCTTGAAGTTTTCGAACTTTTCATTCAATTGCGAATCATAATCCAGTATAACAAACTACCAACTTATATCGCAACAATATCTAATTATTCGTATTCCTGTTCTATATAGTCATTTACTAATCAGGTCCATATAGTCAACAAATAGGGCTGAATATTAGTAAATGTTGAATATTGGTGAATGTTAAATGCTGGTGAAATTGAAGCTAGTGTGTGACAAAACTAGGTAGGGCTGGAAAAAAATCGATAAATCAATGTACCGATATATCAAATAAAGATGTTACATGAAAAATATCGATAAATCGATAATCATTGATATATATATATATATATATATATACCTACATCGGTACCTGGTACCTTCGAGACCATCACCCCCCTCCACTGTTAGTGGGCGGGGCTATATATGTATTCAGTTACAGAAGCGACACAATGGGCCCATGCGATGTTGCCAGATCTGAAAAAACTATAATGGCTTCAATGTGATGCTTGGGTGCTATATCAGTTGTATCAGCGTTTTTTCCATAAGGTGTATTGATTCCCAGATAACACAGGATATCCTATGGATATCCTTCTCAAGTCCATTTTAGGTCGGGATATCCTGGGACATGAAATGGATATCCATAGGATATCCGTCAGAGGATATCAAATGGATATTCTGATGCGGATCACCTATGGACGTCCATAAGATGTTCGTTTAGCGAACAAAAATTGTTAATTGAGAATGGTTCAAAACAATACGAATCATCACAAATATCACATGCAAATCACATGTTCATCAGAAATTCAAAGGTAGTTTTCCATCATATAACTATTGTTATGTAGGTATAATATGTTTATAGCCACAATCAGGATATCCGATGCAAATATGAATTCATTTAAATAACAACACCACAGTTTGGAATTTTTCTCTGTTGTTCAATGTTTTCGTACAAAAATATACAATCACTCGAAAATAGCTCTCATATATTTACTTTTTTGTGGTCTTCAGATGGACATCCATGAGATATTCATCCATGGATTTATAGCGGATATCCATCAGAAGATATCTTATGGATAGCCATAAGATATCCAAAGAAAACATAAAATCATATTTATGTCAAAATAACTTTTGTTCTTCAACATTTTCGCACAAAAATATGATTTTTCAGAAATAACTTGTATCTCCATTTTTTTCCTTGGGATTGAGATGGAGATCCATGAGAAGATATATTCGCATCCCTGAATTCAAAACTGGGTAGGTATTTTCCCAATGGATAGTAATAAATTATTCTGAAGCAATAAAATATAAATCAATATGGCATTCGCGTGAATGACAAATTTTCCAAAAGAAAGTTGGAAAAATCTAAGTGAATCTAATTCTTGAATTCACCTTAACAGCATTTCGGAAAATAGCTTCATTGTTGCGCTAGGGATAACGCGATTCAAATCCGGCCACATCGCCTCCTCTATTTACCTATCAAAAGATTGAATTCAATTCGAATTAACCTCCATGGCTAGAATCGTTCTGATTGGTCTAAAAATGCATCCATGTCGAAAGTCATGGTAAATTGAATTCTTTCATGAGGTATGAGCTAAAGCTTCTTAACATAACTTTGTTAGTTTTATAGTTTTTCTCATATCCCTAACAACACCAGTACATCCTAGGGACTTCCCATGGACGTCCCTAATTTTATACCAGGACATCCCTGGGATGTCCTTTGTCGGGACAACGTACATACTAGGGATGTCCCAGGGACATCCGCTGGCCGCTAAAAAAGGCATCCAAGGGATGTCCTTCTGGTACGTCCCTGGGATGTACCAAGTACGATGAAGGGATATCCCTAGGACGTCCCAAGGATATCCCAGGGACATCCTTTCGACAAAAGAAAAAAGTTGCAGGTCGAGTAGGGATTGAACCCGGGACCTTTGGCTTATCATGCACGCACCTTGCTCCATTGGCTATCATGCCTCCTGAAGATTTATGTACTAAACAGATTTATAAACAGGACTTAACTACAGAAACCTGAATAAATACAACTTTATTAGGAATTGGGTATAATTATTATCATTCTTGGGTGTTTAAAAATGAGGGGCATTATGCATATGTATGATTTCTGTCTGCGAAAAATGGTAATTTCTTAAAAAGTTCTGAGACTTTATTCTTTATTTTCATTACAATCATTTTCCGGAAGAGAAACAAACATTTTCGAAAAAATTCAACTCAATATACTTTGATGAAATTCAATGACTCTGATGTGAATGGATATCAGATACTCCAGGGACACGAATAGGATAACCTAGGGATGTACCGGGCGGGATGTCCACTGGACAACCACTGCAGGACATCCCCAGGATGTCCCAATCATGTCCTTGTACCGCGGGACAAAAAAGGGACGTACCTAGGAAATCCCTGTGTTGTTATTAGGGTATCTGTCCTCGTTTGACGCATATAGCAGAGAGACAATTATATACACGGAGTGCGCACTACTGCGTACCAAAATTGAGCTGAATGTACTGTACTGAATTGGATGGGTATAGAAAATATGAAGACTGGATTTTCCCAGTGAGATCACAAATATGCATTTTCAATATTTTGTTGTAACATATCAATTCTGATACAAATAGCAAATAAATTTCAAGATATACATCAGAGACATGAATGGGACAACTCAGGGATGTCCCAGTCGGGACATCCCCTGGAAATACTGAGCAGGACATCCTAGGGATGTCCCAATCATATCCTTGTACCGACAGTACACGTTGGGACATAAAAGGGACGTACCTAGGATGTCCCTGTGTTGTTAGGGATGGTTTTTCTTCATCTTTCCCGGTAAATTTGCGGATATTCCCAGTTTTTTTCTCAGTGCTCCAGTGGTTACTTCGGTTGTAGTTGTGTGTTTTCGCGAGTTTTTTAATCAACTATTTATATTTTGCTTTCATTTTTCCATAACTAACATAATATACATGGTGTTCTATTTTGTTAAGGATATTTGGTAAATATCCCTGAAAAATATCTCATGGATATTTGTGAACAATATCTTATGGATATCCCTGAAAAATGTCTTATGGATATTTGTGAACAATATCTTAGGGATATCCCTGAAAAATGTCTTATGGATGTCCCTGAAGGATATCCTATAGAAGTCCAACTCCTTCCACTCGGCACGTCCAATGGACGTCCATAAGATATACATCGGATATCACTGGATATTCTCTGGATATCCCAAATATCCTAAATGGACGTCCAATGGATGTCCATCGAATGTCCGTGTGTTGACTGGGTTGTCAAAGAGGTTCTGTTGTAAAACAACAATAATAAACAATATTTCCTCTTTTATATCAAACGGATTGAAAATATTTCTCATTTGGCATGCCTTTACAGATTATAGAATCATAAACGTGGCAAATCGAGACGGAATAGTTATTAAATCAACTAATGTATATTAATGGAGGCGATCATTGATCGAGATATTTCAACGTGCGAGCGAAGCGATGATTACAGAACTTTTCTGTCAATCTCATATTACAGATGGAATGAATCTTTGAAAAGAGAATATTTATCTAACAAAATAAACAGTAGGTACAGATTCAAATTGGAAATGAATTTGACAACGCAAAGGTGCTTGAATTTGGGTCAAGATGGTAAACTGTTACGGTAACATATGAATTCAGGTATGTTTGGTTGCCCATACCACAAAAATTATGCATCACTAAATAATAAGATGTTTTAATACGAGGTCGACGAAAAAATAAATTCCCGTAGATTTACTTCAATGAAATTTGGAGAATTTTGATCGAAAAACAATTATTTGCGTTGAAAATCGAAAAAAAAGGACAGCATATTTTATTATTCATTACTTGACAATGAGGGCTAACATTTTCACTCTCACTAATTGTCGCTACTAAAACAGGTCAGTGTCAAAGTCAAAAATCCAAAAATTTTGCTGGATAGCCCTAAAGTCTATGGCCTGTTTAATCGAAAATATTCGAAAGAGATTATGTAGAATATTTGAACAAATAAAAAACCTCAAATTATCGAAAGACTTAATCCTGATTACGTGTTTTTTATGACCAATATGCTCACATTAACGGAGAAGAAGATATTGTAGGAAAATTACAAATGACACGAGAAGCACAAGTGTATTCAAAAGTTCTACCAACCCTGACCTCATATTTAGGTGGCGCTGTTTGGTGGACGAAAAATAATGTCTGTCCTCATTATCTCAGAACATGACAAATATAACTCATGATGGGTAGCGGTTATAATTCACTTTCCAGACAATAATTCTGCGAAGAATTATTAATCTATTGTACAATATGACCAACATACTTGAATATTATTACTTTTTTTCTGTGAAGGAAAAAAGTTTCATCTCTTTTGACAGGTTATAAAATGTCAGTTTTCATAAATTCTTTTTTTCCCACGGGAAAAAAGTGGTTACTTTTTTCCTGGATATATAGTACCTATATAATAATATATACTGCTGATGGCTTTTGTTGTTCTAGTTTCGAAAAATAAGCCAAAATACCGTCTCCGAGAAAGAAGTGCAAGTCCTTTTATCTTCCATTCCACTTCGCGTTTACGAAAATTACTAAACAACCACTGAATTCGCGATATTTTAAAATCAAAACACATAATCAGACTGACTGATATTTTATTACTTCAGAAGAATGATAAAGATGCCTGCAAAAAGGTGCAGCAAAGCAGGTGTAACCACTGTTAAAAACTTAAAATTTCACGTCGATAATTTCCTGATCTTAATTCAATGTAAGATCTCAAAATTGATTCGTACTTTTTCCTGTTAGATTTTAGCCCACGAATTTTTGTCTTCCTCCGCTACGCGTCAAGAAACAACACAACGTGGAGCTAAAATCTTCAACTTTTTTCCCTTGTGAACTAAATAACTAGTTTTACCTTGCTCGTGCCCATGATATCAAAACAAAAACAAGGTCTGATCACTTTTGAGAATTCGGCCTTCATTTTTGATATGACAAGTCACAATATAGGATGTAGGTACTATTAAAAATATTTAAATCGATGTGATCTCATGAAACACTCTTTATATCACGAAATAAATCCAAAATGTTGATCTTGACAGTATCTATAGTATTCATGATTTTTTTTTCATATATCTCAACAGCGCAGGTATCTTTTTCCTAATACGGAAAGCGAAAAGTGGTTCTCTACGGAAGGGGAAATCTATGACATCCATCTTGAAAATGTCCCTCAAGGAATGAAAGTTGTCTGGGCATTTTTGCATTTGATCAGGTGTTATTCAGGATAGATCGTCACGATTGAACCGATATATCAAACCTATTCGCGGTCCGATAAATTGCTTGTCTGAAAAAGTTGGCAATAAATGGAAGAATGTTTATTATTGATTTTAGGAAAAAAATGTATTCTTCTGCAATGCCTACTATCAGAAATGCGAATACAAGATATCAATTTGTTTCAGTCGTTTATGTGTATATGTCAAAACATATTGATTTTGCTCAAGAGTAAAGACCTCCATTTTCGACAATATCTATGTAGAATGTTGATGAAGAAAAGTTCAGTTAAATCAAAAACTACGTCCAAATATCTTATAAGATCTCTTGAAAATTAAGTTTTATTATTTTTATCTTCGAGGAACGATACAACCATTTTCAGATGGAAATAATTCATGGAAAGAAAGGAAAATCTCGCGAATATCACATGTTCTATTGAAACAGGCTGTGCTGAATCAATTGCGACCTCGACCAGGTCGCTAGAACACATAGTTTTCGAGATATTTCTGGTCAAAGTACGCTAAAAAACTGCAATTCACTTTCATCAATTATATGAAATACGAACAAGTTATTGAGAAAATATTCGAATATTTGATGACATATTTCTGTTTTTTAAATTGAAATCAGTCATTTTGAGTTTTTTTCAGAATTTTTATTCAAAAATTGGAAACTTTCATTTTTCAACCACTTTCAGATGCCAATTATTCATAGAGAAGAGCCGAAAATCTCGCGAATATCACATTTTATAGTGAAACAGGCCGAGCTGAATCGATTGCGACCTCGACCAGGTCGCTAGAACACAAAGTTTTCGAGATATTTCTGGTCAAAGTACGCTAAAAAACAGCAATTCACTTTCTTCAATTATATGAAATACCAACAAGTTATTGTGAAAATATTCGAATATTTGATGACATATTTTTGTTTTTTAGATTGAAATCAGTCATTTTGAGTTTTTTCAGAATTTTTATTCAAAAATTGGAAATCTTCATTTTTCAACCATTTTCAGATGCCAATAATTCATAGAGAAAAGCCAAAAATCTCGCGAATATCACATTTTATAGTGAAACAGGCCGAGCTGAATCAATTGCGACCCCGACCAGGTCGCTACAACACATAGTTTTCAAGATATTTCTGGTCAAAGTACGCTAAAAAACAGCAATTCACTTTCTTCAATTATATTATGAAATACCAACAAGTTATTGTGAGAATATTCGAATATTTGATGACATATTTCTGTTTTTTAGATTGAAATCAGTAATTTTGAGTTTTTTCAGAATTTTCATTCAAAAATTTGAAATTTTCATTTTTCAACCATTTTCAGATGCCAATAATTTATAGAGAAAAGCCAAAAATCCCGCAAATATCACATTTTATAGTGAAACAGGCCGAGCTGAATCGATTGCGACCTCAACCAGGTCGCTAGAACACATAGTTTTCGAGATATTTCTGGTCAAAGTACGCTAAAAAACAGCAATTCACTTTCTTCAATTATATGAAATACCAACAAGTTATTGAGAAAATATTCGAATATTTGATGACATATTTCTGTTTTTTAGATTGAAATCAGTCATTTTGAGTTTTTTCAGAATTTTTATTCAAAAATTGGAAATTTTCATTGTTCAACCATTTTCAGATGCCAATAATTCATAGAGAAAAGCCAAAAATCTCGCGGATATCACATTTTATAGTGAAACAGGCCGAGCAAATCGATTGCGACCTCAACCAGGTCGCTAGAACACATAGTTTTCGAGATATTTCTGGTCAAAGTACGCTAAAAAACAGCAAATCACTTTCTCCAATTATATGAAATACCAACAAGTTATTGTGAAAATATTCGAATATTTATTTGAAGACATATTTCTGTTTTTTAGATTGAAATCAGTCATTTTGAGTTTTTTCAGAATTTTTATTCAATATATTGTATATTCTTTTAACTGTGGTTATACCACAGCCGTCTTCAATTAACTGAAGACGGCTGTGGTTATACACATCAACATTGAGGCGTTGACCATTGCATTTAATGGTGACTTATTGTGAATTAATTATTCGATATTTGGTACTGTGTGCTCTGTTTCAATAATTAAATAAGTATTGATTAGTTAACGAAATCTATTATTGTAAATTTACCATAAGCTATATGTTTCCCTAGATAAAAGATGGAAAGTACTAGCAATTCAGACACTGATCTTGAATATGTCTTGAAGTTGAAGATTCCTTTCCAGTAGAGTACAGAATCATCGAGAAAATGTTTCATTTGTGGAAAAGATGGTCAACTCCTTCGTTGTACAGAATTATCGATAGAAACATTTGAAAGTTGTATGAATATAAGAAAAAACCTCGGAAAAAACTATGCGAGGCCAATCGATATGGAACTCCAGAGAATTGATGATATTTACAATGAAAATAAAGGTCGATTGATCTTCTGGCACAGAAATATTGAAAACTGGAGACAATAATGTCAGGAATAAAACGCTTTCTATATAGTGAATTTGATGTGAAGGTATTTTTGATGTGTCTAAAAGAATTTTCTACCAAAAACGTTCAAATAAGAGTCAAGTTTTGACCTAGTATTGACTACCAACATTGTTAATTGCCATGAAAGTCAAGTATCATAACCAATGCTTTGTATCGAATTGGAAACATTATAGAGGATCACTGAGTGAGAATAAAGTTGTCATACCACACATGACAAAGAATTTGACAATCTGATGATATTAATAGATGGTGCAGATTTTCTAATGAAAAAGGGTATACTTTCAACTGTTTATATCAAAAATATGCCGAACTTGGTGGCAAAACTGGTAGGAAAATCTCAATCGAAGATTACTGTCTGTAGGTTAATCGAGAAGGTGAAAAATTCATTTTACTTGATTTTTTGGGATTTTCTCTCCTCGTTTCTTTGGACGGTTCGGCAACGAATCTGCTCCCGTTCTCAACATAAAAATGCAACTTCCGAAGAAAAATGTTTTGCATTTTTATGTTGGGAACGGGAGCAGATTCGTTCCCGAAACGTCCAGAGGAACGAGGAGAGAAAATCTAGAAAAATCAAGTAAAATGAATTTATCGAAGAAATTAGAAAGCACTACGACAAGGAAATAGAAATTATCGAATGAATCGAAACGTTTTAATGAGTCGTAATTTGGGATTCCAAAACTGACAAAAACTCATCTGATTCATACACATATAAAGAACAAAGTGAAAAATTACAGAAGATAACTCCCCTGACTTTGTATATGCATCAGATATGACCCAGATGCAAAAATTGAAATTTTTTTGAGATATTTATCAAGATATGAGAGATATTCTAGATTATAAACAACTCAAAAATATGGATGTCAAGGCTTACAAGGATATGATACCAAAAAAACTTTTTTTAAATTAGTTTCCTTATACACGATAAAGTTGATTCAGTTGATTCAAAGGTGTTCATCAATATTTGATGTCAAGGTATAATACTCGCTAATTCGAAGTTCAAAACACTCACACCGAAACACGTTGGTTTGGGAATAATGATTCATCAAGAGACATGATGGAAAAAAATTATGGTAGCTTTGTGTTCTTGATGTGGACACTGTATCGTATTTACGTGTATTTACAACTTCGCAATTCGATAGGTATCAAATAATGTTTTTTCTTCAAGTTTCCACAAGGATATCTTATTTTTATTTCAATATTATATGCATCATGTTTTGTTTCAATATTTGTCAATTTGTTAATAAATGAGATGGAGCATCATTCATAAAATAAATTGAGGGCACTTTCAATCAAACAGCAAGTTAAAATAAATTTCTGTTAACTTGGAAAATAGCGATCAATTCCATTTCTCCCGTGAATTCCAAGATCGTACTATTCTGTAACACTCGGTATTTCATATTTACGGTGATCGTACTAGGACGGCTGCGGGCGTTGCGGGGAGAATCGGGGTATGAAAGCGGCGAGTCGCCGTCCTTCGTACTACCTGCATTGGATTGTGATTTTCCCAATATCTTCCTTATTTATGCTTCGATTTTCAAAATCGAAGAACCATTCGCATCTTGAAACATAGGCGCATCGACATTATTTCGAGTATTTTTTTGATAAACGTTATAGTTACTGAGATAATGCGAGGTATATGAAAAGCAATTTAACGAAAATTTACAAGTTTCGAGTTATAGCCGTTTGAAATATGATTTTCTCATATATCGTAATGTAATTGGTGAATTTCAAAATTTTCTATAATTTTTTCTACTTGTCACACGAAATCAAGATTCGACAGGGTGGAAGTTCTGGAACCCATCAATATTTTCCACGAATAAAAAAAAATCCATATTTTTTTATAAATTACCCCCTACCCCCCAAACGCACAGGACGATTTTTTGACGACAAGTGGATCAATGATCTGGAGATGGTAGGTAACAATTCTAGCCATGTCACAGCTTTTTACCTCCGATTTCCCACCAACTTTTGATCTAAGCGACTTACGGTTCGTTTGGCACTCTACTAAAAACACCTGTAATCATCATGATATTTTTTCATTTCCATTCTGTCATCGTTTTCAATTCTATTGTCCAAACCCCGCCTACAGTTGACACGATTTTGAGAATGTTGAAGGAATCTGTTATTTTTTCGACGTTTCGCTATTGTCTCATAGATGGCAAATAATTCGCATGGACTTTATGAACAGTATTTAGTGAATTCACTCTTTATTCTTATGCATTTCATCTACCTAGTTTGTCTAGACTGATGATCCATTTTTTCTTCACGGTTCCTGATAATTCATTTTATGTGGAGACAGCAAGCATTGCGATATAATATATGAATGACCATCGTGTGAATAAGTTTGATCAGCATAAAAGTTTTTGAATATACCTGAAAAAGTTCAGAAGTGCCGGATTCTTACATTTTAGCGCCTTTTAAATACCTAGTTCGATTCGCGGCACGATTCGTTTATAGAAAGGGTTGTGTAATTGTGCATTGGTGCAGTGATAAGAGACTCCAGAGGCAATGGAATTTGAGGATTATGTTTACATAATTTCGACAACTCGTCGAGAAGGAGCAATCAAGTAAGTATATAAAGAACACAGATAATTATCTCTATCTCTAACAAGATGTTCAATGCCTGTTGATGACAAGGAAGCAAACATGCACCAAAATTAGGTTTTTTTCCTGTTGAATCTCAGACTGATGCCAGATTATAAATTCAATTCATATAAGCTTATTGCATTGAACCGTTCCCGACCCGCCCGACCGGTTCCGATAAAAAAATGTTTGCTACGGTCGGTGAATCCCATGGACGTATATTATGGGGAATCCGCAATCCGCAACAATAACAACGGACAACGGGTTGCGAGTATTGATTTTTCCCTCGGTTCCTTGCGGAAGAGAGAAGAACATAATATTATGATCTCTCACTCAGTTGGGTTCCTACTCCGTGGCGTTTTTCAAAATTCCCTTGTGAATAACTTGTCATACTTTGCCTAGACCAATATTATATATGTATATCTGGAAAAACATCTCACGCCTTTTTCGTTGATTATTTTTTTCACTAAATTTGTATCCATATTAAAGATTTGTATTAATAAGACATTACAAAATATTGATAATACATAATCAATCTGAATGTGAATGAGTCCCATCAGTAGATAGAAAATAAATAGTCAGATATCTTTGAATCTTTGATTATAAATGGTTCACTATAAAAATGAAATAAAATACATCATCTATAATAGGCATAATATACAGAGTGAGTCATATAACTATTGGAACATATATAGAATTCATTTATTTATTGGATTACAAGAGTATTGAAGCTGCAAGCTTATGAACCATTTTTTATAGTATCTAGTTGTTGAAAAATATGAATTCTCTTTTGGTATATTTGAAGAGATAATAACAAAATCAATAGAAAACAGCTACATTTCCAGTCTATATGCCACGATATATAATCATGAAATCGGCGTTGATATTTTGTGATACCATCAGTAACTTTTTCTGAGTAGAATCGATTTTGCCGCTCCAGAACAACGGAGTACAGACTACGGAACGCTCAGAATCTCCGCCCTAACAACACCAGGGATGTTCTAGGTACGTACCATAGATTAACGAATGTACGTACCCTTTTGTCACACGGTACAAGGACATTATTGGGGTATCCAGGGGATGTCCCGCAGTGGTTGTCCAGTGGACATCCGGCCAGGTACATCCATAGGTTATTCTATTCGTGCCCCTGGAATATCTGATATCTATTCACATCAGAGTCATTGACTTTCATCAAAATATTGAGTTGAATTTTTATGAAAATGTTTGGTTTTTTTCGGGTAAATAATTGTAATGAAGATAAAGAAAATTGTCTCAGAACTTCTCAAGAAATGCAAACAGAAATCGTAAATGCATATAACGCCCCTCATTTTTAAACATCCACGAATGATAATAATTATACCCAAATCCTAACAAAGTTGTATTTATTCAGGTTTCTGCAGTTTAAACCTGTTTAAAAATCTGTTTGGTACATAAGTCTTCAGAACGCATATCAGCCAATGGAGTAAGGTGCGTGCCTGATAAGCTAAAGGTCCCGGGTTCAAACCCTACATTTTTTTTCTCTTGTCGAAGGGATGTCCCTGGAATATCCTTGGGACCTCCTAGGGATATCATTTCTTCGTACTTGGAACATCCCAGGAACGTACCAGACGGAAATCCCTTGGATGCTTTTTTTGTCAGCCAGCTGATGTCCCTGGGACGTCCCTAGTATGTACTCTGTCCCGACAAAGGATATCTCTGGGATGTCCTTGTATAAAATTAGGGACGTCCCTGGGAAGTCCCTAGGATGTACTTGTGTTGTTAGGGCGACAAACGACGGCTTGGCAGCCCTATCGCCGACAAACGCACCGAGTCGGCCGCCCCACAAAAGTCAAAGCATGTCAAAGGAAATTATTGGCACTCGAAGTTTCGGCAATACATAGGTCGGATCATATACCAGTATAAAATACTTTGGATTGATAGCGGTATAGAATTGTCAAGCAATGTTCCGCGTTTTTCATGTGATAAATATCAGTAATCTCAATGATAAAAATTTCAAAAATTGTACATAGCTCTGACAAGAAAATGATTTGCGACAGTGAATTATAGTTTGATTTAGTAATTCGACATAATGAAATATGAAATTCCACTCAAACAGACCCATTTAGATACAGTTGTAGGGTAAAATACACTAAGGTGACAACACTGGTCCGGGTTCGTGAATTTCAATCAAATTTATGAGCAGCTTATATATTGATACCCGCTGACCAGTTTATTCCACAATCGCCAAAAATGGAAGCATTTATTGGAGACATTAAATTTTGTGAATCACTCCTATTCGATTTCTATAAACTTTTTTCATGATCTCACGTCCGTGATGCGCTCGTTAGAAGCACATCCAGTACAACTATTACTGACAAATTCGAATTTACCGCCATATTAGTTAGAATGGTACTGATTGATCGTGGATTCGATACAAGCGTCAAAGATTACTGAATGACTAGAGCGTTCTGGATTATGGATTGTTCAATTGTTCCAAGTCACACGCCATCTGCATTCCAATAGATTCTCTTCGTAAGTGGCGCACCTGCCAGTCAAATTACGAAGTATTGCTCCGACATCGTTCGACACTATCGCCGCCACTATGTGAGATTTCGAACTATGGTACGCCATCTAGTTGTGAGATTTTTTTGGACCTCGTTTTGCCCCATAAGGTTGGGCATCTTCCCAGCGTAAGCGTAATATATCAATCAACGATTGAACTAACAACTAAGAACTTGAAAAAGTTGATCTACATCTACTTATGAGGGTTTATACATTTAAATATCTCATTCAAATTGAGAATTACAAAATTGGTCAACTTTCAACAACAACTGGAAATAGAAAAACGTCGTGGATTCAACATGTGTAACAAGAAAATTTGAATTATCATTTGTTATTGTTCAAAGTGATATTTGGATTTGGTGATATTTTATGGATATTTTATTTGAAATTCCTATTCTAGGTAGATATATGAATTCATCTCGGAATTCATGGATTGCGAGATACGGATTGTGAAGAACAAGAACACTTGTCATCATTTTACCATCAATCGAAAAACGTTTTTCGAGAAAAATTCACATCTGATTCACAATTATTATCGAGATTATTATTGAAATCAGATGGGTATTACACCCTCATAATTATAAACTGTTGTTGATTGTTAATTCTTAATTGTTAGTTTGATTGATTTTATAACCCAACATGAAAGCTGGCAATCATGAATTTCTATTATTATTATGACGGTGAAAACGAGAGCGCGAGCCTTCCTGTGGACGCTGCTCTGTCTGGAGGTCTGTCTAAACCGAGGTCTAAACTCTAGGGTCTAGGCCACTATAATAGGCCAAGCGGCAAAAGTTTCGGCTGATTGTTTACCTATATATATATACCTACCTATAATATTTTACTTAATACCTAGAAAGGTAAGTAGGTATCTCAGTTAATGTTGGTCTTACAGAAACGTTCAAATGGGCAAACATGAAGTATATTTTATAGCCATTCCGAATTTAGTAATAGAAAATGCAAAAATCATCGTAAACTTGAAAATCCTACATGGAGTAATGAAGTGGTATTTTTCAAATGGACGTTTATTTCAGTTTCCTAATCGGTAGATGTTGCTCTCGAGGGTGCTCTCGCTGATGATTTGATTTCAAATATACAGGGTGTCCCAAAATTGATGGGACACAAAGCTACCACGTGGAATACAGCTCAAAATGAGTTGATTCGTTCAAACTCATTTATATGAAGAAGTGTACCCTTGTCCTTGAGACGAGTTCAGAGTTTACATAAGAAACACATTTTTGTACGCTGTTCAAAAATGAGTGGAACGAATTGAATGACATTTGACAAAAGTGCATTTTATAGGATATGGGTAGCCCTCCTTTTAGTGATCGAAGAAACTCGAAAGGAATTGTAGAAGGGATGAAACCACCCTCATCCCCTGACATTTTTCAAGAACATTCTCAGGGGTGGGTGATAGGGTTCTCGAATTGTTTTTATAGAGATGACTGATTAGTTTCCTTCATTTTGTTACTCTTATGAAGATTTCGTACTCCGCATAGTTCCGAAGGAGAAAAAAATGTTTTTTTGAGTTATGCTAACTGATATTCCTAGTAACAGTTCAGTAAAAGTAAATTTAGTCGGCAGTGGAAACAAAAGAGTTGATTTTTGTATTGATGAAGGTAGGCGTCATATTGAACATTTATTTGAAATATAACGTTCTGCCTTTGTTTCCACTGTCAACTGAATTTTGTATTATAATTCCATCAAACTTTCACTGGGAAGATCTGTTATAGCCGAGGTTATAGCATTATTCAAGAAACCTTTTTTTTTTCTTCGGAACCATGCAGAATAAAACATTTTTAGAAGAGTAACAAAATGATGATAATTCAACAGTCATCTAGCTCTTAAATATTGGAAACCCTATCACCACCCCTAAGAATGTTCTGAAAAAATGCCAGGGGGTGAGGGTGGCTCCAACCCTTCTGCAATTCATTTCTCTATAAAATGCACTTTTGTCGAATTTCATTCAATTCGTTCCACTCATATTGGAACAGCGTAAACATTTTTTTTATATATATATATATATATAAACTCTGAACTCGTATCACGGACAAACGGTACACTTTTTTATATGAATAAGTTGGGTCCAATCAACTCATTTTGGCCAAAATTACACGTAGCAGCTGAGTGTTCCAGCAATTTTGGGACACCCAGTATATTATTAGATTCTGAATGGAGGATTATTTGGTAGATAGACACATTTTCCACACACCTGAAAACATTTATTATTTATTCACTCAGGATAATTCTGTACTAATACATCGACAACCGACTATTTCTCATGACTGATGAATGAGTCCGCTTCAATCGCATGATGAATCGTCATCAGTTATTGCTTGTGATAATACCTATGGCGTGAAAAGGCATTCCTGGCGTAAGTACCAATCATTTACGGGGAGATTTGAACTTCGTCGCTCACAATGTACCTACCTTTTTGAGGTTTACTCTGTTAGTTTTCGAAAAATATAGATTTCTTTATTCTAACTTCTGAGGCAGCCTGTGGAAAGCCAGACGACAACGCTGCGATTTCTGGTTTTAGAGTTATACGAAAAAAATCTATATTCGAGTCTATATTTTTCGAAAACAAATATATAACCTATTTTCATTTCAGAGATATGGAAAAATGTTACATGAAAAAGTTGTTTGAAACGATCCAAACTTTTGTTTTGTCTAGTTGTTTAATGAAAAGACACTGGCTCATATTTTTCAATGGATCACGTCATATATATATATTCTCGAAATTCTCATGGGCAAAAAACATGAATATCTCTGAAAACTGATAGTGACATATAATACACTGAATTCTGTAAGACTTCATGCAGAAGTAACCTTGCAAATATTCAAGTTATCAGCTAAAAAAGTAGCAAGCATATGAGAAAAACAAGAACTGATCACCCTTTACATGAGAATCTACACGTAGAGTAGAATGGGGCAAAAGTCCTAATTTACATTCAAGGCAAAAATAACTAGAGTTTATTGGTAACATATTATGAATATCCTATGCCCCACGCGAACCGAGTTTCATTAGATTATTGTTTTCAAACGCAGATAAAAAGACAGGCCGCCACCAGGAGGTAAATTAAGCTTTCAAACTTTCACCAATAATTTTCACACCATGAAATTCAACATCGTGTGAGTATTCTTCGCATGTCAATAAGAGTTGTACGATATACAGGGTGGCCCACGGTCGATGGTACCTTAGACGTATACGGAAAACGGTACATTGGATTATCCTGAAAATTTGGTTACTTGAATAAGCGTTTGTGATCTAACGATTCAAAATATTTTCAGCGATGCAGCGTTGCCACTTCTACCAAGCAGTAGCATCATCTTTGTTATTTCAAATGGAACACCCTGTATTTCATTGCGTTTTCAGATTCTTCTCGGAAAGCTGATTTCATCAATGCATCATTTTTCAATTTCAGGAATTTTTTGTGTCGAAACTATTCTTTATCGATCAAAACGGCTTACATGTTCCCATCTTAACTTTTGATTCACTATCTACTGACATTTAATTGGAACAGATACAGGGTGATCAAAATTCTGAATATTGGACCATCCTGTATTTTTTTCAATTAAATGTCGGTAGATAGTTAATCAAAAGTAAATATAGGAACATGTAAGCAGTTTTGACCAATGATGAATAGTTTCGACACAAAAAATCCTAAAGTTGAAAAATCTCGATTTTGAACACCCTATATCTCTGTAATAATTCCTGCTAGACCCCAAGTGTGATACATTGATGAAATGAGCTCTTCGAGAAGAATCTGAAAACGCAATAAAATACAGGGTGTTCCATTTGAAATAACAAAGATGATGCAACTTTTTGGTAAAAGTGGCAACGCTGCTTCGCTGAAAATATTTTGAATCGTTAGATCACAAACGCTTATTAGAGTAACAGAATTTTCAGGATAATCTAATGTACCGTTTTCCGTATACGTCTAAGGTACCATCGACCGTGGGCCACCCTGTATTTGTATGCATGTGATCCATTTTTTCACCAATCTGGTCGAAGGTGCCGTACAAATTGAAAATCTATACACTTGTAGTGTTTTTCAGAAAGTCAAAATTCTGACAGTTATAAAGAAAATTAATTTTACAGACAAAATCTTTTTCGGAATTCATAATGTTCTGTAATTCTTTTCTAAAACCAAGTCCGGTCCTGATTTTTTTTTAATTGCTATATCAATATGCAAAAAATGTTTTCCAATACTTTTAGTCGAATGTAGAGAGAAATGGCCCTGAAATCAGAGAAATATTCATCTGAATTTTGTTGATATCTTTTCACCGATCCGGTCGAAGTGTGCCGTACAAACTGATGGGCTACACTTGTAATGTTTTACCTGATCATCCTGATTAAGATGATGATTTTTGAAAAATATGATTCAGAAAGTCGAAATTTTGACATTTAAAATGAGTATGGGTTTCCCAAATCCAGCTTTGAATTTTTTAGTAGGCCATCGTGGGGTGTGTCAGTAGAGGTGAATTTCAGGCGATAACATCGAGACGTTCCTGAAATATCGTTCATCAAAATCTCTCCTTGAATTCAAATAATGCCCTGTATTACTGTAATGAATAGGCTAAGAATATTTTTTCACATATACAGGGTGGCATTGAAATAAGTGCAAATATTTCAAACACTGAGAAAGCTCGACGTGTATACTATCGAATGGCACTAATAAAAAAAATTTGGTGATCAAAATAAACAGCAAATCTGACATCACCTGTGTTCAAATTTTCATATTGTAGGTACAATCACGAGGAGTTCAATCATTTAAATTCTTTTAGAGTGGCGTACTTGATTTTTTTCTCGTATTTTGTTCAATTTCTGGAATGAATTTTCTCGTTAATTCGAAGAATTAGAAAAAATCAGATATCATGGGAATAATCCTTAGACATGTCGAATCAATGTGCTGAATATGTGCACTTATTTCAAAAACACCCTGTATATATCAACTCACCTTGACTTCCTTTATCCGCCATCATTCTATGACTGGTTAGTCACGACTGACCCTGATGAATAGAAGTAATTGAATCATATTATTTTTTTACTCGGTTTCTAGGAAATAAAAAATATTGTCAGTAGTATTTCCATATCGTCTAATTATATGATAGCTGTCATGTGCCAGAAGATGTCCACTCATCAATTTTACGTCTACATGCTCATGTGGATGAAATATTTCGAAAATATTGCTGGTTACCATAGTAACAATGTCGGAATAATAAAGCATATACGATTGGTTGAAAATGAATGGTATACAATTTTTCAACAAATCCATCATATTTTTTAGGAATTCAAAATGCAAATTCTGGAAGTCCCAGTTCTGCAAAGGAACTGGAAAATTGGACGAAGAAGGAAATTTTCACCCCATCACTCCCCATAATCATCCTCCTATCCAAGACTTACTGGGACAATTCCGATCGATATTAACGTCCAGATCTGCAGAAGAACCAACTGGTATAAGGACCATATACGATGAAGAGGCAAGAAGGTGAGGTATTGTGTCACTGTTGTATTTTATGTTATTATTTGTTAGTAACTTCGCTATTTGCATAAGGTGGACCGAGAAGTGGACCAATATAGTGTGGCAAAGTGAGATAACGGCTTCGCTGTTTGAAATAGATAAAACAAATCTTGAGTCTTGGCTTCGATCAATGCTCATGGACAACACATTTTTAAATTATTTTGCGTTTTACAGGGTGACTCAAAAATGCGTGGCGTATCGAAGTTTTTCTTATGGGACACCCGGAATTTTATTGCGACCTCATCATATCCTTTCTTGCAAAATAAATTTTATCGATCCATCACAATTCAACGCACTTTGGGTTCACGGGAAATGATTACAGAGATAAATAGTGCAATTTGATGAATGATTCTGAACGAAATAGTATAATGTACAACGAGCACGGAATGACATACATTCCCTTCAAGCTACGAGCTAGTGCTGCAAATAATACTAGTAGGAAATGGTCGTTCCGTACGAGCTTTACACTATACTTTCTCTACGACTGTTATTATATATAGTTATCAATCAATTGAAATAAATAACGACTAGGTAAATGTCTTATCTACTACAATAATGTTGAAATGGATTATTCTCAGATAAATTATGAACATATGAAAATAAAATATAAAAACTTCTAAAATTGAGAATTTGCATTCTCCTTCAGACAAAAATATGTATATGCACACATCATTCTGAATATTCAACAGAAAACAACTACTTTCCTGGCTATTTGCCACGTCGAACATTGAATTATATCTGATGAACATTCAAAAGGCGAACATGGAAAATGAAAAATAATATCCTAAATTGAGAATTGACATTCCTCTTCAAATCGGATGAATAATATGATGTATAATGATATAGAAATATAACTTACCAATATATTCATCATTGAAATGAAAATTGGAATTTATAGGAGAAGTATACTGGCATAAACACTGATCTACAATAATCGCAGAAAAATATCTTCTCATTTATTATTAACAATATTCAATGTTCAATGTACAATTATCAAAAACAGAGGTTTGGGGTAATAGAGTCCGTTTATTAAGGGAAAAGTGGACGTTATTAACATTATCTGTGTCTGATGTCGATGGAATGTCTAACAAATTATTGATCGACCCAAATATTTTATTGGCTATGTTAATATCGACTAGTCAGGGACTCTTCATTGTAAAGGTACCCGTGCGCTTTTCAAACATTGTGCTCTAGTTCTGTAGGCAAATAGGCATTTTGCACTATAGTTACACAATGAAAAGGAGTATTGCAATGCAATGTAATGCAATGAAGGTATATTTCGTGACAGTCGTAGAAAAAACTTATTAAATACTGCAACAAACAAGCTTAAACTTCTTTATTCCATCACCAAGCACCTATATTCTGCGATAATATCAAATCATTGTTTTTCCCGCACTAGTATTGAAAAATGATATGGCCAAACCAAATTGCGTACAAGCATATAGGGTGAATCACGCACGATTGTAAAGAAAATAATTTTATGAAAAGTGTCATTTTGTAACCTGGCAACAAAGATGAAATGTCATTTTTGTCCTGTCTCTCAATTTCAATGTATCACAGGAACCCAATACAAGCAATAAATTACCCCTTTCCGAGAGCAGAAAATGCTATGAGGGCTGCCAGGAGGAAGAGAACACCACCGATTCCAGCCACTCTGAGCAATTTGGGTGACTTGCTCAATGGAGAGTTGGGAGACCGGTATACCTGCCATGGCAGGATTTCATCAACAATTACTACTGAGAACGGGACAGCGTTGTTTCTGTTCTGCGCAGACCTACTCAATTCTGCTGTGGCAGGGTTGAATGAACTACATCTTGATGGCACCTTCAAAGTTGTACCAAGTTATCCCAGCATTAGACATCTGTTTACTGTACATGGGATAATTCAAAACACAGTAAGTAGAATATCAAAAAATTTACCTGTGCCTAATTAAATGTGAATATACATATTATAGGGAGAATAGTAATATTTAGCCTCAAATTGAATGTCGACAATTTATAAACTACATGTTACAATCTCTTCACCACAATAGTCATTCATCTGATGAAAACATTTACCTGGATCCTCTAAGATTTGAACCAACTCTAATTGACAGACGAATTCTAAAAATAGATTGACCTAGTGCAGGGGTCCTTCAAACAGTCGATCGCGAGAGCTTTTGGCATCGATCGCGGAAAATTAAATAATAATCACTTCATAAATACTTAACATTGCAGTTTCATTAGATATTCAACTCTTCAAATTTGTAATTTACTTTGTATTTATATATTATAGATATATGATATATATAATGGAATTCCACCCCATCCTCAAAGAATGTGCATCAGATTTGACACTGATTCTCTTCAAGTAATTTACCATCTTGAACAAGTCTCGTATTTTACCATGCTGAAAAATAGCTTGGGTTCAAAAATCCCCAAAAAGGGTAACAAAAGCCTGCCGAACAACTTTAAGCCTATTATTGCCCTGTTATGATAGAAAATATGGATTTCGCCACCGAAGATGAACTGAAGATTCATTGGCCTATACGTCACCCATATATCGAAGACATTCGACCGTGTTTGGCACCAAAGACTCCAAGCACAAGCTTGCCATCTTTTGTCGAATTTTTTTTCTGGCAAGTCGCTACATCCGGCGTTCCACAAGGATCGATTTTGGTACCATATCAATGATTTGTTGGGAGCAACCACTTGACCTATTTACAGCGTTGCAGACGATAGTTCTCTTTATACTGCTTTCTCTCCTAGATTTCCTTTTTCTTTCCAGGAAACTAAGAACTCACGACGAAGGCAGGGCAACGCTATCAATTACGAACTTGCTGAAATTACAGCCTGGGGAACCAAAAACCAAGAATCAACCCTGTATTTTTTCTAGATAGGCGGAACTCAGTATGCCTGATATATAACAATGTCTGGTAGCACCATTCCCACCAAGACCACTTCATCTATGCCCACTGTTTTCATCAACAATACTGGTCCCACATATTCAGTACCAAACATAGCTGATGCCCTTAGATTCCATCCAGAGAAGAACTATTCGCCTGGCGGATGATGCCACACTCACTAACTCTTTGACACAATTGGAACGGACACAATTGGACCGCTGTAAAAAAGTCGGCATCCTTTCACTTTTCTACAGATACTTTCTTGAGAAATGTTCTTCAGTAATCTCTTCTATAATTTTTTCACTATAAATACCAGTCAGACGGAATCGACAATCCCAGTCAGCACATCCTTTCGTTGTCAACCTCGAAATATGTCGAACTGTACTTTCTCAAAACTCCTCTGTCTATAGAAGTCTTGGAAGTATTTCTAAGAATTTATAATTTTCGAGGTTTCATAAAAAATTCCGATATCCTTCTCCCCCGCCTATCCTCCCAAGGTATAGGCACGATGACCTTCGAACATATTAGGGATTTAATTTCGTAAGTTTCAAGCGATAAAATGAATATACTTTTCCATAAATGTGTCTTGTTTTATTATGAGCATAGATCTATGTTATGAGTTTGCTACTCTAAATCGCCGTTAGTCGTACGTAGCAATCATTTGTCACCTATGTTTTGTGGTAGATCACATCTAATATAAAAGTGTGAGCACCCCCTGGCCTAGTGCAACTAATTATGAGGTTCGTCAAGGCGACTCATATTATGTCTTCCAGAATTATTTCCAGGTATCTGCAGTTGTGCTATTCTTTCGCAGTTCAAACGCACTTTACTAATCCGCAAGATATTGACTAGATCATCCTTCTCCTCCATATGACGCACACTGATTTATAAATATGAGAGCTCAATATCAAATTCTAATGCCAGATGTTTTTGCATTGTAGTCCGTGGTGATAATGTATATATTAATGATCAACCGGTCAATTGAGTCCTATAACGATGTATTTTCATATATAAAGAACTAGGTACCAACTCTCCAACCATCCATAATAATCAGCGATTATGAAGCTGCACTTCAGAGATCTCTAAGAGATGCATGGCCAGATTCAGAAGTCAAAGGGTGCTACTTCCATTATTGTCAGGTAGGTACCCAATATGATCCTCATTATAACTATCTAGAGGCCCATCAAAAATACAGACGATATGAACAAAACCATATAATATACAGTGATTTCGTTTTTTTTTTAGAACAATTCCGTGAATCACTGAATCAATTCATTTATATAGCTGAACTATCCATTTCTGAAAAATCTCCTGATGCAGGTCGTTTTCTCCTCCGAAATAGAGATTTTAGATTATTTGACAGAGGAATGTCATTGTTTATCAGACTCCTGGTATATTTGTGATGATATTCACAACTGAAATGACAGATATCAGTCTACACATTATTGTTAACCTAGGAACTTTCAAAATAGTAATTTATGTAATATGATTCGCGGTCGCCAAGGGCATTAGAGAAAACTACTGGAGAACATGTCTTACTTATCTGAGCCAGGAGTTAGGCATGTTTTCTCATAGTTTTGATTGCCATCGCAACGTCATCGCATTGACCTCGGCGACCGCGAATAGTGAAGCTGTTAGGGATGTTTAAAATGCAATTAATATAGGTTGGTTATTTCAGGTCAGTATAATAATTAAAGATAATCCAAACAAATTTTACAGGCAGTGTGGAAGAAAATGAGGCGACTAGGGTTCCTCAACTTAATAAGCGAAAATGTTTCAGCGATGAAAACCGTCAAAATGGTAATGGCGCTGCCATTACTCCCTGCTGAAAAGATTCAGGACGGTTTGGATGCAATACACATTTTCACAACTGGGAATAATATAAATATGGAGACTTTTTTCAATTACATTTCAAGGTGAATCATTGATTATTTTTTATTTGAAACATTTCTACCTTTTTATTACCTATAGATATTGGATCGGACAGATTGGTGTAGAGATTATTTCTGTCAATGGAATGCCTCGACGTACGAATAATAACATCGAGTCGTTCCATAATAAATTAAAATTGAAATTTGGAGTGGCTCATCCCAACATTTGGAGATTCGTTGGTAAGTCATTTCAATGCATTTGCTGGATCTCAAAATGATGAGTATGGTTTAATATATAAACTTCTATCGTCTATCGACATTACCTAGAGACATTATACAAGGCGATTCATTAAGAATGAGCGATTTCTGAATCACAGATAGTAAACACCAAAATATGAAGATTTAATCCAATATGGTTCATAGTAATATTGCAAGGGAAAATTTGATATAAATTTTTTCCTTAACTTTGGTCGAATATTTACTCTCAACTTCTATTTGTTGTTTGCGTTGTTAGTAATTGTCATCATTGATTACTATCTTATTTTCCACTGTTACTTCATGAATTTAAATTATCAATATGTTATAAGTGGAACATAAATCTCTTACAGAGTGAATAACGAAAAAACCGTTGGAGCTGATTCGAAAGAAAGTACACTTTTTATGTTGAACGGGCTTTGAGATTTTCCACTTATTTATTTGATCAACGCTCAATGGAAGAAGAAGATATGATGTAATGTACTGAATTAACAGAGTGTCACTAGCACCTTTTTTGCACAATCACAAAATGAATTAGAAATTCGTATTTATCATGTCAGAATACCTGAAAATACAAAATTTCATGTTCATGCTATCATAACTTACAAAGTTATTCAGTAATTTCGAAATAAAATATCCCTCTAGAACACCCTGTATCTCCTAAATCACCAACATTCGAGGCATGTTATGCTTAATTAAGAACACCCTGAATCTCTTAATTTTATTTGATTTTATATTTTGATTAAACGAGTTTTCAGTCAAGTATTGAAAAACGTCCCCCCAATACGAAAAACGTATGTACTACCGATATATTTTTATATCTTTGATATAACTATACAAAACCGACGCCCATTCATATGATGCAAATTAATCTTACTGAGTACTTACCTTTATTCAGATTTTCTTATCATTTTCAGGTGAAATTGTCAAGTATATAATAGATGACCACATACTCCTAGCCCAACTCCTTAACGGAGTCCAAGCCAGAAGGCCATCCCGAAGATCCAACGTGAGGACAAATTTCAATATATCCCACATACAGGATGAATTCGTCCTGGGACAGATTAATGTGTTCGAATTCCTCTCGAGGGCATCACATGCCAATGATGCCCTCGAAAGTAGACTTCGTACATGGTCCAATAATATCGAGGATCAAGGTGATTCATCCGATGGTGAGTATATACACATGATATTTATTGAAGGATAGATATTTTTAACCTATCATATCTACGTATTTGTGACCAAGTGACCACAATTAGCAAATCAGACAAACATTTAAATGATAAGTCACTGTTAAAAAACTAGTCATCATGGTAATGACATATTTTGACGTTTACTCAATTATTTTCAAAATGTCAGTCACTTCAAGTAGATATGTAATATCGAAAATGAATCGATCCCAATTCTACGAAGAAAAAAATTATACTGAACATCCCTCGACTATTGATAAATTCTCACAATTTGTTCTAACATTCCTCAAGCTGGTTGCTTTTAAGTAATAGCCCTCCACCTTACCAAGCAACTCGCTTTCGAAAGTATTCGACAAATCATATCGAAATTATCAGTATTAATATCCCTATAGGGCATCGATTATAAACGAGATAATTTTATGACAATCGAAAGATCGTTCCTTGGTAGGTAACAGACCGAAGCCAAAGGCTTCCGACTTCGGGCTGTTACCAAGCAGCGAGCATGAGATATTTGTCATAATATAAGTCATTTGTCAATGTTCGCCGGATATTCGGTGGAAAATTGTTCGAAGTTGTCAAAGTCAATCGTGTTGTCATAGTGATTGGTAATTGCACTGCATGCAATTATCAGTATAATGTTGGTATCATTGGTTGTGATTAATCATACAAACAAACATACCAAGTTGACAATATAAGCGTGTTTATAAAGTTTATTGTAACATAACAATTCCGAAACTCATCCTATTAACTCTATATACCTATTGCGTTCGTTTTGATAACTCACTTTCATCTCAGCATAATCGCTATCTTCCTGCATTCGTAATTGAAAGATTCTCCTATTATACTAATTTCTTGTTATTGCTTAAGGACTTTATAATCCCGAGTTATCCTATTTTTTTCAGAAAACGATAATGCGGTTCATGATCAACCTCACCCAGTGAATGGTAAATATTACATCATTCTTATGGAAAAAAATCTTGTTCCAATAATTGTCATTTCATTTTGTCTTTGCAGAAAATGAAATTGCCGTTGATGAAGAACCTCTACATATTGATGGTGAATATAATTTTGATAGATATGCTCTTGATAATTATTTATGTATCAAGGGAGTGAAACAGGGTTTTATGGACCGTAGCGTGTAATTAATTAACATGATGTCCAGGTCGATAAAAGCAAGTTACTCCCGAAATACATATTAGTTATTTATGTATCAAGGGCGTAAAGTAGGCGTTTATGGCCTGTGGCGTGAATAACACGCTGAAGGCCATAAACGCATTTCACGCACGTGATACATACAAAATTTTATGCACTAGTTGTTTATTTTATGACTCAAGAGTAATGACTATAGATTTCGATAATCTGATGGTCCCCCGAATTCAATTTGTTAGGTATAAATTCAGTTATCAAGAGAAGCGTAATGTTCATGGATGATTTACATAAAAAAATCATCGGTCGAATATTGCAATTATCGTAATAGTAAAACTCTTTGATCTCTAGAAGAGATTCATTCTCCAGAACTTCACAATATGCATACCCAGTATATTATATACCTACCTAATTTTGACGTTGTCAAGCAAGCTGATGGTTGTTGTCTATAGCAATACATCCAACCAACAAGCTGAATTGTCATTCTATGAAAAGAAAAAATTATTGATAATAATAATAGATATATATATATATATAATAGATTAATAAAGAAGTTTATGATATACCGCTGGATATATTAGAATCCAGGAAAATGATCATAGGTTTTTCATGAATAGATATGACGATATAAGAAAACTAAGAACAGCGGGCGGTAAAGTGCACTTTACGGCCCGTGGGCCACAATGAGCCCTCGGGTGGTAAAATGCAACTTAATGCCCGCAAAGCCAGGCGGTAAAGTGCACTTTACGGCCCGCTAGTGCATAAAACATCTTTTATGTACGGCCGGTATATTAGATTTTTTAGTGAGGGAATATCATTGATGGAATCAACAACTATATTATTTGCTGTCAATTTATGTCTTCACATAATATAAGTCAATTGTGTGACTGACTATTATATGATTATTTGTATATGCAACCGAATATAGAACAGAAATATCCTTCGAGTCGTTCTGGCAAATTTGAAATTTTGACATATCGATATCACACCCAGGGGCGCAAATATAGCTCAAACATTTCGGGGGGGCTACTGCCCCAGGTTATCAGAAGAAATGATTTAGTGAGTCTGAAATATCACAAGGAATTACCACAGAATAATAATTTTGGTTAACAATCAAAAGATAGCTTAATATAATAAACAAAATAAAAATGGAATGATTAATTATTGAAACTAACTAAACTAACATGACAAATTTATTTTTCTTCTGCCGCATATCTATCCACTATAATAGTATTAGGATCAATATAGATGTCTTTTTCTATGAATAATAGGCCAAGTGACGAGAATCTTTCTTGGCCCATTGAAATTCGTAACCAATTCAAAATAAACCTAATTATCGAGAATGACCTTTCACACGTTGCAGAAGATACTGGCAATGTTATTGCTACTTGAAAAAGCACATATATAATGATGGAAATACGTCTAACCTGACTTCATTTTTGAGAGTGTCATATTGTGCTTCCTGACCTTTGTTTGCTAAACTATTTTTAAGAACTGTCATTTCAGCCGAAACTTCACTCCACTACTTGACCCGTCATGCTGATCAAATTCACAATAGCTGCGTTCGTTTTTTTTTCAAAAGCATTATCAGGCAACCAGTAAAACTTGAAATAAAATTTAGGAATGATATACAAATAAAAGGTTAATAATTAGCTAGGGTAAATATGTAGATATCGTTAGTTCATGATTTATTGATTTATTCTGGGGGAGCTAATTGCGGGCTAAGGAGGGCTTAGCCCCCTCTAGCCCCCCCTAATTATGCCACTGATCACACCATCACACTTGGCGTCAAAAACTATCATTTTTGACAGATTGACAGCGCGGAAAAATAAAGGTTAATCAAAATGTCAGTAATGTGCTTGACAATAATGAATAAACATGGTGAATGACATCGCTCCTTCAATGGAAATAAAAATCTGTATTGATAAAATATGTTTTTATTGTTTTTAGTGTTTTAGTGGGAGATAACAAAATTCCAGGTGCTCCTATTATTTCTATATAGTAACGTAAATACTGCGTTGAAGAAGAGAATCTGTCTATTGATGGCTAATATTGACACGAATACAAATTTCGGGGATATATGTATAAACATAGTGTCGACATTCAATATTGACAAAACGGTTTATTTATATGCATATTTTGGCTGAATCCCTAATAACTGAATATCCAAATTCTATGTTTGAACAGTTTATATTGATTGATTGATTGTCTTTATTACCCCAAGAAACATTTCTGTTTATGATAGGGATACATAAATACATATAAAAAAATAATAAATAAAGGGTTAACTATAATGAATTCCACTCAGTGGAAACGAATTAATATTGTGTCTTATAAGATTAAAGTTATATTTCATTCCTAAGTAATCAAATCATGCCACATATTTTTCTTTCAAATTGTCCTGAGCAAGTATTTTTTAAGATTGATTTTAAACCTTCTTGCATCATGTATATTTTTCAACTCATTCGGTAATGAATTGTATAAAATTATTCCATTGTGAAAAACAGATTGTTTGCCAATGTTTGACTTGAATGTATTTGCTATCAAGTAATTCAATTGTCTAGTCCCATAATTATGGACTGTATTGACTTCATTGAAAGCTAAATTTGATATTTTCAACTTATTCCTGGCAAAATGAATAAAGCAACATATTTTAAGTTTATATAACGAAATCAGGTTCAGAAAATGTCTTGGTCTGTATAGATTCATCGTTGGTTCTAGAAAATGTAGATGAAAAATGCACTTAATTGATTTGTTTTGTAATTTCATTAGTGGTTTCAGACGTGAAATATTTGTACTCCCCCAAATAGAAATTAAATATTGCAAATTTGAATAAATGAGGCAAAAGTAAATACATTTCAAGTATTTTATGGGAATAATATTTCGGATTTTGAATAAAATGCCTATGATCGGATTTATTTTATTTCTCAAATAGTCTATATGTTTAGTCCATAATAATTTTTCGTCGATATAGAGACCTAAAAATTTTGTCACGTCTGTATATTTAATTAATCTATTGTTGAAAGTTATAGCATTATTCGCAATATTAACTGATCTTTTGGAAATATACATATATGAAGATTTGTTATAATTAATAGTCAACTTTATGAATTTGCATCCAAGATGATATGTTTTCCAAATCACTTGTAATATCCCGTTCGATATCATTTAACTCTTTGGATATATAAATCAATGTTGTATCATCCGCAAATAATTTTAACTTTCCTTTCGATTGAAAAAAATATTGTTCTTCAAGCGGCAGGGATAGTGGCTTCTTTTTCTGCCGCTTAACAGGCAGAAGAGGTGTACTTTTATTGCCTAGGCAGAAAGAGTTTGTTGCTATGCAACGTTCCAAGAAATTGGATGTTCGTTCTTTGTTGCCATACACATACATGTAAGTTCTGCCAATTATCAATGTCTCTTTCCATGTTTTTTTTTCAGATAACGAAGATGCTATCGATATTCTTCCTATCATTGGTAAATATACTCAAGAAACGATTTTTTTCAAAGATGGTAATTCATTGAATCACACAATAAGCTTCTGGAATTTCTGACTTATACAGGGACTCTGTTCATTGTGTAAATATTCGAAGTGGGTGATCTTTGGGCCCATTTCAAGAAGAAAACTTCATATGAACGTATGACCTAAACGTCTTAACTTCTGAGATACAGGGTGATGAACTTTTAAAAATAAATATTTTTTTTTTAAATCTGTAATACCACTTTGATTTGGCAATTGATAAATCGTCGCTTACGTTACCAAAAGGCGTAACTGACAAAAAAGCGAAATTCACTTTAGTCCACATTTCGACTTGTTTTAGCATTGTTCATGTTGTCACCAATGGACGGATCTGAAGGTATTACATTTCCGACGTACCGCTGAATTTTGGTCTAGGCGTATCTCAATTCAGAATGCAATTTTTTGTCACCAAGAGGCGTAAATTAAGATGAGCCTCTTATAGTCACGAAACTTTTCTTGTTCTTACCTATGGGCGTAACTAACGTTTTGTCCCGATTGAACGCATGTGAACCAATCAAATTCAGAGTGAACAATCACGTGATTGAGAAGTGAAGCTAACGTGTTTGCATTCTTCAGTTTTTGTTATTCTCCAGCAGGTGATTCATGTTCCATGCGCGAAGAAGGCGTATTTAAATTGACTATGTACAATATGGCTTCTATAGACTGGTTCTGTTTCACTTGATCAGAAGGACAAGGAAAGAGGTACATGCGAGATTTCCACTGCTTTAAATAATTATATCTTTGAACTCAAACGACAGAAAAGGTAAACAAAAAGTATTCCTTTTTGCTGATAGTTGTAGTGGGCAAAATAAGAACTCAATTGTTGCTTTCTGTCTACTTAATACACTGCATAACTGTGAAAATTTGTAAGAAATCTATCTCCGATTCTTTACGCCTAATCATGGACAAAACGAAGGGGATTCGGCCCACAGCGTGCCAAAAAGCTGGAGATTTCTACTAGCTAGAAGTGTTCGAGAAATTCTGATTACCTAGATTTTGAATGATTATCCAAAGATTTGCGATTTTTAAGTATTCGTAGGGATGACACTCTTCAGGAATTCAATTTAGGACTGCTATGGTGGAGATTGCAGTAAAAAAAGATGAGCCACCAAAAATGTTTTTCAAAACAAGTCACTTGCAGGATGAGTATCGGTCCATTACACTGAAATGTCACGCAGAACCTGTCTTGAATTTGGATATTCCAAAATTATATTCTGTTTCTCCCCCATTGCCTGCTGGTAAATACGAATACTTGATGTCCCTTCGCTCAGGTAGTACTCCCGAGGTTCAATAACCTGAGCAGTTGAGCACATCGAATTTTATCTTTTCCTGCCACATTGAATTCTAAACATTTCTTGACTTCTGGTTTGCTTTCGTTTGTTTCCGTATGACAATTTGTTCGTTTTTCTGTAGAAATACATTTTTTTATCATGAAATAATGTTTTTTTCATAAATATTTCGAAAATCATGCAACATATTTTGCATAAAACCATGAAAAAATATCTGGTAACAACAGGCGTATCTGAAAAAAATTGTGAAAACTCCGGCTATGTCACGTGATACTGATTTTTTTTCATGTAAATGTATTGATGTATCCTTAGTGCAGAGCACAAAACAAAGTCGATCATAGTATGACTACTGCTCAATCGATGTTTGACTGTACCGCATAATCTCTAAGTAGCTCTCCTGAAAAATTGGAAAAAATCATTCACGCCTTTTGGCAACGGGAGCGACGATATGATCTATTGATCTTTTTCAATCCGATTCACGACTTCGCTTTCAAAAATAAAGTTCTTACATATCTATCGTTGATATGGCAATATCATGATGCAGAGAAGTATTTTTTCAGATCGAATTTGCTTGGAATTCATGTACTTCTTTTGCTAGAAGTTTTCATGTGAAACATTGAAAATATTTATTTATACACCAAGGTATTGAAAAATATCATTATTACCCAGGAACCAAGATTATATCCCGAGGCTTCAGCCATCATTGTAGTAGGCTGTGTCTGTTAGTCTGTTAGAATAATTAATTTCTTCATCAAGGCGGTCATTATCTTGTTTGATATAGTTCATCAATTCCTGAATCCAGTTCTTCGCGTCATTCCGAGAAGAGGATTTTATCTTTCATAGCCGTACATCGGATTAAAAAAATATGAGAGATCGAATTTGCTAAAAAATATTCTTAGTCAGGTGGAATGTCGTACGAACACCAACGGTGGAAATGAAAAAAAGTGACTAAATAATGCCTCTTGATACATAGTATGCATGTCTCAAAAGTTAATTTATTTATAGGTTATATATATACGTTGATATAAAGTTCTATTTTTGAAATAGGCCCAAAAATCAATCCCTTAAACCATGTGTGTAGTATGAACTCATATCCTGTTGTTTACTTCATAGTCCTATGGATTTGAAGTAAGTACCACCTTCTTCCACGAAATCTGGATCACCATACTTACTGAGGTTGTTGATATGGAAACAATCAGCCCCTTCGATGACGTGTTACGAATAGAGTACCTATACCGTTTAGTGGCTTTTTTTTTTCGTTATCTTCAACGTTTAACCTATCCTAAAGTGACCTAAAATGCATAATATATTTCCTCGGGAGAACTCTGCAGAGATTTTCGTATATCATTACTAGTGGAAGAATATTTGATTGGTTTCATGTTTTGCCTCTTTGAGAATTATTCTTAGCAAACAATATGTATATTCAACTGATGGACTATATATAATATTCGGGAATTATCATTTTCAGAATTACAAGAAGGCAATCAGAGCGAAGAAGAGAGGTTCCAGGAAGTTATCAACAGAGGTAATGATACACATTTTTCATCAAAAATTATGAAAAACGATCCCAGCCTACTCTATTTATGAGCAAAATGATTTTTTTCCAAAACAACTTCAATGCCTTGTACCAACTCAACGAGACGATTCTGGATATAGGTAAGTTGGCCTAAATCAACTTGTTTTCATCCCAGGAGTCTACAGCCAAGCCATGTATCAACCTTTTACAGACACCCTGTATATATATATGAAGAAATTCATAGTTGAAGTCCTCAAAACGGTAATGCCAAACATTTGGCAGATTATTAGTATACAGTAGGTAGGTATGTCCAAGATAAGGATGTCTATCATACGGTAAAGTTGATGATGGTTTCTCCGAAATGAAACGTTTTGCGGAAAATCCGTTAACACTGTTTTGCGGAGCTTAAAACGTAGCAATAAGAAGGTGTATATTTTTCTATATCTTTTTGAATAACGTCTGAATAAAATAAAAACGATCCTCATGGTATACATCCTTATCTTGGACACAATGTATAGTAAAGTATCTTACATTGGAGGTGAACGAGCAAAATTAGCTATACATTTTACACAATATCACAAGTTCCTCAATTTGAGAGGGGTATATTCACGGATAGATTGCCGCTCGACAAAGAGAGATTTTGGAGAGTAATGACATTTTCTACACAATATTAATTTCTCTCACACTATGATAAATGATAGTATTTTGGTAATTCAGATTATTATGTTATATTCAATTCTTTTATGACAACTCAAACTAGGAGATTTATGACCCTACATTTCTATTCTTTTTTATGACAAAATTTTTTCGTTTTGATTTGTTATTCTATTTTCACTTCATTTATTGTCTCAATTTATTAGACATATAAAGAAGAATGCATGAATAAAACTCGATTTCTAAAACTTTTTCATCATTTGAAATAATTTTATTGAGGATGATGTTCTCAAGCATTTTATTTTTTGTAGCGATAGAGAGAGTGGAAAACGAAAGGCAGCCTGAAATCGACGGAAACCAAGGTGAGCTAGTTCTAATGGAAAAATACCTTGGAATCAATTCAAATTCTTCCAATGGTTATTGTACTAGTTTATATTTTTATTTAGTAAAAAATACCCGTAAGCAAGTTGTTATTGAAATGAAATGTTTCATTACAATGTATTTGCAGATTGAAAACTATTTTCTCATATTTTCTAATACCACAAGTGATACTATTCTGCCGGAAATATTCGGCGATTGTTACGACAGCTTTTTGCCTAATAATTTTGCAAATGACATTGTTTATCAAACTTTCGAGCCGTTGGCGAGAAGTTTTGGATCAATATGTTATGAGCGAAATTGTAGCACCAAGCTGGAATGTGCCACTCGACGGATATTTCCATATTTACATCCATCATTCTGGCTTTCAACATGATTGGCGTATCAAATGTCAAAAAATTCCATCGCTGAAAAACGAGGTTAGTTGGTCACATGTGGTACAATTTGGCTTCTGCATTGGTAGAACACGGTGAAGCAAGTCCGATAAAATTTAGTAAACAGAAAAATATCGCTGTGATACAGAAGAAACCGTGAGAATGGTCGATTCTGAGTGGTTATTGAGAACAACAGAGGAATAGTCAACAGTAATGAAACACATGGAAGAGCAGAATAATTGAAGTGAGGCAGTATGTGTATTATGAGTTACAGCTTTTAAACATTTTGATGAACGTTGTAAACACCTTGATAGTATTTTTTTTTCTCATTTATTTATAAAAACTTTCACGTTCGGCATTTTTTGCCAGGGAATAGCATTTATTTTCAAAACTATAGAAATAACAATCAATTGTCGCTATTCACATGAAATGATAATTTGGGCGCAGCATACTTGAGTCCATGCATAAAGGTGAAACCGAGGGTAAAACCTATACAACATACCTAATAAGTACTCCTTCATTTCACAAATCATCTAATGATTGGGGAATCATTTTGAGTGTATTCGTATATTGCAGTTTACCATCTTCAATATATATACATATATTTTTTTTTTTCAGCAGATGACGAAGGTGCTGGTGCCGTAGTTCCACATCATGGTAAAGAAATGAATATACACAAGATACTTTTTTTATATATCGATGAATCATGAACTCATCAGTCATTTTTATTTCTTTTAGAAATCAGAGATATCAACGAAGATCTGGAGGAAGACAATGGAGGTAAATTTTTCCAATGATAGGTACACATTCAAAGGTCAGGTTAGGTTAGGTTAGGTCAGAATATAGAGTATCAAAATATAATTTATAAGAATATTTCTCATCAGAATGGTAATTCGTAGGTATACCGTTAATGATACTTACTTTCTGCTGTAGGCACGTTTTTCATCGCAATGTAAAACATAGAACCATACTTTGTAGGAATGTATAATAACAAAACGTAAGTCGTCAAAATGTAATCCATCAAAATGATCCATCAGAACCGTACTATATGGAAATGCTAATCCAACGGAACCTTAATCCATAGCTACAATAAATTATCAGTACCGTAATTCGTCCCTTCAGTAAAACATCATAATTGTATTTCATCGAAATTGTATCAAATAGGAACTGTATTCCATCGGCACATCAATTCATCGGCACTGTATTTTATACTAACACAATGACACAGAACTCCATGATCCAATTAGTTCTCTTCTACAGCTTCATAGTTCGACATAACTAGTGTGCGTGCACTACCATTGCTATCAGAAATTCCCTAAACTTTCATTCTTTTGATCTCTCCATTCTCCACACGTTTCCGGATGAGATTTTCGAATATGTTATGATAACAGTGATTTCGGATTAACTGAAAATATTTTCAGCTAATGACTGAATAAATATTGTTTTCAGAACAGGACAGAGAAAGGGCACGCTTGGCCACATGTGTCATATGTCTCAATAGGACAAGAACTCATTTATTGAGGGATTGTAACCACCTCATTGCATGTGACTCATGCATTCGGAGGTTCTCCAAGACCACGCGGCGTTCTCGAAGGACTGTGCAAACACTGGAGGACGATGGCAAAATTCATACATGTCCCCAATGCAGGACAACTATAACACTTTCACCACTTAGGGTTTTCATGTAATGTCTAATTCTTAAAAAATTCACAAGGTATCTCAGAACAACGAACTAGAGACCAAAGTATGCCTTTTGAAATGAACTTGGGTCTATTCGAAAATGCACCATTGTGCCATTCTCGAATATTTCAATATCCTTGAAAGGTACTGCGCTAGAATTCGTAGTGCAGTTTCAATCGTGATTTTGCATAAAAAACATGTTTAACAAATTCAATCAATATACAGACAGATATTTAATTCGCATTCTCTGTGATGATAATTGATAATGTATATCTTTTTCGGAATACGCCACTGACCACATTTTGATTTGAACTACGAAATCAAGTATCTAACTTTTTTCTAACCGCATTTTTTTTATATTCTTCTGAGATATCTAACAATTGATTCTGATGTTTCTCCATACTTGTTTATGATGTGTGAGGATCATCATGTTGTGCGAGTTTTTACCGCATTTGTGTTGACTTCTTGACCACAATAATCATGTCTATGAACTATTTCAGCTGATGATAAAGTTCTTGGTCATATTCGAATTCATTTTTGTTAAATTAAGTTTCTTTCGAGGGAAAAAAGAAATCGAACTTTGACATAACCAGCTTCCATATTATATGATGATGAGCTTATGAAATGATGACCATGAATATTGTGGTCGTTAACTCAACACGAATGAGGTAGAAAATTGCAAAAGTATGGAGAAGCACCAAAATGCATTTTGTTGGATGTCTTGAGAACCAAGGATTATGAAAAAAACTGCAGTTAGAAAAAACTTTGATGATTGATATTTTTGTTCATTGAGATCAGATGTAGTCAGTTGCGTACTCCTAAAAAGTTACATCAATTTTCTTCAAGGAAAATGCGACATACCTATCTCCCTGTACATTGATTTAATTGATATAACACATTTTTATGCACATTCACAATAGTTGAAGTGGTCTACGAATTTTCGAACAGCGCCTATCAAGAATTTTGTAATATTAAAGAAAATCAGGAAATTGAATTAATTTGCATCACCCTCTCATGGATCAACGGTGCTTTTGCGTATTGAGGTGAATTGATTTCTATCAGCCTATCCTGGTACCTAGTTCCTCCTGTAGAATCTCTGGTACTTTGTTCTGGGACACCTTGTACATACAGGCTGACTGACGAGAACGAACAAGCGAATTAAATGACTCAATGAATTGAATACTTGGAGGGATAACTCCTTATTCTATAATAGCGAATTTCGATCTTTGTTTTTCGAATAGTAACATATTTTTGAGTATTTCTCATACATAACAAGTTAATTTCAGGTGCGAACTGCAATTTTTTTTAAGAAAAATGGATCTTTTCATATAATCTTCCATCATTCAATCAACTCGCATGCATTTGTCCGGTATCTCCAGCACTCATGTAATTCATACTAATAATTTTCAATTTCGTGAGAAACAAAATGAAATATAGGAATTTTCGAAATTGAGTGCATTTACTATTTTCATCTAATTATCATTTCAAGAAAAATGACTATCGCTGATACTTCAATAACTAACAGTCCTATGGCTTGATGCGTTTTTGTCAGTCAGTCTGTATTCCTATTACTTTTTCGATAATTTTTTCAAGAAATCGATAGATATTTCATCATCTTGTTTTTATATAATTTCAAGAACCTGAAATTTCGTTAGTTTTGAACCCATGTTTAGCATATTGTTTATTTATGTGAAAATCTACTAGGTGTCTCTAAGAGATCTGTACATAATCCTAGCACATACTCCTAAAGTCAAAATATGCCGATTTAAAGCAACTTACCCTGGTCCGAATTTGCTACGTTTCCGAGATACAGAGGCTGGTGAAGTAAAAAATAATGAAAATCGAAGTTTTCGAAATGTTTTCGAAACCCGAATACGGATACCTTTTCACTGTTGCCTTTAGAGGGCGCTTACAAATGCACTTCTCATGGTTTAGAACAGCCATAACTTTTTTCAGTAAAGTTTTTCTTCTTTTCAGTTGGAGAACAGAAAAAAATTTTATGCAAAAAAGGCATTTCTTTAAAACTCCGCTAAAGTTAGGCGATTTCGAGATATTTTGGTTTCTTGTGCTCGACGCCGCTCCGGAATGGTTACAATATTTTGAATAAAAAACGTGGACTGATAACTTCGTGCATGTTATTTGATCTGCAAATTAGCAGTGTAGAAACGGATTTCTCAACATTCTTTCATGGAGTGTTCTTGTCGATTTTTATTGTTTATCATTACCGCCCTGTATCTCGAAATTGGGACAATTTCGTACTGAGGTAAGTTGCTTTGAATAAACTTATTTTGACCTCAAGAATATGTGCAAAGATTTTGTACAGATGATTAAGGGACACCCTGTACATATATATATTGTTATGTGATTTGCTACGTATTCAGAATGTCTACTAACCTCTTTGACAACATGAAAGTAGCGCATCTTCACTCAATTTCGGAACAAATATGTAAAATAGTTCTTCTATATCTCCAAGTATTCAAAATACAAGGTGTCCAAAATTTATATTTGAATATTAAGCGAAGCACTATTCAAATAATTTGTAGAATTTAGTTTTGCCTTTCAATTAGGTCATTGCTTGTTGCAAGAGATTTGAAACAAAAATCTTGTTCGCTTTCATTTATAGGTTTGTGTTGTCCATGAACATGCAATAAGGTGGTTTTATTTTTTATCTCGAAAACGAAACGAGATATGGAAGCACCTTGAAGCGATAGAAAGTTGTTACATTATACTTGCCTATTCCGAAAAACTAATGTCTGAATCACAAAAGAGTCAGTAGCCTATATTTTTATGTCAATAATACTGGTTAAGGTGCACTGTTGATAATTTATTATTTCTATCATCTAAATAAGCTCCTTATAACTTCGAATAACCTTATCAGATTTCAAAGAAATTGGGAGAAGCATGTCTGAAATGGAAATAAAAAACTGATTTAATAACAACATTTGAGCACTTTGTAAATTTTGAAACTGAGCGATATTCGAAAATAAAAATTCTATTTTCATGATGAAATTGAGCGAGGATTCGCTCTTTAAATTCTTTTGAGAGGTTAGGAAACACCCTGTATAATTTATATAGGTACCTTTTTGTTTCATTCCATTCTGTTTTCTGTTTATGGTTGAATGACTGTGGAATAAATATTTTGCAATAAAATATTGTTTTACTACCTTCTCTACTATACAACACTACATTCCAACCTGAAAAATTCAATTCTTATACACCTATGCTACTGCTTTCACCACAACTATTTTGCTTCTAAGGTATGATCTCAAACATTTCACCATTCCATATAATATGTTATGTTTACAGACCAGACCAGTCTTTCATACTCGTAAATGTTACTCAGTATTAGAGGCGTAGGTTGCCCTGGACGTTCCCTTTATAAAAATTTGTTTGTCTGTTTGTCTGTTTGTTTGTTTGTTGCTGCTGTCGGTACGTCAACTACTAAACGGCTTGACCTATTGGGTTGAGATATCAATACGTTAAACAACAACAAAAATACAAAAGATACTGAGAGAAGAAAATAGGTGTGAGAGTATAATATAATTGTTGATATAGGCACAGTTTAAGGAATGATACCCATTCCTTAAACTGTGATATAGGCAACCACAAAAAAATAATACGTGCATAGCTCAGAACGACTGCAACAAATAATGTCTAATTTATTTCAATGGGTACACCAACCGTGCGAAGCCGGGCCGGACAGCTAGTATTATTTACAGAAAGGCCTCTTCGGCGAGAAAAGTCCTAGTTACGCCAAATTCGGCCTTTTTTAGAGGATTTTAGGGTCTTTAACTTTGCCAATAACGTGTTCAAAACAAACAGAGAATTCGGTCACATCTGAAATGTCTGGGTGAACAAAAATAGTATATTATTCAACGAGCGCATAATGATGGCTATTACCCACGAAGATGAAAGTTGCAGTACGAGCCGAAGGCGAGTGCTGTAATCATCTGAGTGGGTAATAGTCATTATGCGCAAGTAGAATACTATACTTTATCTACAACTATTCAAATAACAAAGCAACTCTGAGAGTTCAGAAATATATCTTTGAAAAAAATGAAGGTTATTATATTGCAAAATCACTAAATCTGATTTTAAATACTCATTAATTCCATCGAAAATTTATTGACGAAGATGCCATTCAACGAACAGCTTATAACTTATTTCAATAATTTTGATTGTGAAAATTTGATAAACAATGTTGGATATAACTTTTATTAGCAGGAAAAAAGTCGTGCAATCACATATCAGTCAATCTTACCAGGTATTACATGATATTTCACTTTTCAGTTGTAAAATGAATCATATATACTATTGCAGATTATTCATTTTTTGCTTCCGCTGTAGCGTTCCCCCACCGCGATGATTGATTGTAGTACCCTGTCTCTAGAAGCTAGTTATCAACAATGAAATTCCATGGTTCTGATTGGTCTGTACTAACCTATTCCAATAGCCTGTAGCCATATAAGTGTTAGTGTGTGCCTTAGATCATACAGGATCTAAGGTGTGAGCAAATCTGCAAGTGTCAAGTCCTATTTTATGGTTATGGTCACTCATGATGGTTACTCATGATGATAGTCACTGTTGAGGATGGAAAACAGTGAATTCTTATTTTTCCATGTATTTGTAGAATTAAGATGTTTAAAACTACGAGAACAATATGGTACGGTGGATTTGCGAACTGATAGAACGAATACCTACCTAGTTGAATTTGACAAGACGATGGGATGTCAAATTATTACGCCACCCTACTGTCATTATTACTCTTATTACTCGATTCATCACAATAATGACTGCCATTAAATGTCGAAAATCGAGTGAGCAATGTATGAATGAATCCATAGTTGTAGATAAAATGTTTTATTTGGCTGTCTTTCCATCGAAGGCAAAAAATTTGCGGTGTAATTTTCATCTATGCTGATGCGGACCGGCAGGCGTTGAAATGTTGTTGCGATTAACCCCACTCTTCCGCGGCTTATTATTGTAACCAATCAAATTTGAAAACTCATATATAGCTTTCAGGCATTTGAGTTGAGGTATTGTTGACCTCAAATTTGAATGTTGAAGAAGTTTGTCAGATATATAAAGATTTTTCAAGGACAAAATCTTATTAAAAGTTGATGATGAATTGAATATATTAACATCAAACATCTTTCTTCTAGAAATTTATTATTTGTGCTTCAAGTATAATCTCCCTCTGATACCTATGAAAAATATTTCAACCTTCTATATAAAAAGGATACAGGGTTTAAAAATGGTTATTTATTATACAAGGGAAAAAAGTTGTAAATTTTAGCTCCAGGTTGTGTTGTCTTCCGACGCGTAGCGGAGGGAGACAAAAAACCGTGAGCTAAAATCTAATATTTTTCCCTTGTATAATAATACACTATTTTTTTCTGTGACAAAAAAAAAGTACGAATCATTATTGAGAAGATATTACATTATTTTGAAATCTGAAAATTATCGACGTGAAATTTTAAGTTTTTAACAGTCGGGACACCTGCGCTGTAGGCATCTTTATCATTCTTTTGAAGTAATCAAATATCTGATGTCACTTCTGTCAGTCTAATTCTGTGAATTGATTTCAAAAAATTGCGAATTTAGTGGTTGTTTAGTAATATACGTCATCGCGAAGTCGAATGGAAGATAAATGGCCTTGCAGTTCTTTCTCGGAGACGGTATTATTGACTCAACAGTGTATATATATATGTGATATATATCCGGGAAAAAAGTACTCACTTTTTTCCCACGGAAAAAAAGTAGTTTATGAAAAGTGACATTTTATAACCTGCCAACAGAGATGAAATGCCAAACTTTTATCCCGTCACAGAAAAAAATATATAACGATGTTTTGCTGAAAACTGTTGCGATTGGTACTGCGTTTCACCTCATTTTACGGTTAAGGGGAATATCGAGGGAACTTGACGGGTAATTAATGTAGAATCAGACAATGCAATGAAATACAGGGTGGTCCATTTAAAAAACTTGACATGCGTAGTAGCTTTTCTAAATCACAACAATGTCTTGATTCATTAGTCATCATGTGAAAATGAAGATTTCCATGAACGATCTAGAGCTCTCGAACTTATTCACCTCCTTCAAATATTAGCTTCTGAATGTTTCAGATTATATAAGTATGAAAATATTGAAATTTATTCAAAGATAGATTTTGCTCAAAAAATTCCGAAATCAATTATTATCTCAAAAAATCCGTCAGATATAGGTAACTATAGAGGAATACAAGACAAAATTGATGAGAAATTGACGTGAATTCAGAAAATGGAATAATTAACAGCGTGTTCCATTCGTAATAACAGTCAGTATTGATTAATATATTTCAGACGAATAGAGAATGCTTGTTTATCGATGCATACCAATTTTGAGAATTACCTGTCTTTCCGTTCTCCAGATACTCCTAATAAGCCATTATTTGCATTACGATATCATTATTATTATTATTCATATATCTTGGAGCACACGGAAGTGAGGATAGGGAGAGGAGGTAGAGGTGTTGGCATTTTTTTCAAACTTATTGAGGTTCTGAGTTCTTGGTAATACTTCCATTGGCAAATAATTCCAAAGCTTTTTCGTTCTATAGACATGGAGTTTTGGTAGAGTGTTGTTCGACATATTTCAAGGTGTATTAGGGAAAGATGGGCTGACTGGACCTGTCGAGTTCGTCTGCAGAGATTTCTGAGGAATATTTTCCGTGGAAGTATATATAGAAAAGTTAAAGGTCGCCGACTTCTCTACGGTGTTTTAATGAGGTCGAAGTATTACTGAGTGTGGCATCACCCACCAGACGAATGGCTCCTTTCTGGACGGAATCTTAGAACATCAGCGTATGTTTGAGTGCTGAACCCCATATGTGAGAACAGTATTCTAAAACTGGCCGTATCTGTGCTTTGTAGACCTTGAGAAGCCGTTGAGGTATAAAGTAATTTTCGCGCGGAGTGAAAATCCGAGTTTCTGCGAAGCTGCTTTCGCGATGGATCGAACATGATTCTCCCATGAAAGAGTATTGCTGATGAAAATACCTTTATAGTATGAATATAGTATGGTTTTGGTAGGAATACTGGTTCCAGACATTGTTATATCAGACATGCTGAGTTCTGTCTCTCTATAAAGAAAAATACAGGGTTCCGTTTTGGTGGCGTTGAATTGATCTAGATTGTTGGTACTCTATAGGTAGTAATTTGTCGTCATGGACAGCGTTGACCTGCCTTCGTCGTAAGTTCTTGGTTACCTGGAACAAGTGGGAATTCTAGAAGGAAACGCAGTATGGAGAGTTCTATCGTCTGCAAAGCTGTGGATACGGCAAGTGGTATTGAATCTGAATGAGATAAATCATCCGCCATATTAGATCCGCCATCTTGAATTTACCAATTTCGACGAAAGAATATCATAATCTCCGACCTCAAAAACCCTATCAATCCAGATAGATAATTAGAAAATGAACTCGTTTGCCATATTGGATCCGCCATCTTGAATTTACCAATTTCGACGAAAGAATCCTTATCTCCGACCTCAAAAACCCGAGCAAAAACCCTTTCAATCCAGATACCAATTTTGAATAGAAGCGGATCATGATAATTAGAAAACTATCGTTTGCCATATATTGGATCCGCCTTCTTGAATTTCCAAATTTCGACGAAGAATAAGAATTCATGATCCCGAGAACCCGCAGATACAAATTTTGAATAGATTTCGTCCGCCATATGGGATCCGCGATCTTGAATTTACCCTTCCTGCTTTCTGAGGGGGGTAATCACCCCTTCTAGCTCCCATGGATGTGCACCTGGTAAGGATGAAATGTTCAAAATATAACACCTAGGTATAGGTACCTATTCAGGCCTGGAATGATTTCTTCCCAAGTATTTATGGCTGTACCTATCGATTATGAATCACTACAGTGAAAAGTAGTGGTTCGGTCAATCATAATAATTAATGAAAATGAAATAATATACCTATATCGAAAACTATGTCAAAATACCCATGTCAGTTCTATAACATAACATAATTACAACATTTGATTATTTTAGAACGTTTGGAAATTGCTGTGTACATCAACTTCACGAAATATCGATCTCTGGTTTAGGTAACTACCCTACCATCGAGTATTTGAATTATAGTTATGAACGAATGCATCTCTTGCTCTTCCTGTAAAATCAATAATTCTCGACAGTATTTCACTATACTTCACTATCGAGCTGCGACATCTGTGCGTGTCCTACTCAACTATCTAAATTTACTTTGGCGAGTCACTGCAATGCAGTTTCCTGTATCGCAGTTTCCTGTATCATTTCGATTTCGACTTGATCTGATGATTTACCGTCCGATAAAATACGGTGTCGACGAGTTACGGTTTCTACGAAATACAGATCTGCTGAATTACCAGTTATTCAATATGGAGAATTAATGTTGATGAAATACGGGTTTGACAAATTACTGATTCTATGAAATACGGATCTGATGAATTACTGTTTCTATAAAATACGGGTTTGACAAATTACAGATTCTATGTAATACGGGTGTGATGAATTATCGTTTCTATAAAATACGGGTTCGATGAATTACTGATTCTATGAAATACGGATCTGATGAATTACCGTTTCTATAAAATACGGGGCTGACAAATTACTGATTCTATGAAATACGGATATGATGAATTAACAATTTGATAAAATACGGGTTTGATGAATTACTGTTTCTATGAAATACGAATCTGATGAATTACCGATTCTACGAAATACGGTTATGATGGATTATTGATTTGATGAAATACGGTTCTGGCAAATTACGGTTTCTACAAATTACGGTTTCGCTAAATTACAAATTCGATAAGTGTTCACTCTGATAGATTGATGTTTTGATGAAATACGGATCTGAAGAATTGCTGTTTCGATGCTCTACAGGTTCTATACGATATTGTCTCGATATAATACGATTTTGATAATTTACTGTTTCTATGGAATACGGTTATGATGGATTACCAATTCTAAAAAATAAGGTATGATGTTTTACTTCTCTATGAAGTACATTTCTTCGTTTAACTGTTTGATGAGATACATTATGATCCTTTATATTTTGATGAATTATTGGTTCTATGAAGTACAGTTTCTACAGAATGCCATTATGATAGAATTCGATTTGATGAAATACGGTTTTGATACAATACGATCTGACGAAATATATGTACCCCATCAAGAGAAGCGCCACGTTACTTTCAACGAAACCACTAGTGATTGATAAAAAACATTTGAGTTATGATTGAAAAAACAATTTTTCAAGGAAATATTAATACCCTGTCTCTCGAAAATGAAGCACACATGGTTATATAAACTTTATTTTCTGAACTATCACAAGAAAGTTTGTTGCACTTATTCACTGACACCCTGTATATGGTGTTTGTCACGGACGTCATTACTTGATCCTGGATCACCCTGTGAATTTGCAAATTGAAGATGAAAAGTTTTCAGTACTTTACGACATATCTGAGAATACTTTCATTTCCATATGAGTAATTTTTCACAGTTATATATTTTTTCCCAAGAGATGAACTTGTGTTCGGTGATAGTGGTAAGGGAACAATGCTGGCGCCTATTATTCAATTCCGAAATCTTTTGAAGGTTATACAATATTGTATAACAGCCGAAAGATATTTTTCTCAGTGATAATATACAGGGTGGGGCATCGTATACGAAACGGTCTCTATGTGGAAAACCATGCAATATTCTACAATTATTTTCAAGTGGCTGGATAGAGAAAATTCATTCATGTACAATTTCAGATCATTTCGAGATATACAGGGTGTTCCATAAAAAAGATATACGTATCGAAGTTATATTTTTTTGAATGGAACACCCAATATTTTTTGTCTTTTTCGGATTCCGCAGCACAAATGGAGGTGAGTTTCTTCGTTTTCGTTTTCGAAATATTTGAAGAATTGGTGAATTGTATGGTACATGAAGATAATTTTTATTTGGCTCTGTAAATAATTCTGAACCTTCGTGATGGCTTCGATTGTTTGAAGAAAGATTAGAAATATACCTTCATTCTTATTTCAATGTCAAAATTCATACAGGGTGATAACAAAATTATGGTTGGAAACTTACAATTTATGAAGTTGAAAAACTTTGTTATTTCAAATGGCACACCCTGTAGATAGCTACAAATTCTGACGTAGAATTTGATTACCTTCCGACCTGTATCCTGGTTCCCTATGAATAAAACCAATGAATTTCTAGATATTGGCGACTTTATTCAAAACGGGGATTATAATTAATCATTTTCATTCTCAAGTCGTTGACATTTGGATATGTCGAAAATATATCTGGTGGTTATCGTCATAACAGTTCCTAATAAAAAATAACACAGGAAAAAAACTTGTGATGAAGGAATAAATTAAATTAAAAACATTCAAAAAAATATAACTTCGATAAGTATCTTTTTTATGGAACACCCTGTATATCTCGAAATGATTCAAAATTTTACATGAACAAATTCTATATCCAGACAGTTGAAAAGAATTCTGAACTATTGTATGGTTCTCCACATTAAGACTGTGTCGTATACGATGCCCCAACCTGTATATTTACAAAATTCCTCATAGACAAATTTGAACCAAATGAATAAAGATATCAATAATTGGAAAATTGTTTCTGGGTCTATTGAATTGAATGAAGTAATAAACATCGATAAATAGGATAATATAAAAATGTTCGATACCATATTACTTTGATTGCAACCTTCTTATCAAATACGTAACATAATGAAATCACTGAATTGTTTACAGGCAATTCAACGCGATTTTGCATAAGAATAAATCATTGCGCCATAATCTAAAGAAAATAACAAAAAACATTGTTTGAGCCATAATCGTGAAAACATATTTTTATCTCAGAAAAAGATACCTATAGTCATTATATCTCTACATGGTTAAACAATAAAAGTTCTTTGACAATTTGAAGATGTCTAAATATAGGTTTGGTATTTTTCTGAATGAGTATACAGGGTGATTCACATAACAACCGACATAGGGCAGGGGCATTTAGGGGGTCCCAAAATATGGTAATTTAACGCAACTTACCTCTATACCAAGTTACTTTCCTAAGGAGTTATAGGCATAGCACTAACAGCATGTCAACTTGCTCGTTAAAAGAAAAAACTTCCTGTTCATTTTAAAAACACTCAAACAACAATTACTCAATTGAACAACTCACTTGCCTCATTGTCAAGTTTGACGTTTATTTTCATAGCCAACTTTGGAATTTTCGATGATTTTAAATAACACACCTAGAGCGCGCGTTTTCAGTTATTCGAGTTTTTAATGAAAATGATGAGGTTTTTCGTAAAATTACTAGAGTGAGAAAGGTTTAAGAATTAAATTGCCCACAAAACAAAGCAAAAGATTTTTGAAATCCATCAAGGGTTAACAAAATTATGTTGAATTTTGATGGTGCGCCACCCGGTATACCCCCCTTTACAAATTTCAATCAAACTCTGGTTACTGTCAAGTAACGCCCTAAATACATCCACAAAGTGTCACAAATTTGATTGCTTTAAGTTCAAGAATAACGAAGATATTGATTTTTTTCAAAATTTATAACTACACTTTCAAAGCCTATATCTCCTTAGGGAAGCAACTTGGTATATAGGTAAGTTGCGTTGAATTACCATATTTTGGAACCCCCTACATGCCCCTGCTCTATGTCGGTTCTTATGTGAATCACCCTGTATATCATGATATATCCTCTCCTCGTTTCTCTGAGTAAAAATATTCGTATCACCTAGATATTTCGATATTCTTGTATCGAGAACAAATCAGATGATTTACATCATGATGGAAGCCTATAGATAGAATATAATGAATAGTCAGTGACCGCATGTTTGAATAAGAAATGGTGTGTGGAAGATATGGAAGAAGAATGAAGGATTATTGGGAAATATGAAAACGTTTGTGATAAGTTCAACTGACATTCGATTAAATCTTCACTTTAGGTTTCTAAAAGTGTGATTTCAATAATATTAATATCATTTGTCCTCCCAAGTATATCAAAGCGATACTCATCCTTTGATTTATGGAATCCCAAAGAATAGAGAAATTTATCAAATACTGTCTGTAATAGTAATGGAGAAGAGAAATACAGGTATGTAGAAAAATATCAAAGCTAAGTGAAAATTTGATATTTTTCTATATACCTTCAATACAATACAAATGGTCACTGACAAGCTGAATTTTTCATTCAGGCTCTCTGATAGGAAAATTCTTTGAACGCAATGACATTTTGGGACAAATCATCTGATTTGTCCTTTCTACACGTATATTGAAATAATATTCATATTTTTATTTCATAAAAACGAGGAGAGGAAATCTCAAGAAATCTGGAAAGAAGAGAAAGGACCCCGCACTTTTAGTACGTAAAATGGTTCTCGGTGAAATTTTCTGAATTTTCAGTATGTTGTAGAATTCGATGAACTGATTGAACCTGCAGAATCGTAAAGTTCTTTGATGAACAGATTCTGAGATACAGGGCGTTGAAGTTACAAATCGGTATTTTTCATTTAATTATTTTCTCGAAATTCAAAGATGCCAAGTACAATTTTTTTCGCTCATATCATCAACGAACCTCCATATTACTCAACATAATTCAGATGGTTCAGATAATGTAATCGTTTACAGAGTGAAACATATAAACATTTCAGTGATGTCTGAAAATTCGATGTAATAATGAAATATCGAAAAAATAATTTAGGCATGCAATATACTATTCTCATTCCATCATGAATCACAAATCATACATTTCATACAGGGTGATTTGAAAAATTGGTGACACCTAAGACCGATTTATTCATACACATCCTGTATATTCGAGTGAATCGTTAGACTCCCAAGATAGCTGATACCGTATGAACATGATTTCGTTGAGATAGGTATATAGGGTGATCATGAAGATTTTCGATGATGAAAATGACAAAAAATCGTGTTTTTTGAAATCACCCTGTTATTCATGATTAACTCGGTGAAATTCCCTAATTATTTTTTAATATATCCATCATTCGCTCCTCAACGCTGTCTTGAAAATTCAGTTTCCTATCATGACGGGTGTCATAGCTATTAATTCAGGAACTTACCATTTGCATGAAGAGTTGAAGAGACTTGTTCAGTTATATTCGCATAGTGGCCGATATTTTTCACAAATAGTGAAACGTGAGAATGTGGAGACGAAAATAAGTTTAGTATTCATATACAGGGTGAACATTAGAAATTCAATAACAATTGAAGATATATGAATTTAATAATATTAATATAATGTACAGATAGTTAGGCGAATTTCGTTGGTATACAAGCTCTGCCAAAATGAAAAACGAACAATACCTAGGAGATGGGAGAATGATTCGGTCTTTCACGCTTCCATTTCTAATAGGGAGAGTTGAATCCTGGAATCGAAATTCGCCTAACTATCTGTACATTATATTAATATTATTAAATTCATATATCTGCTATTGTTATTGAATTACTTATGTTCACCCTGTATATGAATACTAAACTCATTTTCGTCTCCACATTCTCACGTTTCACTATTTGTGAAAAATATCGGCCACTATGCGAATATAACTAAACAAGTCTCTTCAACTCTTCATGCAAATGGTAAGTTCCTGAATTAATAGCTATGACACCCGTCATGATAGGAAACTGAATTTTCAAGACAGCGTTGAGGAGCGAATGATGGATATATTAAAAAATAATTAGGGAATTTCACCGAGTTAATCATGAATAACAGGGTGATTTCAAAAAACACGATTTTTTGTCATTTTCATCATCGAAAATCTTCATGATCACCCTATATATCTCAACGAAATCATGTTCATACGGTATCAGCTATCTTGGGAGTCTAACGATTCACTCGAATATACAGGATGTGTATGAATAAATCGGTCTTAGGTGTCACCAATTTTTCAAATCACCCTGTATGAAATGTATGAATTGTGATTCATGATGGAATGAGAATAGTATATTGCATGCCTAAATTATTTTTTCGATATTTCATTATTACATCGAATTTGAGACATCACTGAAATGTTTATATGTTTCACTCTGTAAACAATCACATTATCTGAACCATCTGAATTATGTTGAGTAATATGGAGGTTCGTTGATGATATGAGCGAAAAAAATTGTACTTGGCATCTTTGAATTTCGAGAAAATAATTAAATGAAAAATACCGATTTGTAACTTCAACGCCCTGTATTTCAGAATCTGTTCATCAAAGAACTTTACGATTCTGCAGGTTCAATCAGTTCATCGAATTCTACAACATACTGAAAATTCAGAAAATTTCACCGAGAACCATTTTACGTACTAAAAGTGCGGGGTCCTTTATATTATCTACCCCCACGATTAAAATACAGACAAAAGGTGATATAATTATTGACATAACAAAATGTTTTGTTTTTCCTCAGCAATATGTTTGGTGAAAACTATATCGAAACCATCAAGAAGTATATAAAAAATATAATGGAGGAATCCAGAATCCAACGCAGCCAATAATCCACTTTGTAAACCAAGTTCATTTGAAATATCCCGCGTTTTATCTATTACATTGTGAGTTGTTGAAATGGCACTCGTTACTGTGATTAAATAGGTATATCCTCATAATCTCAATCAAACTATCAGAGAGTGAACACAATTCGATTGAAGAACACATTCCTGCACAAGCAGTCATTTTCTGAAATCATTCCAGAGCTACAAGTATCTACCTCATTCGGGTTGGTCCATTCTATTAGACCCATTATTAAGTCTTGGCGGTTTCTCTCCTTTCAAAATAGCCTGGATCTCATCCAGTGACCGACCTTTGGTTTCAGGTACAACAAATATAGTGAAAAGTGCAATGAAAAATCCGCAAGCAGCAAACAAGTAGAACGACACATACAAGCCATACGAATCACTCAACCACTGATAAAGCTGCAACCCAACTATTCCTCCCAGAATGAACATAGCGTCCGATAGAGTCATTCCTATGGCTTTCAGGTCAGTCGGGAATATTTCAGCAGTCACCACGATGGGCACCAGTCCGATACCTATCTTGAAAACGGCTCCATAAACCATAACAGAAGCTATGGGTATCCAGCTCACACCATCCACATCAACACCCATCTGCTTCAAGTTGAAGTAAACAGCAATGCTCAGAAGGCACAAAGCGGTGAGAACACTGGAGAAAATAAGTAACACTTTCCTTCCGTAGTTGTCGATCTGGAAAGAGGCGAACATAGCTGCGAGTAACATGAGTGTAGCGAAGAGAATAGCTGCAATTGGAGGGTCCATATAAATTGAACCAGCAGCTTCAAGAATGAGGTGCAGATTCATTAAGATGACTGTGTAGGCGCATAAGTGTTGTCCAGCGTTCAGCACTGTCATTATCAAGATGGCTTTACGGTTGCTCGATACAGTCAGCAAATCCCAAAATTTTCCTTTGTTCTTTTGTTGTTCCCTCAAAACTTCCACCAAGTCATCCATTTCTTTTGTAGCGTTCGTGTATGGCTTGAAATATTTCAGCGACTCAAGTGCTCGCTCTGGTTTATTCTTCGACAGGAGATAAAGTGGTGATTCAGGCACTCGTGAGAAAATGAGTAGTTCAGTGCCTGCTACGATGACACCTATTATCGATGGGATATAGTATGGCAAGTAGGGGCCAACACTGTAGACGATCAGGCACCCCAACAACATCATGATGTAAATTATGCTAGATAGGAAGCCTCTGATTTTCTGGTCTGCTATTTCCGCAATGTACATTGGTGCAGCCACGAATGCCATGTTGCCAGACATTCCGCAGAAGAATCTGGCCACGAAGAAGTACCATATATTGTTACCGAAAGCTTTTGCGATCCAAGCCAGCAGAACTACGCAAGAAGCTAGGAGCAGGGATTTCTTCCTACCAATTTTGTCTACGAGGTATATTGTTATCGGCAAACCACAGAAAGAACCGAGTAGCAAGGCAGTTTCTAGATATTCGGCTTCATGTTTTGTCGTTTTTATGTGGCTTTTATCGCTGATAAGGTAGGGGATGAAAGGAGCTGTCCATCCATATGTCATTCCATCGGAAATGGCGAATAGTGTACCTGGAAGCAGTTTTCAGGTCCAATTAATGGGCATGACGGAAATGAAAATAATTTCACTTACCCGATATGGCTGCCACCATTTGTGTCGAAGTTCCCTTGAAATTTTGTAGTAAGCTCATTTTACCCTGAATGTACTTCTTCGTGTTTTTGTAAAAAAACTTCACATCACTATTTGAGGAACGATGCTTCTCAAATAAGAAAAGAACATAATAAACTGATATAATCTCCAAATATCATATAAGTACCAGATTCATAGAAACGCATGTGTTGTATTTATTTTTGGTTTGTGGTATCTTCAATAGATTACATAATATGGCATACCGCATTCTAATAGTCCAGTCGATGATTTCAAATTCTGTAATTCACCAGAACATGTTTGAAAATCATTATGTACCCTCTGGATATCCCTGAAAGTGATTACACCGCATCTCAAGTGGAGTAAAATGTACGCAAAATTCAGTACCTTTCTCGAAAAACAGATGGAAATGGAGGTATAACCAGTTTTGTCCTTCACAATACAGTGGGGTATATATTTTCCATTAGAATATTATTGAATGTCATTTTGGAGAAAAAATTTTTAATTAAGGAAAAACAGATGAAATGAAGATTTCTTATGTTTCTTGACGGATATCACCTTATACAGGGTGTACCAAAATTACATAGACAGATTTCAACCACTGATTCTAGAAACAGAAGTACTAAGTAAAAAAACTTCATATAAACATGGGTTCAGAAATAGTCCCCTGAGGGGTTATAGTCACCTGAAGGAAAGCTCGAGATGATGGTTTCATGAATGTATTTCTGAAACTCTCTGTGATGAAGAAATCAAAGTTTGTTCATCATCCTATAACTATTCATGTCTTATTTGAAACCGTTAAGAATTTTCCTGAACTTTGATCAACCCAACCAACATTTTAAGACAATTATACCAAGCAGAAAGGAACAATTACTTGAAGAAGTCGAAATTTACTAATTTCCGATAGAATATTCTACCTTTCTGCCCTGTAAAAAAACTAGAAAGTTATAGATCATGTTGTAAAATGCATGATAATGACCTCAACATTTTCTATAGAAACCATCAACCTCATAGGTCAATTGCATAGTTGGAAACTACTCATTACAGACTCCAAACATAACTTCATGGTCCTAGTGGGCATTCAGTTATTGATTGGGCAATATTCAACATCAAAATTACCAGTAAAATGTCTTCAAGGCCCTCGAACTTTCAGGATATTCATTGGATTAAAACTTGACCGGATTCTCACTTCATAAACGTTCATATAGTCAGGGAATAATCGGATGGAGAAAATAATTCTGTTTCACCCATATTTTACCACTTGAGTAGAAGAAGTTTCTTAGAATTTTTTAACCTTATTAGCACCAACTTCATTTCCGATTCAGGAAACATTACTACTATGAAATCCTTATAGAACGAAGTGTCCTTGGGAGAGTCGAAAATACCAAAATCAATCCAAAAATCATGATCTCAAAGTTGATTGCTATTATTGACCCTGGTGCTTCGAGGTCGACAAATATTTCGAAATGATCATTCATTTCTGAAAGGAAGAAAATACTGAAGACAAGCGCAATGTACCTATGAGTTTTGAATGTTTCATTCTTCATGACCAGTGAGTGGTTCAGGTAGCTCTCCACTTGAACGCTTCTAGAGCGAATCATAATAAATCTGGTTATCTGAGTGTCGACTCCAACGAAGCTTGTGGCTCCGACGGAACCCCACCGATTGTTCTCAAAAAATATGCTCCCGAACTTACACCCGTTTTCTGCATGTTGTTCAACTACTCTCACAAATTGGGGATATTCCAATCCAACTGTATACCCCTGATTTTTCAAATGTGGATCTTGTCCTAAGGTATACAGTGTGTCCCACTTACCATGCTCACCATGGGTATGTTTTTAACGGTGAGAGATACGAGGTCGGTTAAATGACACCAAATGTGGAGTTTGTCAAGGCCAACTATAATGTGAAAAAATATTTTGATAAAATCTATTCGTTTTTGTTTTATACGCAAAAAACAGATTTTGATCATTTTCATGTCTCCTACGTAACTTCTTTATTTATCAAAATATTCGAATAGGAATTTCACATTCTTATGGCAGTTTTTTAAAGTGATTTCGAAAAAAATATGAAATTTATACCAACTCTTCTAGAATTTGAGAAATCAGCACCAACTTTAGTTCTTCAAATGTAGGTCATAGCTCACTATGACATAGTTACAAATAACTTTTTTTTTCTCCTACCGATGATATGTCGCAGTAATAGTTTTGTGTTGATAACAATGGAGTTATCGTCATTTATACAAAAACAGAAAAGTATTCGGAAGCTGTCATCTTGAATTTATGAATTTCAACAAGAAAATCATGATCTCCGACCTCAAAAACCCCAATTCACCAATTTTGAATGGAATCGGACCAAATCTTGTCCGCCATCTTGGAGCAGTCATTTTTTTTAATTTCAACGAAGATTCCATAATGTATTGTGGACAAGATTTGGTCTGATTCCATTCAAAATTGGCAAGTGGGGGTTTTTGAGGTCGGAGATCATGATTTTTTCCTTAAAATTTATAAATTCAAATTCCAAATAATTTTTTGTTTTTGTATGAATGACGATAACTCCGTTGTTATCAACACAAAAGTATTACTGCGACATATCATCGGTAAGAGAAAAAAAAGTTATTTGTAACTAAGTCATAGTGAGCTTTGACCTACATTTGAAAAACTAAAGTTGGTGCTGATATCTGAAATTCTAGAACAGTTGGTATAAATTTCATATTTTTTTCAAAATCACTTCGAAAAACTGCCATGAGAATGTGAAATTCCTATCTGAATATTTTCATAAATACTTAAAGAAATTACGGAGGAGACATGAAAATGATCAAAATTTATTTTTTGCGTATAAAACAAAAACGAATAGATTTTATCGAAATATTTTTTCACATTATAGTTGGCCTTGACGAACTCCACATTTGGTGTCATTTAACCGACCTCGTATCTCTCACCGTTAAAAAAATACCCATGGTGAGCATGGTAAGTGGGACACACTGTATATGGGTCAGACAGGTCGTACGTTTGATCAGCGCATTCATGAACATAAGATAAATTTTATGAAAGAGAAAACAAATTCAACATACGCCAACCATATATTAGAAGAAAACCATAGTTTTGATGATAATTTCGAAATTCTGCACGTAGAAAATAAAGGACTGGAACTCAATCATTCTGAATCATTAGAAATCAACGAACCCAAGAATTTTGACATTCTACTTAATGATCAATCAGACCTCAATAGTTGAATTTGTTTTCTTAGTGAGTAATAATATGTATTTGCTATCAACTCTTTCAAGTTAACCCAGTATACCGTAATTTGATGTAGATATTATGCCTTATTTCCGAAAATGGAGGTTTATCGTACCTGTCCACAGGTAACTAATCCTTCAGGTTGGGGAAGTAGCAAGCCAACGTTATATAGTTTAGTTCATTGTATATACCAGTATATCACCTGACGAAGCTACTGTGTTAGCGAAACATGTCGTGTGTTTGAGAATTTTGTGAAAATCTTATCGTTTGTAACGGCCGAGTCAAATAATAAAAAAAAAAGTAAAGTCGATCGTGAAACACGGTACATATATTTGTTTTCCAAACCCAACCGAATGACAGTAAACCATGTAGAAATCTCAGTAAACCCTCCCATTAGTAGGTGATGAATAACGTCAGAATAACTAAAATCAGATCACTATCCGACTAGAATCAGAGCAAATTCACCTAATTGTTCCCTCGACCTATTGGTCCGAATACCCAGATATTCTCGTCTTCTGAATTACTTCCCAGTTTTTTCCCTATAATTCGAGGTAGATAAGACGAAGGTCGAAATGGCGTACTTATGTCATGTCTAAAATGTTTGTTGGGAAAGGCTTGGGACAGTTTTTCCCCCAAATTCTATATTTATGTAATTTTTGGCAGTTCGACCAGGAAATATGGAATAAGCATCATTTTCATTCAAAAATGTCACTCCCGTTCAGTTTCGATAAAACTCGCCATTTTCGAGATGAATCAATTTCAAAAGTCTGTAGCGTGATAAGAATAGTATCTACCTTTTCCATACCATATTATTTTTCAATTCTCATCTTCATTGCACCCATCATATTCTCAATCAACCATCCAAAGTAGATCATACAAATGAGGGGTAATTTCGATCAAATCATGATTTTTAGGAAAATTCGGTACCCTATATTAGAGGAAAGATCACGATATTTATGACGCAGCAGAATTTCTGAATCGATATATCTCGAGAATGAGTGAAAAATTATCACCCTGTAAAAACGGATCCTCACGAGCTGCTGCGGGCTTATATGTGTTCAAGTGTTTATAAGTGAGTATCTCACTCACTCTCATTGTGGTAAACACGTATAACAAAGATGGTAAATGAAGAAGGAAAGTAACTCAAATGAAACTCGTATAACTGTGAGATGTCATCTTTTGGAATTCAATTGGTTATATTTCGAATTCCATCTTTCAACTATAATCTTGTTCCATTTCGAATCTATAAGGTGACCTTTTTGAAACGAATAGAGCGTTTCGAAAAGGTAACCTGTTTCACGTTGAAAACGTTGACTTTTCACGTTCATCAGATGACATTTCGTGGTTGAAATATTCTATTTACCTGTTATAGGATGTTTCTGAGTGGAGACTGGTATAACTGTTTTTTTCTGTTTGGAAATCGGTTAACGGTCGGGGATTATGTTCATTTCACATAATTCAGTTTTTTTTTTTTTTTTTTTTTATCGCTTGGAGCGCACGAAAGGGAATCCCTATAATGTTCAGAGAACATCGTGCGTTCCTAGGGAGGATAGGGATAGGAGGTAGGTATTGGATTTTTTTTTGAACTTCTGGAGATTATATGTTGTTGGGAATACTTCCTCAGGCAATGAATTCCAGAGCCTAGCCGTTCTATGGATGAAGGAGTTTTGATAAAGTGCTGTTCGACATCTTTCGAGGTTGACAACGAAAGGATGTGCTGTCTGGGCTTGTCTAGTTCGTCTGACTGGTATTGCTAGTGAAGGGATGATAGCAGAGATGTATGATACCTACAATTCCCTCCGAATATGAAAGTGATAAGTCGAATAGTTTTGAAGAACTGGGCAAACAAATTTGCAAATTTTTTAATAAAACACCCTGTAACTCAGACAGGAGACATATTTTATCTAGGTGATTTGGGTTGAATCTTCATATTCTGAGTTTGGGATTCTATGAAATATTTCCGATTATTAATGAAACACCCTGTATATACTCAGTATACTTTACATTACTTTACTACTTACTCCAAAGTGAAGTTTTTCATCGAAACTGTAGGGTATGCAAGTGCATCACATGAGCGAGATACTCAATATTTTAATTTGCCAACGATAAAAATGCTTCCAATTTGGAGTATTTGTACTTCCTGTCACTACCTTGGATTATTAGTTAACAAAGTTGCCAAACATTGCGTCAGTGAATGAGGGTTCACGAATCACAAAACGAAAACAAGAAACCTTCATTTCTTTGAATCTTTGTCCATACCTCTTGTGAATTTTTAAGAAGCAAATAAAATTATATGAATCAAATGAATACATATACACCATGTTCAAGATAAGGCTACGGAGACATTCTTATCTTGGACATACTGTATACGCAATAGTGATCAGTGAGGTAGCTCAAAAATTCAAAATTCGATCCAAATTTAATGATATTCCGATACATTAGGAATTCATCGTGAAAACACAAAAACGCTCTGATGCAGTTCAACTTCCTGTAGTTCCTCAATATATCCTGTACTTGAGGGTATGTGAACAAATATGCCCCTCAAATTTCTAGAAGAACTTTCAAATACTTCACCTTTTCGAAAAAAAAATCATCACCCTGTAAAAAGGGTTCCTCACGAGCTGCTGCGGGCTAATATGTCTTTACATATCAGGTATCCGTAGACGACTCACGATTCTGATGGAACAAGTGTTCATAAGTGAGTGAGATGACTCATTATGGTGAACAAGTATGTGAGATGATAAATGAAGAAGGGATGGAACTCAAATGATACTTGTATAACTGTGAAATCTTATCTTTCAGGATTCAAATGATAATCTTTCGAATCCCATCTTTTGACTATAATATTGTTCCATTTCGAATCTATGAGGTAGACTCTTTGAAACGAAAAGCGAAAAAGTTGCTGTTTCACGTTGGAAACGTTGACTTTTCACGTTGATCAGATGACATTTCGAAGTTGAAATGTTTCATTCACCTGTTTTTGAATGTTTTTAAATGGAGACTTGTATGACTGGATTTTTCTCGATGTATACATTATCAAATTAGAAGTGTGTTGCGGGTTGAATTCGCACACATTGTACAGGGTGAGTGAAGCTCTCCGCCCTTTGCATAACAGGAAGAGGAACCCTGCGAATGAAAATTTGGACGAGGAAATTCAAATAGCTAAGTAAAAGGTATATTTTTTGTATTCAAACATTTTTCGAACCTTTTCAAACTGGCGGAAATGACGTCATCAAACTTTTTTTCTCACAGAGATACAGTTATGTTGAGATTATGGGAAATATTGTGTATAAGTGTATAAGTGTGTTTATTCTATAGGTATCTATCATTTTTTACATTTGGAAGAGATTTAATTTCATATAATTGTTTAGTTGAGTAGATGACTGATGTTTGGAGAGTCCCATGTAGAGATAGTGCTCATCTCAGATAAATTACCCGATTCAATTATCAAATATTTTAAAAAATCAACAAAATTAAAAACAATGCAAATATGAAACTTCACAGAGTGAAAATAGGAATGAGGAAGATGGAAAATGAAATCGGAGTGATAGCAGTTAGAAGCAGAAAGAATGGATATATCCGTTTTTTCATCCACACTATAGTGGATATGAATAGAGGTCACAAAGCAAAGATAACTACATTTCCGAATTTGTCGTTAGTAAACATCAGATATAGCTGCTGTATGTATTTCATATTGAGAGAGAGAATACAAATGGCTCATTATCACTTGCGAACGTTAACATGGGGGTGCCACAAGGATCTATATTGGGTCCTATGTTGTTCATCATATATATAAATGGAATAAGTGATATAGATCACCCAATAACAATTTCATATTATATGCTGATGATGTATCTCTACTGATATCAATCAAAAGTGATGACAATATTGCTGCCAAGGGTAGTGTAGTACTAGACTCTCTCAGTACCTGGTTTTCTTCCTATAATCTTTACCTCAATCCAACTGAAACTAGCTTGGTGAGATTTCATTCATGGCAAAAACGTGCAGGACCTATGAATCTGGTCGGTGATAATGCAAATCTTGAACAAAAGAAAACTGTCACATTTTTAGGTGTCTCTATATATATGAATGAATGTCTAAACTAGATATCTCAAGGCTCGAATCTTGTCTCAAAATTATCTTCTCCTACATTTCTATCGAGAAATATAAGATTCTTATTGAATAAACAACAACTTTTCAACTTTTACTTTGCTCAATTAGACTCTCGACTGAGATATGCAGTTTGTTTGTGGGGTAATTCAGTAGCAGTGACCGACGTGTTGGTAGCACAGAAGAGGATATTACGATGTATGTTTAATATGCCCAGGAATTCATTTTGTAGACCGATTATCAAGGAATGCAAAATTCTTACTGTCGTATTTATATATTTGGAATGTGTATGTTCGTTTTTAGGAATGAGGAGAAGCTCAATTGAAATAGTGATTTTCATAATTATCATACTGGGCAAAAAATTATTAATATGTACCCTTTGCAAAACTTGAAATCAGAGGGAGAAAGCACCAAAGAAAAGCTCAATTGAAATAGTGATTTTCATAATTATCATACTTGGCAAAAAATTATTATTATGTACCCTTTGCAAAACTTGAAATCAGAGAGAGAAAGCACCAAATTTTTCAGCACTGAATCTTTTCAATAGACTACCGAATAATTTGAAGAATATCGTGAAGATTAACTTTTTCAAAAGCCAACTCAATGAATTCTTGACATCAAAGGATTATTCAACTCGAGGATGTAATAATATTTTACCGCTTTGTTCTCTTGTCTATTCTCATATGGTTTTTGTCCCTATCAAAAGCAAAATAAAATTTATAATTTATTATTATTATTATATTATCAGTTTTTTTTTTGGCAAACAAAAAAGTAATACTTTTCAATAATTCAAAATATCATTTCCTCGTTATATTCATCTGAGTTTGTTATCATAATTCTGTCTGATGAATCTTTTGGCCACACCATCACCATTTCGAATTTATATTCCACTTGATAGGTACTTTCCGAAAAAACCCAAAAAATTTAAACGGTATTCCATAATTACCAACTCAACCTTTTTTTTTTCATGTTCTAGAGAACAAATTTCATAAACAACTTCCATCTCGAAAATATTTTATATTTGTTTGGTTCGTTGGAAGCTATGGGCCTCTGGAGTTGTTTTTTTAAATAAATCTCAACTATCCCCACCGTAATGAGAAACGAGTCGGTCGGATTTTAGTTTCAATCGGTTTCACTATGAATGCAAAATGTCTCCCAATCCATATCGTTCACAAAATAGTTTGTTTTCCTGCCGAGTTTATTTTGATTACAGCGACGTCAGTTGAGATATATTCGAAAATTTCAACATTAGAATTTCAATACCAATATCAACCAAGTTAGGAGAGAAAAAAACTTTCTAAATCAAAGTTGTTCGAAGAAGTATGCTCATAAATCAATCACGAAAAAATATAACTTACAAATTTGCATTTGCAGTTTACTTTTTCTGCTGTGAGCCAGAAGCGGAAAGTTTGAATGACCCTGTCCCTGTACACATAAAATAAACGAATTAAAATAATTTTGGGAATTCTTTTCCGAACTATGATATTTCTATATTTGAATACACACTTACGATGATGATGTTTTCAGAGAATGACGTTCAGGTGATACATTCCAAATAAAATCTATTGTTATGTTTTCTTATCTCGAAAACATCACTGTGTACATAAACCAAGGGAAAATGGAAATCGTTAGAAACCAATTCCCTATAAACTGTGGTCCCGTTATGAAAAATTCGTTGGACTACGATATAAACTTACCTGAGCCGTATTATTATTTTGCTCTTTGATTCTCTCTTCCTGAACTCTCTACAGAATGCTTTATTTTTTCTCGGAGCAACTTCATATCACAAAATACACTGATTTAGTTCCTGAATACCCTAGTACTTATAACCTATTGAGAAAAACTTTGAAGAAAAAACTTTTTCAGTTACTGAAGTTGCTCATTTCAAAATCATTTTATTCCGCCGAGGTTTACCTTCACATCGCTGTGAAAAAAATTCAATTTGGTTGCGGTGTGCCAAGTTATAATTCATAAAACCATTTTTACCACTATTGAAGAGTCATGTTGAATTGGGCGTGGTATTTTCATCTATTCGAATTCTGAAAGTATTCTTGGCATACAGTAGGAGCAAGGTCTCACGTACACTAAGTATCCAGTAATTTTGCGAGACAATCCTTTACAGGATGCTAACGTATACATTCTGAATATTGTAAGATTCAGACGACGTTCATTAAAATTTTTCAAATGGAAAACCCTGTATTTTTCATCACAGATTCATTTCGACATCATTCGCATTTTCATCGCTGAAAAAAAAATCGAAATCGGTTGCGGCGTTTCCAAGTTATGAGTAATTTCCTTATGTTTATCACTATCTCAGGGCTACTTATAAGGCATGGTTCCTTTATTTGATTTGAGTGTGGAAATATTGCTTGCAACATGACATCCGAGGTTCTTTCTACTATATTGGTTTGCGAAATCAGAGCTTGAAACTCTTCAAAAGTTACTGATTCAATATATAGATTCCAGGTAGTGAGAATTGACGGTGTTCTCAGTGATCGGGGAGTTATCGAATATGGTGTGCCTCAGGGAAGTGTTTTAGGACCTCTATTGTTTAACATTTACATTAATGGTTTGTTCTCATTGCGAAGTAGTGGAGACCTAATTGGATTTGCTGATGATACAGTGATTATATATGAAGCCGATAATTGGAAAATTCTCAAAGGTGAAGCACAGACTTCTCTCGGATTAAAAGCTGGCTAGAATATAAACTGTAAACAGTGAATCTAGAAAAAACAAACTACTTACCTATTAGTTGCAACGTGACAAATACGCCTGCATTTGTTAATCTTCAAATGAAAACACATAATCAAAGCTTCACTGTATTGCCTGTTGATGAAATAAAATATCTAGGTGTCATAATTGACTGTCATCTGAAATGGAATTCACACATTACTTATGTTTTGAAAAAATTACGTGTGATCCTCTACAAATTCAGATTCTTTGAAAAAGTATTATCATTCAACCACCTAAAAATATTGTATCGTGCACTGGTTAAAAGTCATCTACGTTATGGTATCGTGGGATGGGAACCTGAGAACCTATATCAACCCTCTAGAGGTCACTCAAAGGCGATTTTTGAAATTGATCCAATCAAGAACTCTAAGGTATCCCTCAGATCAATTGTATGAAGATTTCATTTCATTTATTTATACTGCTAAAACAACAGGCTCCAGCCCAATTACAGAATAACAGTTTTATCACATACAGTTAAAAAGTACACACTTGAAATTACTTCCGAAATTACCTAAAAAAATTAAAAACAAAGAAAGATTCACAGCACAGTCCACTAACATGGTCACGTTAATTATTTTAAAAAGTGGAAAATATACAATAAAGTAGATAATAATTAATAATTAGCAACAGTGCCTTTTATTCTGCTACTACTAGAAATGAAAATGTCAGTATCCCAGCAGTTAATATGCTCATTTACAGATTTCTGGCATCTTACAAAAGGTGAGCAGGATGACACATCTATATAAAAAATATGATTTCGCTTACGTAATCTTACTTCAGGTACATGTAGTTTCATTGCAAAGAGTAAATCAGGTACATTCAGCTTATCATTAACTATGTCTGATACAAACATCACATCCGCGATATTTCTCCGGAGCTGTAGTGTGTTTTTATTCAATTCTGATAGTTGAGTTTTGTATGAAATCATCAAAGTGGATACTCGATATTTCCTGTAATAAAGACTCCTCATGAACTTTTTTTGTACCTTCCCAATCATTTCTGAATGAACAACGGTATGTGGATTCCAGATGACTGAAGCATATTCTAATATTTTTGCAATATGTGTATCAAAGCTAAATTTTCTATCAAAAACTACTTCTAGATCCTTGAATTTTTCTACTTTTTCCAATTTAGTTTCATTCACCCAGTATTCTGTCTCAATAGGATTTTTCTCACGGCTGAATGATATATATTTACATTTGTTCTCATTTAATGACAGGTCGTTCAGCTCACAGAAAGTGGCGATCCTATTGAGATCTTGTTGAAGTAAAAGTCTGTCACTGTCATCCCTGATTACTCTGTATAGCTTCAGGTCATCAGCATAAAGTAAGTATTTTGATGTTATATATTCACCGATATCGTTCACAAACAAAATAAAGAGTAATGGACCTAGTATAGACCCTTGGGGTACACCTGATGATGCAGTGAATACTTCTGATTTTTCTTTATTGAATTGAACAAATTGGGATCTATCAGACAGGTATGACCAGACTAATGATATGAGATTCTCATGTATAGAGAGTTTTCTAAGTTTATTAACTAATGTTTTATGATTCACTTCATCAAAAGCCTTTGTCAAATCAGTGTAAATGGTATCCACTTGCATGCCATGGTCAATAGCAAGTGCTAAGTCATGACTATAAATCATCAAATTGGTGGTGGTTGACTTATGTTTGACAAATCCATGTTGCTCTGGAGAAATTATGTTTTCTACATGGCTGTAGGGCCTGTTGTAAATTACTTTCTCAAAAACTTTGGAAGGCGCAGAAAGGATTGATTGTAACTGGTCTATGGTTCATCATGTCCCTAGGGTTTCCAGATTTATATATAGGTGTACTCGCCCTATTTGGAACAGGTTAGGAAATTTATTTGTTCTTATCGCAATGTTAATGATAGTGGTAAGTGCATTTACTGGCAGAGTTATGGATATAAGGCAATTGTATTATTTCAGTATCATTCTCAAGTACAAAAAAAATGAACATCATGCTCTGTCACCTATTCATAACTACATCTCACGGCAGAGACATCATCATGCGTTTCCACGAATGACCAAGTCTACTTGCCAGCGAACCTTCATCTACATTGCACCAAGGGCGTATAATTCACTTCCTGAAGAACTGAAATTAACAGCTTGCTTCAAAACCTTCAAATATAGATTGAAAAAATTTATACGAGAAAATTCAAGAGCGTGGTGCAACGACATCATAGAACTGAAGAACCTGAATAATGCTTCTTTACATACCCTCAATTCTAGAGTACCTACATACTTTGTTGTTGATAACATGTGTTCATAAACACTTCTACATTCATTTTATTATCGTTTTTATTTCTGAATATTTGATATTTCATAATTATTCATCTCAAGTTTATTTTATTCTGCATTCTGTTTTTGTCAAAGTTGTTCTTGACTCTGTTCTGTTCAACTGTTGAGATGCATCATCTTATTTCCATGTTTTTATCTTAGTGTAATATTAGATTAAGTATCTCGAAACAAGTATTCATTTACTCATCGAGTATCTTTCATTTATTCATTTCAATTTTTAATTCGTTCTTATGTACACTGTTTTGTTCTGGAATATATTATTATTATCATCATTATTACATAGATCATTCAGGTAATTTTGCGATTTATGTGCATTGTCATAATTTATAATATGCCGTAATCTTGTTACTTATGATTCAAACAATATGTACCTATGTGAAACAAAAAAACATGCCAAAAGCACGCAACGCTACAATACAAACAATGGAGTTTTGGATTACGAGAATAAGGACAACTTTTCAAAATTTGGGCCACTTCCATTATCGTTTTTTCCACAATCCAAATCTCCATTTAACTTGAAGGAGGTGAACATAATGATACAAACAATATTTTTCACTCCGCGGGTTTCGGGAAGGAATTCAGCAAAATTTCAAATGAGTTCAAGATATATTTGATTTTTAAAATTATTTAATAGTCTGCAAAAAATCTGTGAAAGTAGCATTTTGGATAAATTTGTCAAAACCCACTCTGTTTCAGATTCAAACTTTCAGAGCCTGTGAATGTTCCTGTAAAAAAATATATGAATGGTCAATGGGGAAATTTGATTATACCGTATAGCAACGCAATATTTCCACAATACAAATGAATGAAACAACTATGAAGTACAAATTACCCCAAAATAGTAGTGAAAATAAAAAAATTATCTGTAACTTGACAACGCCGCAATCGATTTCAATTTTTCATTCAGCGATAAAAAGGCGAAATATGTCGGAATGGATGAAAATGAAATGAAAATATAAAGGGTGTTCCATCTGAAAATTTTTAATGAATGTCATCTGAAGCTTGCAAAATTCTTAATGTAAAATTGAGCACTCTGTTGAAGAAGATGTCGCAAAATTACTGAATTGGTATACATGAGACCTTGCTACTATCGTATCTTAAAAATATTTTCAAAATTTGAATAAATGAATATACCAAGCCCAACTCAATATGACTCTTCAATAGTGATGAGAATTGATTTATCAATTATAACTTGGCAACGCCGCGATCGATTCCAATTTTGTTTACAGCGATGTGAGGGTAAACCTTGGCGGAATAAATTCCAAATAAACAATACTGGGTGTTCCATTTAAAAAAACTCGTCTCCGAGTTGTCCCGCTTTTATAAGACACCCAGTAATGTAGAAAATATTTTTGACATAAGCAACTTCGGTAACTGAAGAAGTCTGCCCTTCAAAGTCTTGCTCTATAGGTAATGGATTTCGAGATATCGAAGAATTACGCACTAAATGGACACACTGTTTATCCAGTAAACACAAACTCGTTGATGAAACGTTGAATAACGGTTGAAATCGTGGAAATAACATTAGTGGTTGAAAACTTCAACGTTGAAATTTGGTTGAAGATAACCGGGAAATTAACACGTTACTTAGAAGTTCCATTCCCAACAATCCATTCCTTTTTTATCATCTACAACCACTATTAAACGTTGAAATAAATCGTTGATTCTTTAAAGCAACAACACGTCATTCTATCTCAATGAAACGACACATTCACAATCTACGGTAGATTCAAAAAACAAATTTTTATTTACTTCATTGTTGAAAATTCACATATTTATAACTTTTGATCTTGATACGTCATTTGATCGTGTACTGATAATGTTGATGAGACGTAGAAAATTACTGATTTGAGAACGTCTATTATTATGTGAAAAAGATTGTTCATTGATGATATTAGGATGCTTCAAACGATCATCAGACGTTAATTTCAGAATTTCATTCGAATCTGGAAATACTGATTCAATCACTGATTATTCATCAACTTTCACACGAATGGTCCTACGTTTGAGATGTTTGCTGAATAATTAAAAGTTTTTCTCGATATTGAAAATAACCAATTATGTACAGGGTGGCTGATATTAGATCCACATCATTGGGATCTCGTGAACTGTAAGAGATGCAGTGTTGGTTCAATTTAGGCAAAACTGTGCAATTTCATGCTTGACAAAATTCCGTTTTGAAACATGGAAAGTTTCGAAAATTCGGAGATATATTGAAAAATTATGATTTTCTAAGACCTCCATTATTCTTTAGTTATTTGAACAAATTAATCTTCATCATAAGAACCTCTCCTTATTCTCTACGAGATGGCGATTCCAAATTCGAAATCTGACGTTTCTTCTTCCAGAAACCATCATCAACAAATGTTTTTTTAAATATGGATTTGGATTTTTCAATCAATTTTTGTTACTTTTGGATAGCGAAAGCTGGGAGCTATCACAAATCTCAATTTTCGAATGTTTCGTTGAAAAAAATCACAGTTTCCTATTGAATATTGGAAAAAAATGCAGAAATTGTCAATTTTTGTAAACGAAACTATCGAAATTGAAATTTTTAATAGCTTATGGGCTATCCAATGGTTAGAGAAAATGAAATCACTGTATACCACTTTAAATTTTAATTCATGTGGAAATGGCGTATTTTGGATTGATATTTATCACTCCCTCTGGAAAAATTCGATTAAGTCAAAAACAAGGTGTCCTATCGACATTGACAAGAATGACTCCACCTCCTGAGAAACCGAAACTTTGACAATGATGAAAATCTTCGAGTCGGATTTCCCATTTCCCTCCACTTTCTGTACACATTTTCAAAATTATGAGTATGAGAACCGTACCGTCATTTTGGAACGTGTATTCCACATGGTAAACTACTTCTCATTGAATCGGCAGAGTTCTCAACGGTGAACTAACGTTTATTCGAAACGTTCATTGAACTGTTGAAATGAACTTTAATCAAACGTTTCATTGAGGGTATTTGATAACCGTTGGAATAAAAAAAACGTGAAATATATGTTTTCCAACAACGTTGGTTAATTGTCATTAAACATCGTGTAATCAATCCGTTTACATCTCGCCGACGCTCACACCAATAGTTTAGGTACAAATATGAGTAGTCGAGCATGATCAAATGTGAAAATGAGCACCTCACTGAGGAAAAAGTGGAACAGCTGAGTGAAGGAAATACATCGACAACAAAGCAGGTTAATAAGGTAGGTATAATAATAATAATGATAGTTATTATTGGGATGTTGATAAAATAATGATTGTAGACACAATAATTACGGGAAATGATCTGACTAAAACGTCGAAGAAACGTTAGGAATACCGAAAATTCGACGATTGAAAATTGATCCGAAGTGAACGTCAGAATATATTATTTAGCAACCTGTTTAAACCATCTCTAGCTGTCGCGTTGGACATTTCGGAAGCATTCGACCGTGTTTGGCACGAAGGACTCCTCCACAAACTACCATCATACGGCTTACCACCTCAGCTATGCCATCTCTTATCGAGCTTTCTTTCAGGCAGATCGCTTCACGTGGTGGTGGACGGTGTATCGTCTGATACCTTTGGCATCAATTCCGGCGATCCACAAGGATCAATTTTGGCACCAACATTATTCCTGCTTCATATCAATGATCTGTTGGGAGTAACAACTTGCCCCATCCACAGCTTTGCAGATGATAGTACCCTCCATACTGCGTTCTCTTCCAGAATTCCCATTTCTTCCCAGGAAACTAAGAACTCACAGCGCTGGCAGGTCAATGCTGTCAATGAAGATCTTGCTGAAATCACAGCCTGGGGAACAAACAACCTAGTTGAATTCAACGCCACCAAAACTCAAGCCTGCATTTTCTCTAGAAAGGCGGAACTCAGTATGCCCGATATTGTTATGTCTGGCTCCACCATCGCCACCAAGCCCACCATATCTATGCTCGGTATTTCCATCAGCAACACTCTTTCATGGGATAATCATGTCAGATCCATCGCAGAAGCTGCTTCACAAAAACTCGGATTCTTGTTCCGTGCGTGCTACTTTACACCTCAACAGCTTCTCATGATCTATACAAAGCGCAGATACGGCCTGTTCTAGAATACTGTTCCCACATATGGGGTTCAGCACCAAAACATACGCTGATGCCCTAAGATTCCATCCAGAGAAGAGCCATTCGCCTGGTGGGTGACGCCACACTCACTCACTCTTTGACACCATTGGAACACCGTAGAAAGGTCGGCGACCTTTCACATTTCTATCGATACTTCCACGGGAAATGTTCTTCGGAAATCTCTGCTATCATCCCTTCACTAGCAATACCAATCAGACGAACTAGACAAGCCCAGTCAGCACATCCTTTCGTTGTCAACCTCGAAAGATGTCGAACAGCACTTTATCAAGATTCCTTCATCCATAGAACGGCTAGGCTCTGCATTTTTGTACTGGTTAAAAATAACGTGGATGTCAGCAACATTTTTGCGTTGATTCAACGTGATCAACAGATTCTATTGAACGTTATTTCAACCGACCGTTGTGGTTATTTTACTACGTTATTTCGTTTTCAGTGGGTTTACAGATAGTACTTCACTCCGTTGCTAAGCAATTAACTTTCCAGAACCGAACATGATCCAATGAATTTGGACTGGCCGCCGGTTGTTCATAGATACCTATATACATGCTGATTCCAGCAGATTTTGCATCTCATACCTAACCATGCTGGAGATATAAATACATCATATACACTCACCGGCAAAAAAAACGGCCACCAAATAATTAAGCCAAATTGTTTGCTCTGTAACTTTTTTTTGAATTCTGGTCCGATTTTGGTGAAATTTCTACCAAATCAAAGATTCAAGTTTCCAAATGTTAGCCTGAGTATTAGTTCCTGAGAAAATCTGATGACTTGATCTTTATACAAGGAAAAAAGAAAGTTCCTCTTTCACCCTTAACTTCTTAACGCCCTGTGTGAAAGGTTAGTGGTTTTACTTAGCTTTAAATTAGTAGGTGTTTCAAGAGACTGTGGATTTCTAGAATTTCTAGTAACAATAATCCAGAACCATTCCGTAACCTTCTACTTCATCATGTTTTGAATTGAAGTGTGATCCTCTTTTGTTCCTTCTTCATTCAACGGTTCTTGAATAACATCAATATCTTATCTTCTCGAGAAAAGATACACATGTTTCAAGAAATTATAGAATTGTTTAATCTGCAATAACAATAATTCAGAACCCATAAAGCATCTTGGGGGTGACCTCTAGAGGCTCATTCGCCTTCGCCCAGCCTTGTCAGAGACTCACAATTCGCCCTTCAAGGAGAATTTCAGGCAATTCTTCAATACTACTTGAGAAATTTGATCAATTCGATGCCACGACGGTTGAATGCTTTGAGTCGATATCGAGGAGACCATTCTCGTTATTGACTACCGACAGGTCTGCTTCTTATTTGTTTTTTGTTATTAATTTTCCGGTAAGTGCTAAGAAAGTGGGGTAGAAATAATAAGTTCATGTAAATTTGTAAAATTTGTATATCGCTACTTCAAAGTTGAGAACCAACTCCCCAGAAGTCGAAACATGTGTGGGGTTAGGAAGAGCGGGACTCACAACTTATAGTGGAATCCGAACCACTTCTAGGGCATCAAGGTGCTGCCAGGATTACAACCATGAATCACACCTTTTGAAGAAAAATGCTCAGCCGATAGCCGGATTCGAACCGACAGTACCTCTGCATCGTGAACGGCTATCTAGCGAATTTCAGCGCATAGACAAACTCGGCCACGGAGCCCATGCATGAATGTAAGTTCTGATTATTGGTAAAAAAAGTTTAAAAACGCCATACTTCCCTAAAACACTCGTATTATCTCGTAATAATGAGTTATTGACGTGAATCAAGAACTTTTGTATCAAGAAGGGATCACACTTCAATCCGAAGCATAATGAAGCAATGTTCAATCACGCAATTTTGCCACAGGATGTTGAGAAGTATATGATGATAGAGGAACTTTGGTTTCTCCTTGTTCAAAAATACAAGGAGCTCAGAAAGCAAGCAGTTATATCTAGATCTAAAGAACTACCTTTCATTTGCTATCAGTCAAGAAAAGAAAGTTTATTTGAACCTCGAAATCAATAAAATAAATAATAATGCTAAGAAACTTTGGACAAAGTTCAAGGATTGGGGAATAAATTCCAAATCGTATGATGAAATACCTCCTCATTTAAAAAATGTAGATGAAATTAATAATAAATTCTCGAATTAGACTCATTTGACCCACCCTATAAGCAACAATGTTAATGACTTTTATAATAACAATACTTACAATGAAAATAGGTTTCAATTTAAAGAGGTTACAGAAGAGAACATACTCGCTTCCTTCAAGAGTATTAGATCAAAATGTAAAGGAATTGATAATATTGACTACAATATGTTAGAATGGAGTTTGCCGTATGTAATATCAATATTGAAAGATCTGATAAATGAGTCACTTGTAACAGGTACATTTCTAAACATATATGGAAGACAGCTATTATCAAGCCTATCCCAAAAATAAATAATCCATATACTTATGATGAACTTAGGCCAATCAACATATTACCAATACTATCAAAAATGTGTGAAAAGATAGTTTTAAACATGATTAATGAATATCTTAACATTAATGAGATACTACCTACTATACAATCTGGATTTAGATCTGGTTTCAGCACCTCAACAGCACTATCAAAAGTAACATCAAACATAGCAGAAGGAATTGACAAATCACAGTCGTCATGTTTAGTATTACTAGATTATATAGCAAAGCATTTGATCTCCTAAACCAAGACTTGATGATTTCCAAACTACACTTTTATGGATTTGGGGAATCTGAGTGTCTATGGTTCACAAGTTACTTGAAAAACAGAAAGCAGATTGTTGAGGTGGATGATATTAGATCTGATCCAGCATTTATCAATCTAGGTGTACCACAAGGTAGCATACTAGGGCCTATACTGTTTTGCATATACACAGCCAACATTACCTCGGTAGTGAACCATTGCAAATTACACCTTTATGCAGATGACACACAAGTGATAAAAACTTTCGATCCAGTAGAGGCTAGTGAAACATTATACCTAATAAATGAAGATCTCGACAGAATAGTTGACTGGTCAAATGATCATGGACTAAGACTGAATCCAACAAGAAGCTGTTTCCTAATTATTGGCTCAAGTACAATCAAGCATAAATTCTTTCAGCACAACTTCACTACTTCACATATCAAAAACAATGAAATACCCTATAAGGAAAGTGCTAGAAATCTAGGACTGATATTTGATTCCAATTTTAATTTTGAACCTCATGTGAACAAAAAAATATCACTAATGTATATGAAGCTGAAGTCAATTCACAAATTTAAATTCATGTAAAAACTTCACAAACGATAAGATTTCCACAAAATTTATTAAACACACGACATGTTTCGCTAACACAGTAGCTTCGTCAGGTGATATACTGGTACAATGAACTGAACTGAAGTTCATTGTACCAGTATATCACCTGACGAAGCTACTGTGTTAGCGGAACATGTCGTGTGTTTAATAAATTTTGCGGAAATCTTATCGTTTGTGAAGTTTTCACATTTATCATGGATTTCCATCAAGTAACGGCCGAGTCAATTCAAAATTTAAATTCATATTGGATAAACGAATCAAATTGAAATTAATCGAAAGTCTATTATTTCCACAAATAGATTACTGTATCACAATTTATTATAAGTTTTTAACAAAAGAATATAAAACCAAATTACAACTTTCACAAAATGCCTGTATCCGATATGTACACAACATTTACAAATATGATCATAGAACCCCTGTATATAACAGCAACAACATCCTGAAAATTGAATATCGTTATCAACTACTATTTGGAGTATTTTTAAAAAAAATCATAGATGATAATAAACCAGCATATTTAGGAGATCTTCTAACTCCACGTCATGAACTGCATAATCAGCATAACCTTAGGAACATTATAAGATATAACATCCCACAGCACAATACCACCAAATTTGAATACTGTTTTGCCTATGTATCGATAGAATTTTTGAATAATCCAGAATACTATCTTAGAACTCAGAACAGATCTGTAGCTAGCTTCAGAAGAATATGGAGAGACTACCTTTTAAGTATTCAGACATAGAATGTGATAAAAACTTAGTCAAAAGTATATATTAATTAATTAATTAACTCTATTTTATTTTATTTTTTTTATATTCAAGACATTGTTGTTTTCGTTAGTGTTTTTATGAATGTTAACCATCTAGATTTTATTATTTTGAGCTTTTTACTCATAACGAGTGGTTGTATGGTAGAACGTGTAAACGAATGCCACCTTTTGTGTAGTATATTCATATTATATTTTATGATGTAAGATATTTACACAATAAATGTTTTTCTATTCTATTCTATTCTAATGATCAAGTCATCAGCTTTTTAGGAAAACTTATATTTAGGCTAACATTCCGGAACATGAATCTACGACTTGATCAGAAAAATTAAAAAGCACCTTCTCTGCAGGATTCGATGAAATCCCTTGTTTTTTGAATGAAAGAATATTAAACTCTATTTTTCCACCTCTGACACATTTGAATAATATTTAATCTTGCAATGGAGTATTTCCTGAGTATATAAAAAAAAAGTAACCCCTGTCTATATAATGGGAGATCGTCAAAATGTTGAAAATTATCGACCAATCACTGTGATGCCTTCAGTATTCTCGAAGATTTTCGAATACTGTTATTTACAGAGGCTGAATGTATATCTTACTGAACATAAAATAATTTCAAAGAATCAGTATGGCTTCCACACTTCACGATGTGCAACTGATGCAGGTCAGTCATCTTATACCACTCTAGATGATATAATCAGCATAGGCGAGAGCCCTGTAAGCATCTTCTGTGACCTCAGCAGGGCATTTGACTGTGTTGATTTGTTTAATAGTCGAACAAATTAAATGATATTGGGATACAGAATCGAGCCCTTGACTAGCTGAAAACATTCATAATTGCGAGGAAACAATATGTAAGTATAAATGACACCTCTGGAAATTGTACAAGAAGCTATGCCTCAGGGGTCAGTTTTAGGGCCAATCTTGTTTTTATCATATACAAATAACATTGAAACAGTTTCACCAGAAGTTTCCTTGAAGCTCTATGCTGATGATACTTCGCTCATAATATCAGACAAATCTGATGAATTTTCACAAAACAAATGTAATAAAGTGTAACATGATCTTAATGCTACATCGCGTACATCTGTGAAATTTCTAGGTATTTATATTGATGAATCGCTAACATGGAAGACTCAATGTGAGAACGTTATTTCTAGATTGAGATATAAACATATTCGATCATTTCTATTTGTAATCCAATTGACAAAGTTATATTATGCTCAAGACGAGTCACGGCTACGTTATGGAGTTGTGTCATATGGGGAGGATCTTCTTTATCCAGAGATGTCTTTATCACCCTCTGAAGAAATTAATGTGAACCATTGCTGGTGTGTCTCGTACAACAAGCTGTAGAGACATTTTTCGAAAATTTTCAATATTAAAATTACTGTTCTATATATATCAGAATCATGTGCGTATGCATTCGCAAAACCAGAACGAATTCTTGAAGAATGGTAATATTCATTACTTATATACAAGACAGAAAATGGATTTTCGCATACTCTATTGCCAAAATATATCATAATATAACTCAACTACCCCAGTCATTCGATTGTTGAAGTACTTTTTTTGCCTAGGCAGTAAAAGTACACTTTTTGTACCTGTCGAGTGTCATTAACCTTTTCGCGACGGGGATCGTTTGGCGCGCGTGAGCCACCACAACGGGGTTCGAAAGCGCGTTCGCATTCATGCGGTTCCCGTTGTTTGAGCTCATTTTCAGAAAATATTTCGCAATGATACATAATGAAAAAAACTCATTTTAATTTATAATTTAGTATATTTTGAACGCGAACAAGCCTATCAGTAAACAGTGAACACAATACAGAATGCCTAGTGGAGGGATGCCGCTTCCACTCGCTTCCCATCGTTGTAACATGTGTTGCTATCCGATCATAGACAACGCCAGAAGTGTACAAGAATCTCCGACCAAAACCATCTAAAGACGATGCAAATGGAGTGGATGAGACGATAGCGTGCGGTTCCCGTCGTTAGAACACTTCTCCGGTCGATTGAAAATATGCGGCTCCCGTGTATCAGATGCTTCAGTAAAATACGCATATATGCGTTTCCCGTCGCGAAAGGGTTAAAAAGCTACTTTCAATGCCATTAGGAGAAAATAGTTATTTGTATGCCTAGGCTGTGAAATAACTTTTGGGCGTGCATAAAAAAAAGTTTGCGCCGGGGCCGTTTACACAGTATTTGCAGTATTTGCAATCGTCAAAACTATAGAACTAGATAATCACAGATAAATAATACCTATCACTCTGAAATTAATAGCAGTTCAATTTATTTAACAAAGTCACAACGTTGAAATGGCATGTTTGAATGTAGGTACTCATACAAGATACTTTTTTGATATTTCTTGATGAAACGAAAACTCGATCCGTCAGATATTAGAAAATTGCAAGAATATTGTTATGAAAATTACTTACTTTCAATTCAATATTCGAATGATTTTTGCATTTCAGTATAGTGTCGTACATCAACGACTAAAAAAAGTCTTATAATGTCACTATAAAAATAGTTTTGTCATTATGCAAAAAGTTTGGAGCATATAAATCAACACATCTTTTATATCTGTGTATAGGTGTGAGTTCGAATCGATAACATCAAATTCAAGGTGAAAAATGCATTGTTTATTCAGATACTTGAGCATTGGATAAGTTCAGTTTGATTTCATTCTTAAAAGAGTTTATCAAATGAGTAGTGCTAAAAGATATTCAAATCAAATATACCTCAGTGTGTTGGGACTACGACTTTATTATCTAGTCCCAACAGGTGGATTTCTATGATGTACATATTATTATGCAGTGTATAAATAATATGTTTCTTCATTGATATATATGTCGGTGTCAATCTGTGAAATACGTCATTCCGTTCATTTCGTACACCGTTCCCCTAAATGTTTCAGGCATTTCCTGAAATGACGGAAGGAAGGTTTATGTAGGCCGAGTCAGGTTAGGTTGTTTAGAAAAAGTAGTCACTTTAGTTCTCTCAAATGATTTCACGAAAAATGTACTCTCTAGGAAAAAGGTTTATTTAGGCCGAGTTAGGTTAGGTTAGGTTTAGGAAAATTGGTATCATTTTTTATGCTTGTGTAGAAAGAATATTCTCCTTTCTCAACCAGCCGACAAACAGAGTAATGGCTGAACGTAGAGTTAAACTGTTTGCCTGCAATACGTCGAATGACTAGGAATTTCAAGGATTGACGGATTTCACTGATTGACGCCAACATATACAAGGAATTTCGAACTCGTAATGCACGATCGGTTGCTCCTCTATCAGCTGGTTCTACCGCTGACGTGAAAAATTATCCTGTATACGCAAAGTCCTGTATGTGATTTGAATATCTTATATAGCTCTACTAATCAATATAAATAAACACAGTTCAATAAAATCAATATATCGACATGTAGTTCATGAAAATGATGACAATCAGAGAGAGTATTTCAACAGTCACTAAAGAAAATTTCATGTTACTACAGCTGTATTATTATCACGGACTATTTTTCCTTCTCCCTTCAATAAAGATTGTATCTCATCGAGTGATTTTCCTTTTGTTTCTGGAATGAAAAAGTGAGTGAAAATGGCTACGAAAAAGCCCCAGCAGCCAAAGAAATAGAATGGAACATGTATTCCAAGAGGTCCAGCCATCCTTTGATAAATTTGGATACCCACAATACCACCGATAATGAACATGGCGTCTGCTATAGTCATACCAAATGCCTTCATATTCGAAGGAAATATTTCAGCTGTCACTATAATAGGTACCATTCCTACACCTATCTTGAAAAACGCTCCGTACACCATCACAGAAACAATTGGAATCCAACTCACAGGAAGAACATCGATTCCAGTAGACTTCAAATGGAAGTATATGGCGATAGCTAGCAAACACATAGCTGACGACACACTAGATATGATAAGCAAGACTTTCCTGCCATACTTGTCAACTTGCAAAGAGCTGAATATGGCTGATATCAGCATTATTCCAGCAAAAAGGATAGCTGCATGGGATGACTCCATGTAAATAGATCCAGCCGACTCAAGGATGATATGCAGATTCATAAGGATGACTGTGTATCCCAAGAGGTGTTGCCCGGTATTTAGGATAGTCATTATCACTATTGCTCTTCTGTTGCTTTTGACCAGTACGAGGTCTTGCATCCTTCCTTTGTCAGCCTTCTGCTTAGCCAGACTGGTACTGATCTCGTCGAGCTCTTTGTCGATATCGCAGTAAGGTTTGAAATATTCCAAAGCTTTCCTGGCTTCTTCCCTTCTGTTCTTGTACATCAAATAGTAAGGTGTTTCTGGCATGAACGTGAACACTGACAGCTGTGTTATTACAACAGCAGAGCCTATGAGTGGGGTGACGTAGAAAGGTGTGAACGGTCCAAAGCAGTATACCACTAGCGATCCGATGTGGACCATGATGTAGATGATGCCAGAAAGAAAACCTCTGATCTGTTGGTCAGCCATTTCCGCCATGTACATGGGAGCTGCAACAAAGGCCATGTCACCTGCCATTCCTGATAGAAATCTGGCGATGAAGAGGTAGAGCATTCGATCGGCGAAGGCGATTAGTACCCACGCTATGAAGATGGTGATGGAAGCGAAGAGCAGTGATTTCTTGCGGCCGAATCTGTCTACTGAATAGATGGTCAGAGGTAGACCACATAAGGCACCAATCAGGAGACATGTTTCTAGCCATTCTGTTTCGCTCTTCGTCGTTACTATGTGGCTTTCGTTGCTGATGAGGTAAGGGATATAAGGGGCTGTCCAGCCATAGGTCATACCATCCGATATGGCAAAAAGAGTACCTGAAAAAAAAAAAAGATTATTAAACAGGATGTCCCTTTCCTTAAAGATACTAAAATAGATGATGTTTCATAAACATTGCATACATAAATGTGGAGGTATGCATATTTGCCGAACAATGCATCTTGAGAAGAATAGGCCCCTTCAAATTGTGAGGGTTGCTGGGCTGTGTGCACGTGTATATATACCAAAGAAGGGAAGATTTGTATTTCGTGCAAGATGAACGAAATGCAAATCTTTCCTTCAAATAGGTCACCCTTAAGACGCTTTTTTCTCAATGATTCCGAAACCGATTGATGAGATTGGATTTGTTCAATTCTGACACTTCCAGAAACTCACGGAGGTTTTTAAACATCTGAGTTCACGTAACCAGTTTCGTGAAATTAACTTTTACATAACTGGTGATGAAATGTTCATTTCAAAACTAGTTTCGAAATAAAAATATGGATGAACTAAGATAGTGTACTTTGAGCAGCTTTCTTGATCCCGTTTAGGATATCTGAACTTGAATTAGGTAAGTAACTAACCCCACTAATGAGAATATCCCATACTGAACATGTCATGCTACAAAATATTGCCGAAATATCATGTGGAGGTTTCTTTCCTGATATGAAGATATAATATTGTATCAACTTGGCTGCCATATTCGCGTAAAAAATATATTAGAAAAACATACTGACAAATTGTTTGTTAGTTACAAAGTGACCATTCCATTTAAGTTTCGATAACAATATTGCATCGACTTTATATTCTGAAATTGCAACATGATAATATGAACTATGTGAAAACAATGTCAGTGCAACGGTAGGTTTTCAACTGCAATGTTGCATCAAAATTGATACTTCATTGAGTTTGTTAATAACATGCGCTCACTACGAACAATATTGCTACAACTTATGAGATACAACACATATTTGATTGTAAATTATGATGAAGCTGAAATATAGACAATGCTACATTGTGAGATGCCAACGCGCAGTTGCTATATGGCATATCAGCATCGGCAGCATCTCAGAAGCCAAATTTGTCGATGTTCGGCTTCGGGAACAGGTAGTTTGGTCTTTGGTGTTGAACAAATGGGCAAGTAATAACAATATGGATATACCTACTTTGGAATATAACTTGAAGTAGTAGAGATGTGGCGATATGTGATATATCATTATGCAGTTGGAAAGGTTTTGAATTGCAGTTTGCAGTTGCTTAGAGAAAAGTAATCAGTAATTCTAGATTAGGTTGTTAGGTATACATATTAGAACTTTATACACCGTTTGATCTAAGCGAATTGTTCGATCGACAATAAATGAATTAAAGTGATTCTATAATCATGAGTATACTTATATAGTTGTAGGACAAACATATGAATTCCTCTGGGTGTTCATTCAAAGTAGTACGAAGTGTACCTACTCCAGTTTTAGTTAACGTTTTCGAGTCTTTATATTGCCTGTTTATAAGGAGCTCTATGAAACATTGAGAATAATATGAAATCAATCTTTGGTATTATTATTTTAAACTGGAACACTTACGGAAACTGAGGTTTTGTTGAACCTCATCGTGATGAACTATAAAATATAATAATCACCACTCAAATCCTCAAAGCGTATCACTGTACTTAGCTGTAGAAAAACTTTGGGCTCGCACTCACGATTATTGGTAAAACTCAAGTATAACTGGTCATTATCACTGTTGAAGGAAAAGTGTTTATCAAAATCAGGGTAAATGTTGTATGAAATCAGTTAGGAAACGAGTCACTTTGTGTGACGGCAGGACTTCGCGGGACGAGTGAAGCAAAATCCTGAAATACACAGATTTATGTTAATATTGATGATCACATGAACTTTCAATGATGACTTTAGAATAAGGTTTGGGGGTGAAAAAATCCAATTTTGATTCATGAATGAATCTGATTCAAAAATATGATACCTGAAGGTTTTTCACGGTTAAATGGTAATTTTATCGAAAGGAAATTTTTTTCTAGAGAAAATCGTAGTTTTCCATGATGATGTATTGGCACCATAAAGACAGGTTTTCCTCAGGAATTTCGGAACGGTTCCTGATGAAATGGCAAAGACATGCAATTTTGAGTATGAAATGATACATTGATTGTCCTCGAAATTGAATTTTGAACATGATATTACGAAATGATCATTACATGGGACTGCTTTGAGACACTCATGCAACTGGGAAAGGGCAACAAAGTCACACTAATGTGGGTTCCAGAGCATGAAGGAATCAAAGGAAATGTATTTACAAATATACAAAAAAAGGTGCAGCATCTGCACTTCCTGGTCCTCTAAAGGGAGAACTCGGGAAATGGGAAGAAATTGAAAAGTCCTCCTACTGAAGAGCAACTCCAGGTCAACGACAGGCGAAAAGACTCATCAACCATTCGCAGAACCGAGCCAAAGAGCTACTCAGCCTCAGCAAACCAGAGCTAAAGCTTATCACAAGCTTCCTCACAGGACACGGCCCTCTGAGGTACCACCCCAAGAAGATGGGTCTGGCGGGGACTTTTGTAACAATGCGACCGAAACCGCGGAACACATACTTTGCTCATGTGAAGTATTAGTCCGCCAAAGGCTGAACCACCTAGAACAGGTCTATCTCACCCCTGCTGAAGTGGAAAAGTCAACCGTCAGGAAAATCGTAGACTTCATCAGAAGTGTAGGGTTAGAGGACCAAAACTAGATAGGGGTAATCACAATAGATCTTCTAGGTCGCAGTGATCGAGAGGTCTCTCAGCCTATACGACCCATCTACAATCTACAATTTACAAAATGATCGATCGAAAAATTATTCACTATTTTATTTTCGCACAGAATGCTCACAAGGCAAGAGCAGCTTCCCGTCAGACAAGCAGTGGTTGTTCATTTTATCATTCACTTTGTTAAGTGCCGGGAGCGTCACTCAGTTTAATCAAGAAGGAACTAAGAAAATGCACTATGACAAATTACTTCCTGAAAGAGAAATTAAGGTGAAACACTTTGTGAACTCTACAGAGCAAAATTCAGTATGTTTCGTGGAAAACAATTTATTTCCAAATTTCCTATTGTTATTCGACATGATACATTACGAAAATAATTTTCAGATATAACTTTTGTGGTATTAACCAACGTAGGTGATCCATAACTCACAGTGGAGGTGATATAAATCACGAGGGGTGAAAGAACTTAGTCACCACTCCACCACATGAACAATTCAATAATGACCAACCGTCCTGGACATAAGGACATGTTTCAAAGGGTCAATACTCCGTCATCAGCAAATTTATAAAAAGAGAATCTGTTAGAAGAAACAACGCTTATGTTAGTTTTCGAGTATCGATTACAAATCTAAATGTACCTACCATTATTGGTGGTGGTTAAGATACAATATTGTTCAAATATTTTGAGAAACATTGATCAAACGTTATGAAGTAACATAGATTTTATGTGATTTATGATTTATATTTACCATTATACCGGGTGACCCGGAACCAATTTACCCCCCTGTATCTTCGTTGTTATTTTGTATGGATGTTTCAAATTCGGTACTTCGATTTGATGTTATGAATGTACAATTTAGCAAGTATCAATCCAAATATGTCACTTCCGGTTTGACCGGAAGCGCATCCAATTTTTATATTTCGAATAGGAAGTATTATTTTTATTTTGAAAATTACAATTTGGTATAGAATTACTTTTACAATGACATATCACAATCATACTTTCAATTCAAAATCTGCTGGTATAATTGACATTTTATTAAAAAAATACTTTTTGTGTTCCCCTCGTAACGGAACATTTTCATGAAGGTATGCTGTGGGAGATTTAATTATTGTTGCTTAAGAGAGGGGCCACACGAGCGTTTATGCAACGCACGTTAAAACGGACGTTATTTTGGAACGCGCGACAAATCTTCCGGCCACACGAGCGTTTAGTTACGAGCGTCAGTTTGTTGAGTATACATGTGACAGTCATGGAAGGTCCGCAGGATGTTGCCGCATTTCTGATTTTATACCTAGATCTACGTAAAAAAAAGCAGGCCAGGAAAAAACGTAAATGGTGGGTTCATCCCATAAACAGTGATAGGTTCTTAAGTGGATCATTTTATACTCTCTATCCTCTCAAGCTGTAGTTTTCTTATTCCGGTCCTTGTACTCCTCATCAGAAGTATCCCAAAGCACGGGACGTTTTTGGACCTCATTTATGATCACTTCTATATCCATGTTTGATATAATGAATCAAAAACAAGTCCAAAACATACGATAACAACGTCTACGATAGTCTACGATGTCTACGATAGTCTACGATACGGACAACTCAACCGTTAGCTGTTGCCAGATCACAAAAATACTGCCAGTTTCGTATAATCGTCAGATAGACGCGCGTTAAATTGAATATCGTGTGGCTACGTATATCTGACCATGTGTTGAACAAGAACGCGCGCTGTGTCCACCAACGGGCGTACTAGAGGTGCTGAGCGTTGACAATGAATAACGCGCGACGAGTTTGAGCGCGCGTTGGTGGTGTGACCGACGCATATCACGCTGGTGTTATTCTACAACGTCCGCTACAACGCGCGTTACAACGTCCGTCATTTAAACGCTCGTGTGACCCCTCTCTTAATGATATTGTTCAATCTTCCACAGCATACTTTCATGAAAATGTTTCGTTACGAGGGAAACACAAATGAAAGTATTTTTTTTATAAAATGTCGATAATACCAGCAGATTGTGAATTGAAAGTATGATTGTGATATGTCATCGTGAAGGTAATTCTATACCGAATTGTAATTTTCAGAAAAAAATAATACTTCCTATTCGAAATATAAAAATTGGATGCGCTTCCGGTCAAACCGGAAGTGATATATTTGGATTGATCGAGAGATTGATACTTGCTAAATTGTACATTCATAACATCAAATCGAAGTACCGAATTTGAAACATCCATACAAAATAACAACGAAGATACAGGGGGGTAAATTGGTTCCGGGTCACCCGGTATAATATTACATTGTAACATTTTGAAGAGGCACGAATGCCAATTGCCGCAACGTATCTGTGACATCGAGAATTTTTCTTGATAACATCACAAAGTAACAATGTAATATGCCATTTATGTTCAAGTTATGTTCTCATGTTTGGTGGGGTTTATTTGGGGAAAATAGGGCGGGGAGGTAGGTATTGAATATTTTTTATCCTTTGGGGATTATGAGTTCTCGAAAATACTTCCTCTGGCCAAGAATTCTGAGGTTTTGCCGTTTTATATACAGTGTGTCCATTTAATGCTCAATTCTTTGATATCTCCAAAGCCCTAACCTTTAGACAAAAACTTTGAGGAAGAAACTTCCTCAGTTACTGAAGTTGCTCATTCAAAAAATATTTTTGAGATGACTGGGTGTTTTATAAAATCGGAACGATTCGGAGACGAGTTTTTTCAAATAGAACACTCAGTATTTTTCATTCGAAATTTATTCCGCTAGGCTCAGCTCTACATCGCTGTGGAAGAAATTGAGTTTGGTTGCGGCGTTGCCAAGTTATAAATGATAAACCCATTTTTACAACTATATTGAAGGGTCATGTTGAATTGGGTATGGTATATTCATTTATGGAAATTTTCAAAATATTGTTGGCATACAGTAGTAGCATCGAGTGTATAATCAAGGGTAGTAGCAAGGTCTCACGTATACCAATCCAGTAATTTTGCGAGACAGTTCTTTACAGGGTGCTAACATTCACATTCTGAATATTGTAAGATACAGACGACGTTCATTAGGATTTTTCGAATCGAACACCCTGTATTTTCCATCACAGATTCATTCAGACATCATGCGCATTTTCATCGCTGAAAAAAAATCGAAATCGGTGGCGGCGTTTTCAAGTTATGAGAAATTTCCTTATGTTTATCACTATCTCAGGGCTACTTATAAGGCATATATGGTTCCTTCATTTGATTTGTGTGTGGGAATATTGCTTGCCACATGACATCCGAGGTTCTACATAGATATTTCAGGTATTTTTGCGATATGTGCATTGTCCACATTTAAAATATCCCGTAATCTTGTTACTTATGATTAAACAATATGTACCTACCTAAGTAAAACAAACAGACGTGCCAGAAGCACTTCTACTATACAAACAATGAAGATTGAGATTGCGAGAATTTCTGAAAATTTGGGCCACTTTTATTGTCGTTATTCCCACAATCCAAATCTCCATTTAACTTGAAGGAGGTGGACATAATGATACAAACAATATTTTTTTACTACGCGGGTTTCGGGAAGAAATTCAGCAAAATTTTAAATAAATTCAAGATACATTTGATTGTAGCGAAGTTTGACAAGTAATTACACGAATATATCTGTGAAAGTAGGATTTTGGATTAATAAGTCAAAACCCACTCTGTTTAAAATTCAAACTTGGAGTGCCTGTGAATGTTCCAATTGTGGAAAAATATTTGAATGGTCAATGAAGAAATCCGATTATACCTTATAGCAACGCAATATTCCTCAATACAAATAAATGAAACAAGTATGGCGTACAAATTACCCCAAAATAGTATAGTAAACATAAGGATATTATCCATAACTTGACAACGCCGCGACCGATTTCGATTTTTTATCAGAGATAAAAAGGCGAAAGATGTCGAAATGAATTTGTGAATGAAAATATAGGGTGTTCCATTTGAAAAATTTTAATGTATGTCATCTGAATCTTGCAAAATTCTGAATGTAAAATTGAGCACTATGTAAAAGAAGATGTCCCAAAATTACTGGATTGGTATACGTGAGAGCTTGCTACTACCGTATGTCAAACATATTCTCAAAATTTGAATGAATGAATATATCATGCCCAATTCAATATGACTCTTCAATGGTGGTGGAAATTGATTTATCAATCATAACTTGGCAACGCCGCAACCGATTAATTTTTTTTTTCATATCGGTGATCCATTTAAAAAAACTCGTCTCCGAGTTGTCTTGCTTTTATGAAACACCCAGTAATGTTGAAAATATTTTTGGAACAAGCAACTCTAGTAACTGAAAAAAGTTTTTCCTTCAAAGTTTTTCTATAAAGGTCATGGCTTTCGAGATATCGAAGAATTACGCACTAAATGGACACACTGTACATACATAGACAAACGAGAAGTAGTAAGGAGTTGAACGACATATTTCAAGGTTGGCGACGAAGGGATGCTGACTGGCCTTGTCAAGTTCGTCTGACTGGTATTTGCTAGTGATAGAATTTCTGAAAAACATTTCCCGTGGTAGTATCTAGATAGAAAAGTGCGACTTCCAAATGATGTCAAAAAAGTTGTGAGTGTGACATCACCCACCAAACGATGGAATCAGTGAAGACCACAGGGGAAAATGAGGGACTGTCACAATATAGCGGAAATTAACTTGACACCGCCATCTGATAGGCTAACCACTCTATTTCAGTATAAAAAGAAGTGCATAGCAATGCAGCATAGTCAGGTGATATGCTCGATCGAAAATACGTTCACATGAAAAAAACACGGAATGTCCACTTCAAAAATGTGAAGAAAGGGGAACGTCGAAGCTTAGTACTTGGTTGAATACAGATTCCATTATGATTTCAATAGGTTGTTTTTACACTGTCAAAAGGTCAGGTTAGGTTAGGTGAACTCTCAGAAAAACGAAGGATGAGGGCAAAAAGAGATACCGACACCTTATTTCCATCTCTTGAAGCGTACGAAAGTTAATCCCTATAATGTTTAGGGAACATGGTGGGTACCCAGGGAGTATAGGGAGAGGTTGTAGGTATTGGGATTTTTTTTCAACTTTTGCAGATTATAAGTTCTTGTGATTACCCTGTTCGGCAAGAAATTCCAAAGCTTTCCGGTCTATGTATAAACGAGTTTTGGTAAAGAGTTGTTCGACATATTTCGAGGTTGACGACAAAAGAGTGTTCTGACGGCTTATCGAGTACGTCTTAGTGATATGAATAAAATAAGGAGATTGCCACATGATGATTCCTACTCATATCGCGTGGAATTTATAGGAAATGATCAAATTATAGAGATGCTAGATGTACTATCAATTTAAATCATTCATTATTCCAATTTTTTTTGGATTTTCTCTCCTCGTTTCTATAAAATAAAAATATGAATATTATTTCAATATACGTGTAGTAAGGACAAATCAGATGATTTGCCCCAGAATGTCACTGCGTTTAAAGAATTTTCCTATCAGAGAGCCTGAAAGAAAAATTCACTAGCTTGTCATGATGACTAAAAATATGTCGAAACACACCTAAACCACCTTGTGTGATACATGGTTGACTTCATGATGAAGAAACCTTTCAGAATCTGTGGAGAAATCATCAGGACCGTATTTGAAAAACAAAAGTTGATGATGGTTCTACAAATACGAAACGTCGCATGAAAAAATCGATATCACCACGTTGAACGTCATCGAGAGTTGCTATGAAAAAGTATTTTCGGTTTTACTGTATCTCTAATAATAACGGAGAAAAAATAAATAGATATTTCAAAAATTAACTTGTTTTGATATAATTCAAAAACTATATATAATTTTGAAAATTTTCGAATTTGTTATGAGCCTCCAAACTTTTTCCATATTCAACCGACTTCGTATCTCCTACCGTTTTCGAGATCCCCATGCTGTTCAACCTTATCTTGGACAGACTGTATACTTGAGGACAGATGGAGAAGCTGAAGATTCCAAGAACAAAAAACACGGTGTTGTTCTTCCATTATGTTGACTCAATTAAAAAAATAGGTATACGAATAGTGCTGGATATGGAAAAAATGGACGAAGATGATCGTTAATTATTGGAATGTTTACTTTCAATACCTTTTTTTAGGAATAAAGAGTTTTTTTCTTTGACGAAAAAAAAAACTTCGATTTCTCATCTCTGTAGACAGCTATAGGTAATTGAATATCACTTTTTATAAAAAATTTTTTCACCACGGGAAAAAGTGATTACCTGTTTCCCGGATATGAAGGTGCACTGTTCATGGCTTTTGTTGTGCCAATTCCGAAGAAAAAATCGATAACACGGTCTTCGAGAAAGAACTGCAAGTCTTTTTGTCTTTCATTACACATCGCGGTTACGTAAATTACTCAACAACGGATGAGGCTGGGAGACAAGCCGAAGCTTTCGCCATCACTCACGGCTTAGAGCAGCTTATCAAAGAACCCACATGAATTCCCGATGCCAATAACCATTCAGCTAACATACTTACTTGACTTATTCTTCACTGATAATTCAGCACCCTACACCATAGATGTACAGCTCCACTTGGCCATTTTGACCACACACTCATCTCCACAACCTGCCCATTTTTCATTCCATCAACTACTCCGGCACCCCCACGTCTTATATGGCATTAAAATTCAGGAGATTGAGACGGTCTTCGCATGTTTTTCCCCGAGTTTCCTTAGCATAGAGTATGCTTTGACTCAGAGGACCCTTCACAATGTGCTGCGGAAATATCCGAGATCATCATGCTCGGAATGGACACATACATAACTCATTCTTCGAAAAGATCATCACCATCGAAACCCTGGTTCAACAAAAACTGTTCTAGAACTGTTGCATTACTACAAACAGCCTACCATCGCTGGCGCAAAATCCCTAAACTCGCGACTAGAGCAGAACACGTTGATACCAGGAATAACTGCAGCCAAACAATAGATGCTTCGAAAGAAACATACAATGCCAATATGAGATCAAAACTCGTAGATTATTCCGATGGCTCCCGTTCGTTTTGGTCCCTCGCTAAAGCGGTCAGAAGAAATTTCACTAATAGTTCATTTCCACCACTGTCCAAATCCGACGGCACATTAGCAACAACATCACAGGAGAAAGCAAATATCTTCGCAGAGATGTTCGCAGCATACTCTACTTCAGATTCTCAATGAGAAGTGCTGCCAGACATTCCACCCGTCGAGAGTCGAATTCCCGAAATCGTCTTCCGTCAACGCACTATCAGACTTGCTTGGTCTCAAAACGAATAAGGCTAACGGCCCTGATGGAATTTCACCCATTACCCTCAGAAACTGTTCACCAGAATTACCACCTATTCTCTGCAAGTTGTTTACCGTCTCGTACAGGTCGGGTATTTTTCCATCATGCTGGAAGACAGCTAGAATCCAACCAATCCCCAAGAACCTGCCCAACATCTACAGGCCCATTGTCCTGTTATCAGTTATCTCCAAAGTGATGGAGAAAGCCATCAATATTAACCTTCCACAACCTCGAGCGAAAATATTTTTGCCTTGTATAGTAAATAACAATCTTATATTTTCATTCCATAATGTGGGACACCCAACTCTACTTTTGATACTTCTCGATTATTTCATCCCTTATATCTCAGAAACTAATCATTTCAGATGAAAATATTAATGGAGACTTTTCTATGAAAGCTTTCATGTTGTTCAATTTTGTATACCTGATTTCTTTCGCTAGAGGTCGTGATTTGCGAATTATTCAAGAATAACTTGAAAAAATTACCTTCCAACGTTCCCCTACTGCTCTGCTCTACTTCAGTATATTGATCATGGCACAACACTCCTCACAAATCCTCAAAAATATGCGACTACACGATTTTTTTCCCCTACTTTTCGTTCGTTCACTGAACTAATAGACTTGGATGTATACCGAACATAAGAAAAATATACGCAAAGTTTAATATTTCCTCACATTCATTGAGTCCGTTTTTATAATATGTGTAGGTTGCCCACCCAACAAATGAAGTATATTCAAAACCAGCACGTTTTTTCACAATGAAACACAAAATCGATTGAGTACAAAAAATTTTTACTTGTTTTAGAATTTTCTTGATAACGTTTGCATGCGATATAAATATCAATAATTGATTAGTATCGGAACTTCATGAATAAAACATTGTTTACATTACTCACTATTATTCGTTTTTTTTGCACATTCGGGGTATGTATTTTCTGCATTCTATATCTAAGCGAACTGACGCAATAACCTTCCTATAACTTGAAATTGATTTGTTATTACAGACAAACTACCTGATTTTCCGCGCAATTGCCCGCAGATATCGCAGAAAATGGGGTATATACCTACCTAACTACCTATATCTACCTATATACCAGGGTGGTACTCAACTATTAATACAAAAAAGTACAGCTGATTTTTGACGAAGTTTTTCTATTTGAGCCAACTTGCCTTGATGAAATATTGCTAATGAGCGGAGTACAGCGGGTGTTGATTGTAGATTTTTTATCAATTAACTGTTGGCAATCACTTCATAGTTATTGTACAGGGTGCGTCTCCTTTAATATTTTGACCTCTATCCCCAGCATCAACTACACAGTGACAAAAAAATAACAGCTAACAGCAGCAAACACCATTGGGTGTCCCCTGAGGTACTGAATGTTTCAGTAATATTCAACACAGACATTTTCTGCACCATCGTTTGGTGTCCTAAGCTCTCAATTACAGAATATAGTGTTACACTGGAGTACCTAGTGCTTATTTGATCAGAACATACAATTCTGTAGTGTATACGCATTTCCGTATTTCATTTGTTATTTTACACCAAAGCTGTGTAAAATACCGGGTGACACAGGAGACATATATAGCAGCCAGAAGTTTTTTTATTCGAAGAGATAAAATTTTGGAATTCACAGGGGGTATATGATAAATGGTAGCGCACTTTACGAACTTGGCGAAAATTTTTTTCAACCACCTGTTTGACCGGAAGTGACCCCAACTTTTTTTTTTCAATGTCACCCTGTAAATTTATTCAGTCTATCTTTTTCGCCTTGAAATTCTCTATCCAACCATGTATCACAAAGTGGCATTTATTCCTCAATTCGCTGTTGAATTGCTTTTTATAAAAAAAGGATAAGTTGGCTGTGACATGAATTCGATGATATATCGACACTTCAGTAGGCTTTGAAATTTAAATATCATTAGTATACAGATATCATTCAAAATGTTTTGATATACTAATCAATGTCTGCAGGTTGTAAATACTTTGTTTGAGTTAAGATGGAAACCTTCGAAAATAACTCATGATATTGAGGAATCTAAGATGGGAACATATTGTTTCGAATTCAGCTACTCGTACAGGAACTATCTGTCTTTTATTTTCGCCATGTACCTATTACATGATCTTCCCATTTGGAATAATAAAACTAGAATTGTTCCTCTTATACGATAATCCACTGATATACTTCGAAATCACGGAAGGGAATCCCTATTATGTTAGAAAGACGTAGTGCGTACCTAGGAAAAAATAGAGAGGGGAGATAGATATTGAATTTTTTTTATGGAGATTTTGAATTCTTGGGAATACTTTCTTTGACGAAAAATCCCAAAGCGTTACTGTTTTATAGACAAAAAAGTTTTGTTCGACATATTGAAGGGTTGACAACGAACAGATGTGCTGACTGGGCCTTTCAAGTTCGTCTGGCTGGTATAGTTGGATGTAATGCAATGATAGCAGAAAATTATGAAGAACATCTCTTATGCATCATGTCAGAAATCAGAAATAGCATCAGCGTATGTTTTGGGTGCTGAACCCCATATATGTGGGAAAAATATACTAGATCATGAGGAGCTTTTGAGGTGTAAAGTAGCCTTTCGTACGTAACAACAATCCGAATTTTTATGAAGCTGCCTTCGCGATGGAAATGACATGATTATTTTTCTGATGCGATGGAAATACCGATCATGAATATAGTGAACTTGGTGGGAATGGTGGTACCAGACATTGTTATATCAGGCATACTGAGTTCCGCCTCACTATAGAAAATACAATCTTGACTTCTTATGGCATTGAAATCAACCAGGTTGTTGGTACCCCAGGCTATAATTTCAGCGTTGACAGCGTTGACCTGTCTGCGCTGTAAGTTCTCAGTTTCCTGGGAAGAAATGGAAATTCTGTAAGAGAACGCAGTATGGAGAGTACTATCATCTGCGAAGCTGTGGATAGGGCAAGTGGATACTCTCAACAGGTCATTGATTTGGAGTTGAAACATTGTTGGAAAACCTTATTTGCATGCTTGTCCCATTTACCCATACCTACATCTTCCAATTATCATAACCCTGACTTTCACAGAGTCAATTGTGAGAAATCAAGTATTCTGAATAATAATATAATGTTTTTCTGATAAAATTGTCAGACTATTCGAATGTAACAAACATTGATATGGCTGTAATAATAAAGGTCAAACACTCACCGTTTTATCCAAGAGGTACCTCAGACTAAACAACAATAGATAGATTCGGCGATTCATTCGAAATTCTTGAGAAAGTAAATGCCGACAATCCTAATGATACAGAAAAATAGTGACACCATAATGCAAAAAAATCCAGTGGTCGGTTTTATCATCGTTCCCTATGATTTTTGGGGTGCTGAACAAAATGTCTTTTTGCGTTTTGAGATTCTCGCCAAACTCATCTAGATTTTCACACTTTTCCTTTCCTCTTGAAATTTCTGGAAGTTTGTGTGGGAGCGGAAATAAAAATCAGAGAACTCTGAGAATGAGACTGAATTTGCCATAGTTTGAATTCCACCTCAGCCATGTAGGTTAACAGTACGTATTCGAGAAACAGCAGTCCAGAAATTGGCGAATGTTTTTCAACTTTTCAGAGGACATGTGAAATTGTAACATATCTTTTTAGCTTCAATTCAAACACAAAGCAACGCGAGTAGCCCGAAGGATTGACTCATGATTCGAAAAAAGAAAAAGGCAAAATATTGGATTCTCATGACATTCGATCTGAACCTTTTCTATTACTTGAGCACTTCGCAGCTTGTCTGTGAATTCACTTTACCCGTGATTTATGCGTAAGATTATGATGATAGTGAGAAAATATCAATGCTTATTAACATGAATTTGCACATATATACTTGTTAACCCTTTCAGTCCCGACTTTTCATTTTTTCAGTAAAAAATTTTTCGTGAAAGTGGGGTTTGAAGTGATTTTTTATATGATTTTTGAGAATTTTTTGAAGTCCGTACGGCCTTGATTTAAAAAAAAAAATCATGTTCGTTTCAACGAACATGGTGACTCTACGAGAAGGAAAGGAAATAAATAGCTACAACCGTTGATTGATATATTACGCTTACGCTGGGAAGATGCCCAACCTTACGGGGCAAAACGAGGTCCAAAAAAATCTCACAACTAGATGGCGTACCATAGTTCGAAATCTCACATAGTGGCGGCGATAGTGTCGAACGATGTCGGAGCAATACTTCGTAATTTGACGGGCAGGTGCGCCACTTACGAAGAGAATCTATTGGAATCCAGATGGCGTGCGACTTGGAACAATTAAACAATCCATAATCCGGAACGCTTGTATCGAATCCATGATCAATCAGTACGATTCTAACTAATATGGCGGTAAATTCGAATTTGTTAGTAATAAGTGATAGTTGTACTGGATGTGCTTCTAACGAGCGCATCACGGACGTGAGATCATGAAAAAAGTTTATAGAAATCGAATTGGAGTGAATCACAAAATTTAATGTCTCAACAATAAATGCTTCCATTTTTGGCGATTGTGGAATAAACTGGTCAGCAGATATCAATATATAAGCTGCTCATAAATTTGATTGAAATTCACGAACCCGGACCAGTGTTGTCACCTTAGTGTATTTTACCCTAGAACTGAATCTAAATGGGTCTGTTTGAGTGGAATTTCATATTTCATTATGTCGAATTAATAAATCAAACGATAATTATTATCATTCGTGGATGTTTAAAAATGGAGGGCATTATGCATTTACGATTTCTGTTTGCGAAAAATGGTCATTTCTTGAGAAGTTCTGACTTTCTTTATTTTCATTACAATTATTTACCGAAAAACAAACAACCATTTTCATAAAAATTCAACTCAATATTTTGATGAAAGTCAATGACTCTGATGTGAATAGATATCTGATATTCCAAGGACACGAATTGGATAACCTATGGATGTACGGGGCCAGATGTACACTGGACAACCACTGCGAGACATTCCCTGGATACCCCAATTATGTCCTTGTACCGTGTGACAAAGAGGGGAAGTACCGAGTACATCCCTCTGTGTTGTTAGGGCGGAGATTCTGAGCGTTCCGTAGTCTGTACTCCGTTGTTCTGGAGCGGCAAAATTGATTCTACTCAGAAAAAGTTAGTGGTATCACAAAATATCAACGCCGATTTCATGATTATATATCGTGGCATATAGACTGGAAATGTAGCTGTTTTCTGTTGACTTTGTTTTTATCTCTTCAACCCTAACAACACGAGTACGTCCCAGGGACGTCCTTCATTTTCTACGAGGACGTCCCAAGGATATCCCAGGGACATTCCTTCGACAAAAGGAAAAAAATTAAGGTCGAGTACGGATTGAACCCGGGACCTTTGGCTTATCAGGCACGCATCTTACTCCATTGGCTATTGAGCCTCCTGAAGATTTATGTACACTAAACAGATTTATAAACAGGACTCAACTACAGAAACCTGAATAAATACAACTTTGTTAGGATTTGGGTATAATTATTATGTCATACTTTTTGGGTGTTTGAAAATGAGGGGCATCATGCATGTACGATTTCTGTTTGCGAAAAATGGTAATTTCTTAAGAAATTTTGAAACTGTATTCTTTGTTTTCATAACGATTATTTTCCGGAAGAAAAACAAACATTTTCAAAAAAATGCAACTTAATACTTTGATGAAATTTGCAATGACTCAGATGTGAATGGATATCAGATATTCCAGGGACACGAATAGAATAACCTAGGGATGTACAGGGCGGGATGTCCACTGGGCAACCACTGCGTGACATCCCCTGGATGCCCCAATCATGTCCTTGTACCGCGGGACAAAAACGGGACGTACCTAGGACATAGGACATCCCTGTGTTGTTAGGAAAATATACCAAAAAAGAATTCATATTTTGCAACAACTAAACTACTCAACACTAATTTCGTCGCACACCAAAATGTCGCTTCTGTTATAATGTGAATAACTTTTTTCAGTTTAAAACAATTTGAATTTAGTTCACACTGTTCGATAGCCCAGTCCTTCAGCTATAATCTCGTACTTCGTTGAAACATGAGGGTATTCAACTAAAATCTCTACATGGTGTTTTCCGACACTGTGCAAAATTTCGGAATATTCAAAAGGCTCTCAAATGGTGAAAACATTTTTTTTCTCAACTTCGACAACAGAGGCATGAAGATGATCTCATTACCTCGAGATATTTCGCGAATCAACTTCCTATCTCTCTTTTTTACAGGGTGATCTCAAAAAATCAACTTTTTGGTTATGCAGCCATAACTTTTTTTTACGTCAACCGATTTTGTAAATCTTAGGCTCATTTTGAAGATACAACTTCAGATGAAGAGATCTGAATATCAGAATTGGCTCAAGATGGCTATCAAAGATCTAGAGTTTTCTTGAAAGTGACCCAAATCTGGAACGCCCTCCGAATCTCGGTTGGGAGGAGAATTGAATGAAAATCAACTTATTCTCGGAAAAACAATTCATTCTGGATGCGTCCATATTTTCCTCGCTCCCAGTAGTCGAGAATTGTGCGTGAGAAAACACAATTGAAACGTGTTCTTGCAAAAACATTAGATCATTTCTACTATGTAATGCATGGCCCGCCGTAACCAACGTTACAAGAATCACAATGAGTGACTGACAAACCCGACCAGCTGAGACTCATCATAAATGGTGTACCAACAAGAGCAACGGATTTTGATTTCTTCAATTAAGTGATTTTTTCAACAGTTGTCACGTACATAACATGCTATTCAAGAATATGGAGAAGTATTCAAGCAAACAACGTTTATTTATTGTGAAAACGCATTTAAAAAATGGTGAAAGTTTCACGAAAACAGTTTGCCAATTACGTAAAGTTTTCAGTCGAAATAATGCGTCGAACGAATCGACAGTAATAAACAAAAAAATCGTGTTGGAGATAAGCCCTTTGAATGGATCGGACTGTCGTGTTTAGCAGATCTGCGATTTGAAGGGAAGATAACCCTTGTTTCCTCATTTGTGGAATCAGTTCCAACTGGTCGGTCGTTAGATGCGGCATCAAATTTGAAACTATCAAAATCTGTTTATGGTTCGAAAACGACGTCTAACCTGACTTGTCAGTCACTTACTGTGATTCTTGTAACGTTGGTTACGGACCATGCATTACAGAGGAGAAATGTTCTGATGTTTTTGCAAGAACATGTTTCAATTGTGTTTTCTCACGCACATTCTTGAAAAGTGAGAGCGAGGAAAATATGGACGCATCCAGAATGAATTGTTTTTCCGAGAATAAGTTGATTTTCATTCAATTCTCCTCCCAACCGAGATTCGGAGGGCGTTCCAGATTTGGGTCACTTTCAAGAAAACTCTAGATCTTTGATAGCCATCTTGAGCCAATTCTGATATTCAGATCTCTTCATCTGAAGTTTTATCTTCAAAATGAGCCTAAGATTTACAAAATCGGTTGACGTAAAAAAAAGTTATGGCTGCATAACCAAAAAGTTGATTTTTTGAGATCACCCTGTAAATAAGAGAGATAGGAAGTTGATTCGCGAAATATCTCGAGGTAATGAGATCATCTTCATGCCTCTGTTGTCGAAGTTGAGGAAACAATTTTTTCCACCATTTGAGAGCCTTTTGAATATTCCGAAATTTTGCACAGTGTCGGAAAACACCATGTAGAGATTTTATGTGAATACCCTCATGTTTCAATGAAGTACCAGATTATAGCTGAAGGACTGGGCTATCGAACAGTGTGAACCAAATTTAAATTGTTCTGAATTGAAAAAAGTTATTCACATTATAACAGAGGCGACATTTTGGTCTGCGACGAAATTAGTGTTGAGTAGTTTAGATACTGTAAAAAATGGTTAATAAGCTTATTGCAGCATCAACTCTTGTAATCCAATAAATAAATGAATTCTATATATATGTTCCAATAGTTATGACTCACTCTGTATATTATGCCCATTATAGAGGATGTATTTTATTTCATTTTTATAGTGAACCTTTAACAATCAAAGATTCAAAGATATCTGACTATTTATTTTCTATCTACTGATGAGACTCTAAGAAATTATCACATTCAAATGGATTATATTATCAATATTTTGTAATGTCGCATTAATACAAAACTTTAAAATGGATACAAATTGAGTGAAAAAAATAATCAACGAAAAAGGCGTGAGATGTTTTTCCAGGTATACAAATTATATTGGTCTAGGGTCTAGGCAAAGTATGACAAGTTATTCACAAGGGAATTTAAAAAAACGCCACCGTTGATTGATATATTACGCTTACGCTGGGAAGATGCCCAACCTTATGGGGCAAAACGAGGTCCAAAAAAATCTCACAACTAGATGGCGTACCATAGTTCGAAATCTCACATAGTGGCGGCGATAGTGTCGAACGATGTCGGAGCAATAGTTCGTAATTTGACGGGCAGGTGCGCCACTTACGAAGAGAATCTATTGGAATGCAGATGGCGTGCGACTTGGAACAATTAAACAATCCATAATCCGGAACGCTTGTATCGAATCCATGATCAATCAGTACGATTCTGACTAATATGGCGGTAAATTCGAATTTGTTAGTATTAGTTGTATTTCTTTTATTCGTCTGAGCCTTCTAACGAGCGCATCACGTACGTGAGATCATGCGATTGTGAAATAAACTGGTCAGCGGATATCAATATATAAGCTGCTCATAAATTTGATTGAAATTCACGAACCCGGACCAGTGTTGTCACCTTAGTGTATTTTACCCTAGAACTGAATCTAAATGGGTCTGTTTGAGTGGAATTTCATATTTCATTATGTCGAATTAATAAATCAAACAATAATTCACTGTCGCAAATCATTTTCTTGTCAGAGCTATGTACAATTTTTGAAATTTTTATTATTGAAATTGAAATTACTGATATTTATCACATGAAAAACGCGGAACATTGCGTGACAATTCTATACCGCTATCAATCCAAAGTATTTTATACTGGTATATGATCCGACCTATGTATTGCCGAAACTTGGAGTGCCAATAATTTCCTTTGATTTATGTGGGGCGGCCGACTCGGTGCGTTTGTCGGCGATAGGGATGCCAAGCCGTCCTTTCCCAGATAGCACAAATTCCTTTTGAGGCCCTTCTGAGGCGTTCACAATCATGTCCTCAGGACGTCGAGAGCGAGCCTGAGGACATTCTCAAGACGTCCTCCTGTTACCATTCTCTACATACTAATAACGTCTCAGAACATCCCTATAAAATCTTTTGAGACAACCTCAGGACATCATGGTAACAACTTGAGGCGGTTTTTGATGATGTTTCAAGGAGGTTCAAGATTTATGGGAGAATATTATTCGTATACAGAATGAGTCACTATAGTGTGTTCTCCTCCGATATTAGCCAAACCGTCAGATATATAAAATGAAAATTCAAGTACAACAGTAATAGGGTTTCATAAGAACAATCACCTAAAGTTGTTTTCATATCTATAGGGTGTTCGAATTCCAAGATATCGGTTGATGATTGTTTTTTTTCAATGGAACACCTTGTATATTATTGCATTTTTGAGTTTTCCCTGAAGAGTTGATTCCATCAATGCATCACACTTGGTGTCTAGTGGGAATTATTACAGAGATATAGGGTGTTGACAATTGAGATTCTTCAAATGTAGGATTTTTTGTGTCGAAACTATTCATTAATGGTCAAAACGGCTCACATGTTCCTGTCATAACTTTTGATTAGCTATCTACTGATATTTATTTGGAACAAATACAATAAGCTGATCAGTATTCTGAATGTTAACCCACCCTCTATTTGTTCCGATTGAATGTCAGAAGATAGTAAATCGAAAGTTAATAAGGATATGTGAGCCGTTTTGACCAATATTGAATAGTTTCCACAAAAAAAATCCTAAAATTGAAAAATCTTGTTTTTGAACACCCTATATCTCTGTAATCATTCCCGCTAGACCCCAAGTGTGATACATTGATGGAATCAGCTCTTCAGGGAGAACCTAAAAATGCAATAGTATACAGGGTGTCCCATTTGGAAAAAAACAATCATCAGTCAATATATCTTGGAATTCGAACACCCTACAGATATATTAGAAAACAATTTAATGTGAAAGTTCTCATGAAACCCTATTACTGTTGTACTTGAATTTTCTCTATTTATCTGATGGTTTGGCTAATATACAAAAAGGATAACACACTATAGACTCACCTTGTATTATGCAAATGATAATTTCTTCAAAATAATATGGATCTCATGATATTTGCAAAATTTCCCTCTATTTATAATAGGTTCAAATGAAAAACCAAATGAAAAACTTACATTCTATTATTTATAACTTATTCTGAAAAATCTCAATTTCCTTTTCAAAGAAATGTATTTCAGCTTCTTGTTGAGCACTACTAGAAGTTATTGCCTATTGATAGTTATATTTCTCCATGTTGTTTTTGATTTCTGAACTCTGGACATTCCTGATGCAGAATAATCAACTGGAAGTTGAAGCCTTCATGCAATATTTTATAGATTCTGAAGAAGCAAAACTATCTTGGAATGAAAATATCATCAGGTTTGTGTTTTGCATAACCTTCTGAAACAAACAATGTATTAATATTTCATGTCCAGTACTTACTATCAATGATATGATTTTTGTTGTTATAGGTACCAACCATTATTGAATCTACTGAAAGTTCAAGTCTGCATATGTACAATCTTTCATAATTTCCAAAGAAGCCAAAATATCTTGGAATAAAATATCTCTGCTCTGATGATATCATCATTTTGTGTTATCAATAACCTCCTGAAACAAATAATGTACCTATTAATATTTCATGTTCCAGTCCCTACTATATCAATGATTTGATTTAGGTACCTACCTTTATTGAATATATATACTGAAAGTGCAAACATGCATAAGCAATCTCACATAGATTTCGAAGAAGCCAAAATATCTTGGAATGAAACATCTCTGCTCTGATGACATCATCAATCTTGTGTTCTCAATAACTTCATCTGAAACAAATAATTAACCTATTAACATTTCATGTCCAGTACCTACTATATCAATGATTTGATTCAGGTACCTACCTTTATTGAATTCATACTGAAAGTTCAAGCTTCCATACAATATTTTATAGATTCCGAAGAAGCAAAGCTATCTCTTGGAATAAAACATGTTTGCTATGATGATATCATCAAGTTTGTATTCTCAATAACCTCCTGAAACAATAAATAATGTATATGAATGTATCAATATTTCATGTCCGGTACTATCAATGATTCTATCTAGTATCTACCACAGGTATCTACTCACCATTGTTTCTTGCTACCTGAGAGAAATCAACAGAGATTATCATCCTCTTGTTATTGTTATCTTTTAATTCTGTGCAATAAGTTCTTCTCGCAATCATTTTGTGAAATAGAAATTTGATGAAGGTATTCAATGAATACTCTAATAATTTTGATATAATCATTAATATATTATGATGTATCTTGAACAAATCATGACTATCATGAAACATAACCTCAATTCTAGTTCTTCTTTTTCTTCCTTTTGTATTCGATGACACGTTATTTCATGGAATGTCATCTGAAGACGTCCGTAGGCACGAAATTATTTACATCCTCAGGCTGTCACTGAAAGAACTCATTTAGGACAATTACAGCGCTAAATTTACGCCTGATGATGTTCTTAGGTTGTAGAAAATAGAACGTCCTCTCCAGGCGTTTGGCGACACATTGAGGATGACCTTAGGCGAGTGTGTGCTATCTGGGTTGTCGCCCTAACAACACAATTACATCCTAGGGACTTCCCAGGGACGTCCCTAATTTTATACAAGGACATCCCAGAGATATCCTTTGTCGGGACAGAGTACATACTAGGGACGTCCCAGGGACATCAGCTGGCTGACAAAAAAAGCATCCAAGGGATTTCCGTCTGGTACGTCCCTGGGATGTACCAAGTACGAAGAAAGGATATCCCTAGGAGGTCCCATCAGGGATATTCCAGGGACATCCCTTCGACAAAAGAAAAAAATGTAGGTCGAGTAGGGCTTGAACCCGGGACCTTTAGCTTTTTCAGGCACGCACCTTACTCCATTGGCTGATATGCCTTCTGAAGATTTATGTACCAAACAGATTTTTAAACAGGACCAAACTGCAGAAACCTGAATAAATACAACTTTGTTAGGATTTGGGTATAATTATTATCATTCGTGGATGTTTAAAAATGAGGGGCATTATGCATTTACGATTTCTGTTTGCGAAAAATGGTCATTTCTTGAGAAGTTCTGACTTTCTTTATTTTCATTACAATTATTTACCGGAAAAAAACCAAACATTTTCATGAAAATTCAACTCAATATTTTGATGAAAGTCAATGACTCTGATGTGAATAGATATCAGATATACCAAGGACACGAATTGGATAACCTATGGATGTGCGGGACATTCCCTGGATACCCCAATTATGTCCTTGTACCGTGTGACAAAGAGGGGAAGTACCTAGTACATCCCTGTGTTGTTAGGGCGGAGATTCTGAGCGTTCCGTAGTCTGTACTCCGTTTGTTTTGGAGCGGCCAAATCGATTCTACTCAGAAAAGGTTACTGGTATCACAAAATATCAACGCCGATTTCATGATTATAATTATATTATATCGTGGCATATAGACTGGAAATGTAGTTGTTTTCTGTTGATTTTGTTTTTATCTCAAATATACCAAAAAAGAGTTCATATTTTTCAACAACTAGATACTGTAAAAAATGGTTCATAAGCTTGCAGCATCAACTCTTGTAATCCAATAAATAAATGAATTCTATATATATGTTCCAATAGTTATGACTCACTCTGTATATTATGCCTGTTATATCTCTACTTTGAGATTTCACTTTTTAAAAAACACTTTTCTACTGAACAAGTTACTTTATTCAAAAGACAATGGTTTACTTGAAAATTCTGATGGCTCTCTGCCATATGACTACTAGACTAATTCTAACTATACTATTCACCAAGGTTGCCACGCAGGGTCCTTTTATAATATCGGATCTGCAGTGTCAGCGCTGATCCTAGAAATTGTAGGAAGCAGATAGAAATATGATCAATGCTGATTCTGCTTCTCACCATATGAAAATACTGAGAAGCTGTTATCTGGTAACTTGATATATACTGAGTGTGCTTGTTTTACCATATAACAACTCCCCTTTTATTAAAAAAGTTGAGGCTTTGCGTCGACTTTTACTCAAACAGTGGCTTTACTATAATTTGGATTCAATTCGATTTCTTCTTCTTCTACTGGTTCTTGCAGGTGGATGGACGGTCTTCTTCTGGGAATGAATCTTGCCAGGGTTCTTGGTGCGAACCTGTTTCTTGAGGGTGGTGGTGATGGTCCATCGTTGGAAGTGGTAATACCTATTCTAACTGGTCTTTTGCGTCTGCATTTGCAAAAGATATACAGGATGACCAATGAAATGATCAAGGCTATTGTGAGGTACGTGAACCACGAAATGTGTTTGTTCACAAATGGTTCGTTAATCAGCTTGTCTAATTGATCTGAATATTGGCTTAATTTATGTTCGGCAATATTCAAATCGTCCACATTAATATTGTTGAGTTTTAATGGTTTCAACTCGGGTAGACTGTGTTTTTCTGGAAGATGGCCACAGCATTCGAATGGGATTCGAACGGCATGATATCTGTACGTGATGTTCTTAGTTTCATCAAACAGATATTTGGAATGTATTCTGGTACTTCCTACGAAGGCGTTGCATTCGGGTTGGAGTTTCAATAGCGAATTTCTATTGATTATCTTCGTTGCTGCATCTTTGTTTGTGCATTTGATTGTAACAGGAAGAGGGTCTGACACTGTTATGAGCCACAGGTTTTTGTCAATTTCGAGAACACTATAGTCTTTGGCATAAATCAAGGATGATTGGCAAGTTTTTGGCAATTCACTTAATTGTCTAAATAGTTGGGCTTCACAAATTGAGTCACTATCTATTGGGTATGGTAGTACGTCTGAGCATATTGTTGCGAAGTTCTTTATCACTTTGCAATCGTTCAGATTTTGAAGAGAAATATACAATACTGAATCATCGTCTCGCGCAATGTATTTTTGGAATGTCAATAAAACATGATGGAGGCCTGTTCGATTATCTAGTATAGGTGTTGGGTAAAGATGAAAAAGGGTATATATTTCTGGTTCTACCAATGGGATTTTGAGTACAAATACTATTTTATTATCGGTTCGATAAGCCTGTAGTTCTATGATTTCTAAATATTGAGCTACACTAGACAGATAGGTAGGTAGTGGGAGGTTATTTTTATTCAGAGATTGAGATATTGATTGCAATGAACTAATAAGATCTTTTGACGTTATGATTGAACTGTGAAGTATTTTCAAACGTGCGAATGTGATTGAGTTAATAGTGTCATCAAGTGCAGTTTCCAAAAATAAGTAACTTTCCATAAGTGATTCGCAAACTTCAAGTATTTTTACTTGTGCCTGATAGAATGATAGGTCATCTTCTATATTGTAGATGGATTTTTCTATTTCCTTAATATCGTTATTGAACGTTTGTTCATCGACTTGTAATTTTTGAATGGTTGAATTGAAATTTTTGATAACTGAGGTGGTAACAGAGATTTGGTTCTTCAACAAGTTCTCTATTTGGTGTTCATCATGAGTTATCTTGTTAATGCATTCTGTGAAATATTCACCATCGGATGAATCAAGGTTTCCTGTTATTGCTTTCCAGAATGTACCTGCGCCATTAATTAAACCGCGTTTTGTTCGTCTATCATAGCTTTCTGTATCGGCAAATATTTCTTTATATTTTAGTTGTAGCGAATCGGATATTTGTTTCAAAAGACTGATATGTGTCTTCACTTGTGCTTTGAATGAGATCATACGAGGGTTATTTTGTTCAAATAGATCTACCATATTCTCGAGTATTATGTCGTTGTTGTCTAGAGCGTCTTTGATTGATGTCAAGTCTTTGTATACCAGGAGTGTCCATTTGTCGTTTGATATTTTGAGGTTGCCTTCTTCATGGAAATATACGCCTACTGAACTTTGGATTGGTTCGATTGTGTATTGCGATTTGGCGGCTGCGAGAAGCAGGGCGATCCTGTAAATAAATTAATTCTCATGATACGGCAATAGTCTGTCAAAATTGACTTTTGTTTTATTTTTCGTTTTCCAATTAGCTAGCATAGCAGAGTTCTGAAATATCTCGACAATTTCGAAAGGTCCATTGAATTTGTTTTCAAGCTTATTTTTTATTTGTGATTCTTTCACGTATACCTTGTCACCTATTTTATATTCGGGGATATTTTTAGCAATATTTCTATCGAATCTAACTTTCGATTTTTCTTTTTGTTCTTGCGTCTTAGCTCGTGCAATTCCGTAAAAATAAGAGATTCTGTTGTTGAGATCTCGTACATATTTGGAAATAAGGTTCTTTTCGTTATACAGGGTTTCTGGAGCTCTACTGGCTGTATGGCCAAATACGAGTTCATAAGGCGTGAAACCGTGAGTTTTGTTTTTGGTAGTATTATAACAAATTATAGAGTATGGAAGAATATTCAGTGGGTGTTCTGTGGGATTTTCGGCCATATGTACACGGATCATTTCAGCGAGTGTTGCGTGAAATCGTTCTAAAGAGCCGTTAGATTGAGGGTGATTTACACTGGAATATGTCAATTTTATGTCATAAAGCATGCAAAGGTCTTTCATTAGTTGATTTGTGAATTCTCGTCCATGATCGCAATGAATTCTTAAAGGTGTTCCGTAGTGTTGAAAGTAGAGTAATAGCGTATTTACGACTGATTTAGCTGATTTGTTTTCTATAGGGTAAGCTTGTGTAAACTTGGTCAATTCGTCTCTGATTGTGAGTGCATAGTATTTTGTAGGTATTTCGAAAATATCAATGTTTATTCTCTCAAACGGTGATCTAGGTGTTTCAGTTATTACGAACGGTGTACTTAAATTTTTTCTACAAATTTTAACCTTTTTACAGATGTCACACGCTTTAACATAATTTTCTACATCTTTAACTAATCCATGCCAATTGTATTTTTCTTTTACGCGTCTCACTGTTTCATTGATTCCTCTATGTAAGTTATTCTTTCCTGCATGACAGTGGTCTAAAATAATAGGGATTTGATCAGGGTCAGGTGTTTTTGTTATGTTTTGGCAAATCTTGAGCTTAATATCTTTATCTGAGAATATGAATGAAAAAATTTCTAAAATTGGTAATTCCAGATTATTTTCTACAAAATATGTTTTAGAGAGATCGAGTTGATTTTGATTTTTGTAAATTATGTAAAATAATCGATCGATAACTACTTCCAGATCATAGGGTAGTACTATGATGAAATATTTTCGATCTTTGACTGTTTTGCTACTGAATACATTTATTATGTCACTGTCAAAGTCTGTGTTTTCTTCAAAAATGTCTTCGTTTATGGTAACATGAAAGTCTTTGAGTTTATTCTGCCATAGAAAAACAATGATGTTCTTGTTTGATTTGTCCAATAGTTGTGAATTGTCGAATTCAATTTTGGAATAGTCAATCAATGATTGGGTTCGGTATAGGTCTTCAAATCTGTCAAATTCTTCTTGGATTGTTTCAACTGAAAATTCGGGGTTTTCGTCTGTCGTTCGTTCGGTTTGTTCGTCTGCGGTTTGTTCAGTTTGTTCGTCTGTGGTTTGTTCAGTTTGTTCGGGTGAATCTGAATCTTCGATTTCGATTATTTCGTCATTATTTGTAGCTAAAATTGAGAATTTTGACTGCAAATTCGCACATTCTTGGAAATGATTAATTTTTATTCTTGAAAGAGAATCGGCGTTCTTATTAATTTTTCCGGGTTTATATTCAATTTGATAATCGTACTCTTCAAGTTTTAATCGCCAACGAGCTAGCCTACTACCTGGGTCTTTGATTGAAAAGAGCCAAGTAAGTGGTCTATGGTCAGTGATGAGTTTGAATGATACGGGCGAAAATGTTTCACTGCCCACACAATTGCGAGTAATTCTCGTTCGATAGTGGAGTATTTAGTTTCAGCATTGCACAGCGTACGAGATGCGTAGGCGATTGGAAGGTCTTTACCTACGGGTCCTTGTGATAATATAGCGCCAATTGCAAACATGCTAGCATCAGTAGTTAGCAGGAATGGCTCCTCGAAATTTGGGTATATCAAAATGGGACTAGTTATGAGTGCTGTTTTTAATTCGCTGAATGAATTTCTACATTCGGTGTCAAAATTGAATACTATATCTTTCTGGAGTAATTTTGTCAATGGTTTTGATAATTTGGCAAAGTTATGAATGAAGCGTCTATAATAACCAGCTAGGCCTAAAAAGGATTTGATTTCTTTTGGGTTTTTTGGTTCTGGAAAATTTTGAATGCATTCTATTTTTGAAGGATTTGGTTTGACTCCGTCTTGAGTAATTACATGTCCGAGATATGCGACTTCTTTTCTTAAAAATTCGCATTTGTCTGGCTGAATTTTCAGATTAGCTTTCCTAAGTCTTTTAAACACTTCTGTCAGTCTTGAAATATGTTCATGTATTGTAGGTGAGTATATTATGATGTCGTCCATGTAGACTAAACATCGTTCGTTTTGTATGCCTAAAAGAATATTGTCCATCACACGTTGAAACGTGGAGGGGGCGTTCTTGAGGCCAAATGGCATCCGAACAAATTCGAAATGACCATTTTCGACAGAGAATGCTGTTTTCGCAATATCTTTTTTGTCAATTTCAATTTGGTGAAATCCTGACGCGAGGTCAAGCGTGGTAAAATATTGACACTTACCCAGTTGATCAAGAAGGTCAGAAATATTAGGCAAAGGGTATTTGTCGTCTACTGTGAGCTCATTGAGTTTACGGTAGTCGATAACCACTCTCCATTTTTGTTTGCCGGAGGCATCCATTTTTTTTGGGACTACCCAAACAGGGGATGACCACGGTGAAATAGAGGGTTGTATTATACCTTGTTGTAACATTTTTGAAATCTGTGATTTAACTTCGCTTTTATGTATCTGTGGATATCTGTATGATTTTGTAAATACGGGCCTGGAATCTTTGGTATCTATACTGTGTTTTATTTCATTAGTAAATGTTAGATCGTCACCTTCGAGGTAAAATATGTCAGAGTATTGTAAACATAAGTCTGTAATCAGTTGATTTTCTTCGTCATTTAAATGATCAGTTCGTAATTGATTTTTGATTTCTTGGATTCTGTCACACGGGAATGAGTCTGAATTTCTGAAGTCCGAGTTGAGGTTAAGAATTGTTTCATTAGTTGGCAAAGGTTCTAGTTCAAAGTCTGAAAAGTCGATCTTTTTTGGTATTGCATTAGCGTTTATAACTGAAGTGAAAAATTCTCCGTTATTGTTGATTCGTACTACGGCATTTGGTAGTCTAACTTTTTCTTTTTCTTGCGCTAACAGTATAGCGTCAGTGTTTGCGGGGCTACATTTTAGTTTGAAAATTTTCTCGGTACGAGGTTCGATTGAAATTTGGTTGTGAATTTTGTAGTCAGGTTCATTATTGTCTGTCACTTTAAATAATGGTACAGTCTTAAAGTTAGTTATTAGCTGTCGGTTTTTCAGGTCTATAACACAATTGTAGTGTTCTAGGAAATCTGAACCTAATAAACCGTCAAAGTCGATATCTAAATCATAGACGTACACTTTATGGGGATCATTTTGTTTGAAATTAATGAGAGTTGATTCGTTTATTATGACTTTTTGATCTGTGATACCTTGAACTGTTATATTTTCTGGAAATCTGTGAGGATATTTTTCGCAAGTTTTACGTTTGAATATTGATATGCCTGCTCCGGTATCTATCAGTATTTTGAATGTATTCGTACTGTCATTAATATAATATAGATTCTTGGAATTTACGGACAGTAAAGAACTTACATGAAGTTTTGTTCCGGGAAGTTCAGATCGGGATTGAATTCGTTGATATTTAATGATTGGATTTGTGTCTCTAATTGGGTCATAGGGTTGGTTGGTTGTGTTTGATGGGTTGTTGGATTGAGACCAGGAGGGTTGTGTTGATTCGGGAGTGAAAGAAAATCCTGATAATCAGAAGTTTCATTCAAGTTAAGCAATTGATCATATTCTTGACCATTATCGGTATAATAGTCATTTGTGTATTGATTTTCATGATATTGATTTTGGAAATCTTCATATGTGTCACTATCAGCAGTATGATAGAATTGATTGGAGCTATCAGCAGTATGATAGTCCTGATTTTGGTAATTAACGACATGTGCTCTTTGTTGATTTGGTCGATTTTGGAAATTTGGATTTTGATGAATAACTGAAGGACGAGGTTGGTTTTGACTTTGATATTGAGGTCTATTGAAATTCTGATCGTTCATTGATGGTCTGTTTTGTTGGAAAGGGTTTGGACGTTGCTGGAAATTTTGTTGTCTTTGGAAATTTGGGTTAGGATTTTGGGTGATATTTTGACTATTATTTGGTAGCATTCGTTGTTGTCTTAGTCGACATTCACTAGAAATATGTCCAGCGCGACCGCAAGAGTGACAAGTTCTTGTCGTTGTGAGCATTTGTTTTCAAAGTACGACAACTGTAGTTCTCGTCTTATTCGAATATGTGCTTCTAATAAGTCTGCTGGATTCGAAGCGCGAATTATTTGACCTAAACGTGGTTCGAGTCCGGTAAGCAATGTATTAAGTGCCATTGTTTCGATTAAATGAGATTGTGCTTGCTTTTGTTCAGCAGTGAGAATAGATTTTTGTACACAAGAATGCATTTTTGCATTCAGCACTTGCAAACGGTTGAAAAATGTCAAAGCACTTTCGCTCGGTAGTTGTTTGATGCGTTGGAGGTCTTGTATCAGCGACGTAAGGTCACGAGAATCTCCAAAGTGCAAATTTAGCAGATGTTTTATTTCATGATAGGTAGTTGGATTTCTTGAACTTATAAGTTGTGCGGCTCTCCCACGCAACTTATTTTTTATGTGAATCACTAGGAATAGTCTCTGATCCACTGCGGCCATGCGATACGCACAGTCACAAGCGTTCAGGAATGTATTGAGGAAGATTTGATCTCCTTCAAATTCGGGTACGATTGAAAATATTTCTGATAGTCTGTACGGTTCTACTTCGACTTCATGATCTTCGTTTTCACCAAGACCGTTTTCTGCCATTTTGTATAGGGAAGTTCAGGGTATAGATAATCGAACAGTTTCAAAATTTCAAAGGTGCAAATAGAAAAAATACGAGATGATTCGGTATCACTTACAGTATTGTTCTTCTCATCTGTGATTCGTCGTGTTCTCGAAGTCGTCCAGCCAGGGGCTTCACTAGGTGTTCCTTCCGCTGTCTTCTTCAAGTGGTGACTCCTCGGGGTTGTTGGTTCTTCGTTGTTGAAGGATTGGAATCCACCGCTATCAGTTAGACCAATTTCTTGTTCTGATAACGTTTGTCGATCCTACCGACTGCGCCAATTGTTATATCTCTACTTTGAGATTTCACTTTTTAAAAAACACTTTTCTACTGAACAAGTTACTTTATTCAAAAGACAATGGTTTACTTGAAAATTCTGATGGCTCTCTGCCATATGACTACTAGACTAATTCTAACTATACTATTCACCAAGGTTGCCACGCAGGGTCCTTTTATAATATCGGATCTGCAGTGTCAGCGCTGATCCTAGAAATTGTAGGAAGCAGATAGAAATATGATCAATGCTGATTCTGCTTCTCACCATATGAAAATACTGAGAAGCTGTTATCTGGTAACTTGATATATACTGAGTGTGCTTGTTTTACCATATAACATGCCTATTATAGATGATGTAATTTATTTCATTTTTATAGTGAACCCATTAACAATCAAAGATTCAAAGATATCTGACTATTTATTTTCGATCAACTGATGGGACTCTAAGAAATTATCACATTCAGATTGATTATATTATCAATATTTTGTAATGTCTTATTAATACAAAATTTTAAAATGGATACAAATTGAGTAAAAAAAATAATCAACGAAAAAGGCGTGAGATGTTTTTCCAGATAATATACAAATTATATTGGTCTAGGGTCTAGGCAAAGTATGACAAGTTATTCACAAGGGAACGGAATTTAAAAAAACGCCACGGAGTAGGAACCCAAATGAGTGAGAGATCATAATATTATCTGTTCTTCTCTCCTCCGCAAGGAACCGAGGAAAAAATCAATACTGTCCATGGGATTCACCGACCGTAGCAAACATTTTTTTATCGGACCGGTCGGGCGGGTCGGGTCTCATCGTAGAAGACAAGGATAAACAAGAATTTCTGGAGCGATAGCACGCGGTGGGATGGGATCTGTAATTCTGTACAAAAGTGTAGTAATCTGTACAATTAGTTCAGACATGTTCTGTGTGCCTAGTGGAGTCGCTACCTCACAGTGGCTAAACGATAGACGAGGGGATGAGAGGGGCATCGACTCGCAAATAACACAGGTTGGGCATCTTCCCAGCGTAAGCGTAATATATCAATCAACGACGCCACGGAGTAGGAACCCAACTGAATGAGAGATCATAATATGTTCTTCTCTCTTCCGCAAGAAACCGAGGGAAAAATCAATACTGTCCATGGGATTCACCGACCGTAGCAAACATTTTTTTATCGGAACCGGTCGGGCGGGTCGGGTCTCATCGTAGAACACAAGGATAAACAAAAATTTCTGGAGCGATAGCACGCGGTGGGATGGGATCTGTAATTCTGTACAAAAGTGTAGTAATCTGTACAATTAGTTCAGACATGTTCTGTGTGCCTAGTGGAGTCGCTACCTCACAGTGGCTAAACGATAGACGAGGGGATGAGCGGGGCATCGACTCGCAAATAACACAGGTTGCGAGGTTGGGCATCTTCCCAGCGTAAGCGTAATATATCAATCAACGCTACAACATTGAGGTTTATTTCATATGGTAATCCTTGAAACAATTACGATCACGAGTAATACATTAATGTACACTACATTTCATACAATTTGAATGTGTTTTTTTGAGGCAAGCTCCATTTTTGCATCTTGCTCCATCCCTACTTCCATCAAATGCCCACTTCATCGAGTCACCATGTTCGTTCTAACGTACATATGATTTTTCTCGAATTAGTGTATGGAAAAATATGATATTTGATCATTTCGTTTCTTATATATTATAATGGACATATGAGGCATTGAGAAATAAAATTTGGAACTCAAATTCACTCACTATTTTATCAAAACAAACACGAGAAATGTGTTCATGAACAATAACAGCTGACTCACTGTACACACAGAAGGTAAATAAGCGAAACTTGTATAATATCCCGAGAGTTAGTGCTACCTATATCAGTCATTGACTATGAAGGTCCCTTGAGTCTGATGTGGTGAATAAATGGAATGATAGGTGTCGCCTCAATTTACTATGGGCACGAAAAGTACATGTTCGTTTTAACGACCATGGTGACCGAAAGGGTTAATGTATTATATGAAGAGATTTTTTGGTCACCTTCAAAGAAAAGGTACCGTAAAGTAGGGTAACTTTGGCATCTTTGGCTTACTTTGGCAGTTTGGTTATTTATATTTCGAATGTTTTCATTTTTTGTACATATAATATATTTTTTGTTTGTTTTTCCAAAGATTCTATTTGATTACAGGCATAAATTGACAAGCAATGCCTAGAAACTATAAAAAAAGTTGGAGTCGCGTACCTACTAGAACTTCACTCAAACTGACCTTGAAAGGGCGTTGGCTGCCATTAGGGACGACATGAGTCAGGCGGCGGTGAGCAGGCGCTTCAAAATTTCACGTGGGACCCTTCAAAACAAGTTGAAGGGCGAGCATACACGCCCTCCAGGTCATCCAACCGCATTTACACCTGCAGAGGAGCAGTTACTGACAAAAGCTTCAGTGACAGTGAGCAATTGGGGATTTCCGTTAACCAAAGTTGATATTCGCGAATTGATCCACAAATACTTTCAAAAAACGGGTCGTTATGTTGAGGAGAAACTTATTCATCATCCGGAACGAATTGAGTGTCCGTTTGGCTGCCAACATAACATGGTGGTGTACACGGCAAAAAATCTATACGGAGGTTGGACAGAAGGAGGTCCTTCTGGAACAATCTACAGCAACACATCCAGTGGCTGGTTCGATACGGACCAGTTTGAAAAATTTTACTGCCCAAAATTGAAGGCATTGAAAATACTGGAAAAAAAATTGTTATTGGAGACAATCTAGCCTCTCATTTTCCACCTACTGTCATTGAAGCTTGTGAGGAGAACAATATCTTTATGACAGCGCTCCCACCCAACAGCACCCATCTTATGCAACCATTGGATGTGTCAGTGTTTGCCCTGTTTGAAAAAAAATGGCGTCAGATTCTAGACAAATGGCGCAGTGAAACCAAATCGACATCGTCCATTCCGAAAGAATATTTTTCTACACTCCTCAATCGATTGTGGCTTGCAGTCAGTTAGAATGTATCCAATAATCAAAAATCTGGATTAAGAGCCACAGGGCTCTGTCCATTTAATCCACAAGAAGTCCTCGGAAGAATTCCAGATCATCAAGATGACGCAAATGCACAAGCTGCTATCCTAAATGAGAGCCTGACTGATCTGCTTCAAGATCTACGCGGATCAAACACGGCAAAGGTCACTAGAACACCTGATAGAAAAATATCATCCGGTAAACAGCTCAAGGTTGATGCACCTCAATCAAACCTGTCTACAGATGAACCAGTCGCTGGTCCTTCAGGGACCCAGAGAAAGATTCTTACTAGTAGCGACGATGATAGTGACAACGAACCCGATGCAAGGTCAGTTGCAGTTCCTGAGAAAATGCCAATAAGAAATCATTCAAAAAGAGTTGTTGAAGCCATAGATGACGTCTGCGCAATTTGCTCGCAGGAAGTGGAATAACTTCACTTGAAAATTACTGGTGATGATCCGAAACATCTCAAAACGTGACTTACAGTTACAGAACATGACATGCCAAAAATTATAAATATCAATCCCAGCTTACTCTTTTTATCTGATGGCATGTCATAATGACAACGTTATGTCACTCAATTTTGATGACATAAGGAAGCTCATTATGGTACTAAGTACCATAATGAAATTCTATAAGGAAAACATGTAATGGTTTGATCAAAAAAGTTTATTCAAAATGCATAACTATGTACAAAACTATTTATTATAAATGGTAAAAGAACAATTACTACAATTCGTAATATTAATATAATGGCAAAGCACAGCTCACTCACCTACTAATATTTGAAACTACACAATACTTACTCCTTTAAAAATAGTTGTCATTGTGACATGTCGAAAATGCAGTTTTTAATTTTTCGAAAATGTATTGATATAAATGCCATCAGATAAAATTTTGTATGTAATACGAATCATAAACAATCATTATGGCACACGCCGTGTTATCGGACTCGGCTACGCCTCGCCCTCGATAACATTCACGACTTGTACCATAATGATCGTCTTTATGATCCTTATTACATAAATAACTATTATGAGCAAAATTATTTTCTTCCCAAAAAACTTTAACGCCTTGTACCAACTCAACGAAACGATTTTGGATATAGGTAAGTTGACTAAAATCAACTTATTTTCATCCCAGGAGTCTACAGTCAACCCATGTCCCAACCAGATTATTTTTCAAAAAAATGAACAAGATTCCTCAGATCAAAAATACAGATACAAAAAATCTTTCTGGATAACAATACTGGAAGTTTTCAGTCCGACTTCTGAAAAGTTATAACCGAATTTGTACGGCAACATGGTTGTTTGAAACACTTGGAAGTCACTGATGATGATCAAAATCATCTCGAGTTTCTCATTAATATCTTATAAACGCACAAGCCGATTTGAATTGAATTTTCATGGTTTATCAACACAATTATCAGACATTCATTGAACCAATTAGACTTAATCCAGAATTTCCAGGAGCGTACCTATCGAGTTAGTCGGTTATTATTTATATAAAAAGTTCTTCTTCAATATTCAGATAAACCCTGCTAATTTTCCGTATCTTGCATTGTTTTCGAGACAAACAGACAATACCATACCTACTTCGGCATATCTCGCATATATCTGCACTCAATAATGAAAACAAAAAACACTCAGAGAAATAGTCGGTAGTGAATACCAATCGTTTAGTAAAATAGGCGCCAGTCACTACATCCATCAAATAATATAACGACAAAATTGTATCATACTATAAGTATCATGGTGATATTTGATATATTATTTAGTAAAGTATGATACAATTTTGTAGTGGTTTTATTAAATGAATGTAGTGACAGGAACCTATTTCACTAAACGTTTGGTATTTACTATCATCTTTTTTTTTATTGAAGACGATCTTGAAATTTTGTGAGATATATTGATTTAAGATTGAAAAACTATTTTTTTCAAATTTGGACACCTTTTAATATCAGAAACCAAGCATTTTCGGACACAACATCCCCAATATCCTATGACTTTTCTTTTCCTGCTCATTTTTGGAAATTTCAGTTTTTTGTTGTTCAATGATGAAAAAAAAAGGTTGATAGGAGGCTTATTTCAAATTCATTGATTGATAAATGGGACAGCGGAATAGGACATCAAAAAATTTGTGGATCCAACCCGACAGAGCAAAGAATGTTTATTTGAAAAACGAGTCATATATTTGCGTCTCAATCAACAGTGCAGCGTGGTGCAGCGCCCAAGGTGGCGTATGTAGTCACACGGAAAAAAAGGATTTGTTGCATCAACAAATTATTCATGCTCAAATTATTTTTGTTGGACTAAGAAATTTTTTGTTGAATCAACCAGATACATGATTATTTCATGGAAGCAGCTTGTTCAAATCGAGAATGTAGTCTAATTGAATCAACATTATAATTTCAATTCCATCAACAAAATATATGGTTTTATCAAAAACAAATTATGTGGATCCAAAATAATGTCGATGTTGATTCAATTATAAACGTTTTGTTGATTTGATCAAATAATGATCATTTCGATAGGAAAATATCTTTGGAACAACATACAAGTTTTCTTATTCCGATGTAGCAATTTACTTGTTTCGAACGGATCCTTTTCTTGAATAGAGCAACGAAATATGTAATATCAATGAAATATTTTGTTCATTCTACATCAACTTGAATTTTCGCCTCTAGATGGCGATCATTTCACCTCGTCGCCTCGAATTCATTATATACGTGAAGCCTGATTCTTCGTGTTTGAAATATCAACTAGACAAATCGAACTTTGGATGATTAGCAATCCTTAATAGTTTTCCATCAGCTGAAGAGAAGTAAAGACTGATGATCTATGCTAGGAGTCGACTTGTTTCCTAGTTTTGTTTATTCTATTGATGTGAAATTTCAGAAAATTCCCGAATATTGAATTTGGTTCAACAAAACAATTTGTTGAATGTATATATAGTTTCTCTTGAATCGACAAAATATTTCATCGAATTAACCAAATATTTTATTAAATCAAACAAATATTTCGTTGAATCAACTAAATATTTGATTGAAGCAATATCTTATTATTTTGAATCAAACAAAATGATTGTTTGAGCCAATTCAATATCTCTTCAAAACCATTCATGGATGTGCTTGATTGAAGAAGATCCAGAGTTCATGCAAGACATATTTACTTGATTCAAACTTCAAATTCGCTCTGAAAGAAGATATAGATTCACTCATTTCAAGATTAAATTTTGTCGTGCATATATGACACTTCTATTTGCTCCATTCAATTAAATTTTGCCTAATTCGACAATTCTTTTTTTTTCGTGCAGTAGCAAGCCTACAAATAACACACATGTACCGTAATGTCAGTAGCCGCAGTTGGTGCGTACACACATACGAAGAAAGTGCATTATGTACCTTCTTATACATAGGTATAATGAATGGTTTGCATAATATTTGTTGACAAAATTTTATATTCGACAAAAATATGAATTAGGTAGTGCGAAAAAACCCAGCAAGAACTCGATGATAATCTATGGATACTAAAACAAATAACAACACAACAACAAAAAATAAGAGGCACTTCTGCTTGTGCTTGAGGAACAACAAACAAAATGAAAAGTTACTAATAAAAAGATAATATTTTTTATTTCTGACAGTGACATTATAAGCTTATATCGTCATAGTTACGATATCTATCATGAGGGTCATAACTCCCTTGGGACGTTATAGATGCTATAATTCCCTCTAACTAAAATTTAATAAGAAATGCATAGCAACAACCACGCAATAACGTAGCAATAAGGAATCTCCTATTCGCGGTAGTCAAGATCATCATCTGACGTTCTGATGACATTGAAACTATACGGAAAAACATGTCTAACTTCCAATCGGGAAGGTATCTAATGAATGAAATCAGTCAGAAATAAAATTATCTATGTATCACGGGAATTATAGAGCCTCAATAACCTCTGGCAATTGCTGTCCCTCGGGCCAGAGGCCCTCGGGACGCAAGCTTTGCCATCGGTAATTATAAGGCCCTCATAATTCCCTTGATACATAAATAACTATTATTTGGGTTTCGAAAACCATGGATGATTGGTTGACACAAGAGCTTTCAGAATCTCTGAACAGCTGAAAACATGATGACACGTATTAAAGAAAAATGACGATGGTTCTAGGATATAACAAAGATAAATCAATATCATCACATTGAATCTCATGAAAAGTTTATGGTACACTGAACACTGAGTTTCATTTGAATCTCATTCATCAGATACGGCTTATTTTGTCAATCAAATCTGAATTGGAATAGAAAATAATATTTTTTTCAATCATTATACCGGGACTTATGGTAAAATAGGCCATGGACACAATCATGTTTATATAAACGTTTTTTCCATATTTTGTTGATATAGAATCTCCACTAGGCTTTCGTCGCCACAACTCTGAAACACCCTGTAGATATTGATTTTGAATTCATTTAGCAAAAGTAGAGGTACCACTGGCGAAGAAAGTTCAAATAGTACCTACCTATACATGATCAGAGATCATTCATTTCAAAGCGGGCCGGTAATGCCGAACATATCACTTTATTGCCCTAGGGCGGAATAAAATTCGTTGTAGATTGACGTTCATTGCTACAGTTGTCAAATTACTATGTCTCATAGGCTCTTCTATAGATGAACAAAACCGAGCCCTATTTTTGATGACTAATGAAATTTGTCCACATTGTTTGACTCTGGATTACGCTAGCGAAATAAATTATATTACTCATAAATACCTTGTTTTTGGCCATTTACGTTCTTCAGATGAACTATTGTTGAGAATAAAAATAATAATCTAACCTGTCGTGGCAGCACAAAATTGTGGAAAGTACTGTTTCAAACTGGATTTGTGTTCAGTTGAATCAACAACCATGTTAATTAATGGAAAGAAACACGCAAAATAAATATCGAATTCAGCTTCTTATCACTTTTATATAATATTTCTGTACAGGAAAATTTGAAAGCATATTGCTGTAATTTGACGTTATAGAACCAGAGTTATCTGCATCAAGGTCAATGAATAATCGGATAAAGCATAATATGTAAAGATATAGGCCAGTTATAAGAATCAAACATTAGTAGGTATCAAAACTAGAAAAAGTGTTCTGACATGGTATGGCTTGGGGAACATTCATGAAATATTGATTGAACTGTTGAATCAGTTGATGATCCAACAAGAATAATCATTTCCAATAGGTCTACAACAATTTTGTTGTTCATGTAGTAGTAAAACTCCCAGTCATGTCCACAATCATTCAATCAAACAATATAGTTGTACGAACTTACGAAAGAGGAGATTCATTGGATCCAAATTTTTTTCACCTCATCTGAAAGTCATAGGTTTCTATCCTGAAAGATTGTGGAACTGATGCAATATGTACCCGCCTATTTTCAAATGATCTGTCATTTTATTCTCCAGATACTTTTAATATTCCATCCGTAGTAGAAGACAACCTTTGTATATCTTCTATGAAAATAGCCTGAGTATTCATGTGGATTCAATACGAGTCGTTAGGACTCAATATTTCATGATTTTTTCTCAATAAGTGTCCAAGAGCAATATGGAAAACTTGTTTCTGAAACGAAATAGAGATGTGTGACAATCACAATGGACGACATAATTAATATGCGGAGCAACTAGATCTATCGAGCTTCTTTTGTTGTGTTCTGGTTCCGACGAAAAGGGATATCCTGTAATGTTCAGAGAACATCGTGAGAACCAAGGAAAATGGGAAAGGAATTGGTGTTCTTCTTGAATTTCCGGAGATTATATACCTCGGGAAACACCTCCCGTGGCAATGTGTTTCAGAGCCTCGCTGTTCGTTGGATAAACGAGTTTTTAGAAAGAGATGTCCTGCAGGTCTCCAAAGTGACCACGAAGGGGTACGAAGCCTCAACTCGACGGGTCAATCTCGCGAGGACTGCCGAGGGAGGAACGATTGTTATATTTTATAAGAGCATCGTCCATGAGAATTTCTATAAAATGAAGCTAGATCACCATATTTTCTACAGTGTTCCAGAGAAGTGAGTGAGTTTGTGAGCGATGCATCACCCACGAGACGAATTGCCCTTTTTTGGACAGAATCCAACAGTTTCAGGGTATGTTTGGGTGCTGCACTCCAAATATGGAAACAGTATTCCAGGACAAGTCGGATTTGTGCCTAATAGATCATAAGCAGCTGACTTCTGGCCCAAAACAGAAAATAATTTTTTTGGGATGCACTTTTAGCAATTGATCTTACGTGATTTTCCCAAGAAAGGTTATTGCTGATAGTAATACCAAGCATCGAAATGGATGTCTCCAAAGGTATGGTAACTCCTTATAAGCTAATGTTGGGCACAGTGCGACCGGCTTTTCTAGAGAAAAGGCATGCTTGTGTTTTGTTTGCATTGAAATCTTCCAAGTTATTGGATCCCAATTCGTGAATTGTTACCAAGTCCATATTCATGTTGTCAACACGTCTTCCTCGTACGTTTCTGATTTGTCTTGCTAGTATTGGAGCCCTGGAAGAGAAGGCGGTTTGGAGGGTACTATCATCCGCGAAGCTGTGTACTGGACATGAAGTTGCTTCCAACAAATCGTTGATATGGAGTATTAATAGTGTTGGTGCTAGAATTGTACCTTGCGGGACACCAGCATTTATGAAAAAAGATCCTGGTTACCTATTTCATACAACATCATTATCGTTTTATTATTCCCTAGATTATTCACACTGATAAGATGAACCAACTCCATGTGAAATGTTGATGCCAAATGTGGCCTTACCTAAAGGCCTTACTTCTTGGCTGGTTCATAGGCGACGGGAATCTGATCGAGTCCATCTATCTGTAAGTTGCTGAACTATCTAGGAATATTCTTCCTCATGAAGCAGGAAAATTATTAACTCTGATATTGTCAATTTCAAATAATAAAATGAGACATTCCTTTTGCATCCAAACATCTCAAAATGTGCTTGCTTTCTGCATTACCCTTTTTTCCGATCTCTACCCGTCGCTTCTCAGCCAGAAACTGTTCACGTTGACGCTCATAGAAATCGACCCCTACCGAACAAAACTTCTGGATTCATTGCTCTCATAAGGATGACTCATTTTGTGAGTGTATATATAAAGCATTATTCAATGTCAGTCTCAATGAATTCTATGATCAGAAATTTGATGGAATATCATTTACCAGACATAAAGTCACCTACAAATACGCACGATGTTCTTCGAACATTTTTTTTATTCTCTGGTTCCCACGAAAAGGGATATCCTGTAATGTTCAGAGAACATCGTGAGAACCAAGGGAAATGAAGTCGGAATTGGTGTTCTAATTGAATTTCTGGAGGTAATATGCCTCGGGGAACACCTCTCTTGGCAATGTGTTCCGGAGCCTCGCTGCTCGTTGGATGAACGATTCTTTGGAACAAGATGTTCTGTAGGTCTCCAAAGTGAAAACGAAGAGGTCCGAAGCCTCAACTCGACGGGTTAATCTTGCGGGAACTGCCAAGGAAGGAACAATTGTTGATATTTCAGAAGAGCATCGTCCATGAAAATATCTATAAAATAAAGCCAGATCGCCAACTTTTCTTCGGTGTTCCAGAGAAGTGAGTGAGTTTGTGAGCATGGCATCACCCACGAGACGAATTGCCCTTTTTTGGACAGAATCCAACAGTTTCATAAAAATTGGGGTTTTGCTCTAAAAAAAATCAGATCTTATATATTCTATTCCATGTAATGACTGCAATAAAACGTATATCGGTATGACAACACAATACTTAGAAATCAGATTGAAAGGACATCACTACAACAAACAAAACCCAACAGCTCCAACTAAACATTTAATGGATAATGGCCATACCACTTCCTTTAACAATGTCAAAATTCTTGATTGCGAACGTCATTACTACAAAAGATGCATAAAAGAAAAGATATATCAATAAAGACACAAATAGATGAACGACAGAACATATATTAGTAATCTAAGCAGTATCTATCAGACTTATCCTGTAACTGCAAGTCCACTATTCCAAAAATTTTTTTTTCCAATTTTTCACTATTGCATTTCACATCTGCCAAAATTCATGAATCACTCGTGTTGTCAAAGTTGAAAAAAAAAAACAAAAAAGAAGAAGAAAACTCTTACCTGTTAATTGTTCCATGTCATTCTTGTCATCTTTCATTATTTTCAGTCAAATGTCTTTTGCATTGTCATGACAGCTCCAAATTAACCTCAAGAAATCGTAGTTTCCTTCGTTTTTCTATTTCACATGAAATGATGAAACGAAAATGTTTTCAACTTTTTCCAACAGGATAAAGGAATGGGAAATAAAAAGAAATAGTCTTTTTGCGTGAAATTTCCACACGAACACCACAACATTTTGATGAATCACCAGAATTATGAATTGGTTGAGGTACGTACCTCTCTTTTTTTGTGTTAGTTCTCATCACTATCATTCCACGATGTAAATCATTCTCAATGAAAAGCATTATTCACAGAGTCACTAAATTAATAAATTGACAAAGCCCATGGCCATGGGCGAAACGGTTTTTTACTTGATATATCTTTTGAAATTCCTGATGGAATCGAATCCAAACCCCAAGAAGAAGCTGCAAATCAACAACATAAGAGGATTCAAGAAAATCCCTCAACAAACAAATATTGTGAACGTAATATTGACGAGAAGCAGAATATGAACATTCGGCGATATTGGTACGATATCAGTTTTAAAATGTCCTGAAACCATGGGTGACATATTTTCACACCAATATTAGTTGAATATTCGTAGACTTAAATTGGTCATAAAATGTGAAATCATTATTGGTGAGAAATGAACAGTGGACATCTGACAATATCGGTGCAATATCAGTTGGAAATATTGATGAATTATTGAGAATTATCATGATGTTCTTGTCACTTGATGATATTGGTAGAATATGTCCATACCTATGGCGAGACATGAAAGTGTGAACATTCGGAGATATTGGCATCGTCCTGGGGATCACGGTTGACCAATATTTATATTGTCTCGTCTGACCGGCTCTGAGAGAACGTTACAAATCATTCATTACAAATCATTTCTATCGCTATAGAAATGCCGATATCGATATGTATCTTCAACACAATATGTTGAATGAGAACGATTCTCGAATAGAAAAAAGCTGATGAAGAACATCCCAAAATAAGATACGCTATCTATCGAGCTATCTATTTGAAATAACGGAATTGATGTCCTCTACCCGGTATACCGTATAACCGCCATCTTGAGAAATATTCCTATTGAATTGGGCCCGATGAATGATGACCCATATATATATACAAACTTTCAGATCAGTATCATTTTCGAAATCCCAAATAATCATGTGTTGTATGTACAGTCATGGAGAAAGCTATCAACATCGAGCTAAAGAAATACCTGAAACATTCAGGTATTATCAACGATAGGCAATATAACTTCCGTCATCAGAGATCAACTGGTGACCTGCTCGCTTACGTCTCACATATATGGCAGCAATCTATTGGAAAATATGGTGAAACCTTAGCCGTGGCACTTGATATCTCCAAGGCATTCGATCAAGTCTGGCATCACTGACTCCTCCAGTTATGTTCTCTGCTAGCTAGTTCTCTCTCAAACAGGTCTCTTTATGTAGTGGTCGACGGAGTTCCATCTGACCCTCTTATCATAAATGCTAGCTCCAAAACTATTTCTACTCCATATCAACGATTTGGTGGAAGCAACCATGTCCAATACACAGCTTAGCGGATGATAGTACCCGCCTTCTCTTCCAAGGCTCCAATACCAGCAAGGCAAATCAGAAATAAACGAGGGGAAATTGTTGAAAACATGAATATGGACATGGCAACAATTCTTGAATGGGGATCCCATAAATTGGTAGATTTCGATGCAAACAAAACACAAGCATGCCTTTTCTCTTGAAAAGCAGATCTCAATGTGCCCGACATGAGCTTATCAGGAGTTGGTAGTGAATACCAAACGTTTAGTAGAATTAATAGGCGCCAGTCACTACATTCATCAAATAATACCACTACAAAGTTGTACCTACTATACTAAACTATGAGTTTTCTACTATTTTGTAGTGGTAATATTTGATATAGTATAGTATTATATATTGTTGTAGTGGTATCATATGATGAAAGTTGTGACTGGCGCCTAATTTACTAAACGTTTGATACTAACTACCAACTTTTTTTTTTCAGTGTAACCATATCTTTGAAGTCATCCATTTCGATGCTTGGTATTACTATCAGCAATAACCTTTCTTTTTTTTTTATCGATTGGAGCGCACGAAAGGGAATCCCTATAATGTTCAAAGAACATCGTGCGTTCCTAGGGAGGATAGGGACAGGAGGTAGGTATTGGAATTTTTTTTGAATTTTTGGAGATTATATGTTGTTGGGAATACTTCCACAGGCAATGAATTCCAGAGCCTAGGGAAAAATGAGATCATTTGCTAGAAGTGCATCCCAAAACCTTGGTTTTCTGTTTCGAACCAGGAGCTATAGCTTCTCTTCCAGTCAGCTACTTATGATCTATAAGGCATAAATCCGACCTGTTCTGGAATACTGTTCCCATATTTGGAGTGCAGCACCCAGACATACCCTGAAACTGTTGGATTCTGTCCAAAAAAGGGCAATCCGTTTCGTGGGTGATGCCTCGCTCACAAACTCGCACTCACTTCTCTGGAACACCGAAGAAAAATTGGCGATCTGGCTCTATTTTATAGATATTTCCATGGAAGATGCATATAACCTCCTGAACATTACAGGATATCCCTTTTCGTGGAAACCAGAACAAAACAAAAAGATGCATTAAACATGTCGCACATGGGCGGTGCTCGTACCTCTAGTCACTTCTGAAGTAAGAGCGCTAACACCACTCAACCACGACATGTTCTTTGAATCAGCCTGTACATTATATAAAATAACAAATAATGTGTACCAACTATGTGAAATTGTATCTGTGTCGCCATCTACTAATGGGAGAATGAACCATATGCGAGGAATAGTTAGCACATTATTTGGGTAGCTACATTACCAGGCTATTGCATTTGAAGTTGCCTATACCACGAGAATGTGAATGAAGTATGTTCAATCAGGTATATCACTGAATTATCATTATTCATACACGTCATTCAGATATTAATTTTGCAAAAGAAAAAACAAAATGTTACAAGAGGTGACCTGTAGATTCTAGATCCCTCAGAAAAATACCTATATAAAGGGTGTTTCATAATTGGATGTCAGTATTCAGGAAGGCGATTCTTGGGCTCATTCTTAGAAGAAAGTTTAATATGAACGTATGACCTAAATGTCCTACCTTTTGAGATACAGGGTGGTAAAAATCTCAAAAATAAATAGTTTTTTATTTATATCTGTAATACCACTTCAGATATTCTGTTGGAACTCGGCATACATATTATGTACTATGTAACGAGGAGCATCAGTTAGTGTATCATTTCTTTTTTTTTGGTTGCCACCAGTGGCGTTCGTGTGGAATTTCACATACCTATATTTTGGCAGACATTGATGGTACGCCACTGATCTCGAAATGGAAATCATTGCTGAAATTCCCAATCATTTCTAAGCAAATTTGATCACCGCCACAATCATTCCAATCTGATGCACGGTTTTCGCTTAAAAAAATAAAAAGCTTTTCACTACATGATTATAGCAATATCGTTATAATATGACAATCGGGTCGATTCTGTTTGCAAATAGCAATGTGGTTGTAGAGAAGATATTGCTATCATAGCAAGATTCGAAAAAGTGGAATTCTAATCATCGATTTTTGGCCATATACGTATTAATAAACAATACGGATCATAACGGGTGCCAGGATGAAGCCAAAAATATGAAACAAATGAATATCCATAAGGATTTGGTGGCATGATACGCATGCGCCATGCGCTATTATAGTAGTCATCAAAGGCATGCGTTTCGGTGGACAATTACGTTTACTAGCCTTTCAATCAAAGCAGTATGTGTCTGATCGTTTCAAAACTTTTCCTTATGGATAGTCATTTGTCTTCAAAAATCGGCTTCATGTTTCGCTATGGAAACAGATAGAGATTATCCGTATTGATTATTATAATACGTATATGTTTTTGGCAATATGATCTGTCAATTTCAATGACATCTGGTCAGCTTTCTTGCTATTTCGGCAACATCAATTTTGTGCTTGCTATCTTATAACAAGGTAGTGGATTCTTCGTTTTTGTACTACAAATTCTTCCAACTGTATGTAAATTCAGAAAAGAGTGGATCAAAAACATATGAGTGTTCAGTTGTGTCACTGACTACTCGAAAACCTTTCCTCAAAAGTTTCTATTCGTAGACTTATTGAAAAACTTAGAATGGTGATTACCTCAGATTACAAACAAATAGGATAGGTTTAAAATCACGATTATTTTCATCCGGCTTTTAGTTGTTTCTCATTTCGGGGACATAATCGATTACTTGCACCAGTCGCACAACGACGACCAGATTCAGCAAATACAAAATCTCTCGATTTGAACAATATAATTTTGTAAAATGTCAGTGCAGGACTGACTAATTTGAGAGGTTAGATAATCATGAACTCTTCTTCTTCATGAAATAATTGCAAAATCGATACCTAACACTTGAACAATGAGTTGGAAACAGTGTTGTCAGCTCAAAAATTCTCAATTTTTCAACAATATTGCTATCACTTGAACTTATAACCAGTCTTGCAGTTACTCTGCAAACAGAATACAGAACTTCATAGCAATATTGTTATATGTTATGATCATAACAATATTATTATCTTAGCAATGTTATAATAAGATCCGAACAGAATTGACCCGAATATCACAATGCAGAGAAATTTATGTTATTTCTTAGATCGAATTCCAGAAATACAAATCATTGCTTATGAACTTTGAATTCGTATTTGGTATTTTGGAATTACAACTTTTCGATGTAGTAGAGTAAATGGGCTAGACAGACTCCAGACCAATTTGACCACTTTTCCCATGTTAATCTCCATAAGAAAAGTTAAGGTTCATTCTGCAATTTTTTGGCCACTTCAAGGTCATCCGGCTCCGACGGCGAGCAAAGCGATAGATCCGTTCTAGAGATAACGGCGCGCATTTTATTCCATTTTTTCACTTAACAACGGCTATATACAGGGTGTTTGAGTTGGGTAATAGTTTGGAAAAAAAATATAGGGTGAACCCAAAAGGCGTTATACCTCCTCGACGAGTAGACTACCAGCATATAGGCTACCCGCTAGCTAATGATTCAATCTAATATACAGGGTGTTTGGATAGCAATAAAAATATATACAGGGTGTCTGAGTAAGCAATAGCGATAAGAAATAGGGCGTCTCACGGAGTAGCAAACATACGTATGATATAGTATCCGTTCGATATACAGCAATAATAGCAATACAAACTTATATAGGGCACTCGTTGCAACAAGTGAAAGTTGGACTCAGCAAAAGTGCGACAGTTGTCGCTAGTTGACGATTCCAATCATTATACAGGGTGTTTGGATAGCAATAAAAATATATAAAGGGGAGGCAAGAACTGACAGGCGGACCCAGCGAACATATTAACGTATGACAGATGACTCGCTAGAGTCCGTTGAATATACAGGGCTTTCAAATAGTAATACAAACATGTATAGGGCAGATCAATTAAATTCAATTGGATTAAAGGAACTTACTCAGCCCGAAATGGCTCCATTTTCTGAGATACAGGGTGGTGAAGTTGTAGAATGAAAATCGAATTATTCAGACATTCAACAACTAAAGTATGACAGATGACATTTATACTATTCGACAGATGAGATGTATGACACGTAACCTTCCGACGCTTATCGAAAACAGATATCCAGGTTTAGTACAACTTATGAATTTTATGAAAGCGAAAGAGTTAATTTTTCCCTAGATTCTATGGAAATTACAAGTTACGTGCCATAAGTGACTGCGTAAAACAAAGCAGAGTTTTTCCACAGATCTACGTACTTCTTCTAGGATATCATCATATACAAAGCGATTGGAGAAACCTGATTCGACTGAAAAAAAACATATACAGGATGAGCAGAATAAGTAGGGTGGATTAAATATTCAAGAAACATATACAGAATGAGTCATAAAACTCGAATCGAATGAATTATTTGAAAACATATACAGGGAGTAGAAAAAAAATCTAAAATTTATTGCCACCCATTCAAATAATTATGAAAAACAAACTATAGAACTACCATGAACCCAATCATGATGTAATTCAATCAAATGGATGATAGATGACATGACAGCATATGACCGGGGCAGATAACAAACGATCGAATGGCAGTTTCTATATACAGAAACATAGTCAGAGTCTTGAAATTCTCCATACTTATAATGATAATATTAGACATCAGGCGAACTCAGCATACCTATACCCAGTAAAAACATCCTTTTACCGTCCACTTTGAAATATGTCAAACAACTCTTTAGCAAAACTCGTCTTCCTATAGAAGTATTCAGAGGTATTCAGGCTGAAAAAATCATGTTTGAGTTGAATAGTAAAAAATATACAGGACGACCCATAATTCATGGATCGAAAAAATAATACAGAGTTAAACTGCAATAAAAATATATGATGTCGCTCTTCACGGAACAACATACAGAGTGCTCCATAATGCACTGAACAAAAATCAGGTGTTTGAGCTGCAAAAAGGGCATTCCAGTGGAAAAAGCGTCAAAAAACCGTCACGTTTTCGTCACGCATGCGTTGAAAAGCGTTGGAAAGCGTTGAAAAACGTGAAAAAAGCGTTGAAAAAGCGTGGAAAAAGCGTCAAAAAACCGTCACGTTTTCGTCACGCATGCGTTGAAAAGCGTTGGAAAGCGTTGAAAAACGTGAAAAAAGCGTTGAAAAAGCGTGACGGATTCGTGACGCTTTTTCGACGTTTTTTCAGCGATAAGAAATAAGGTGACTCATGAGTAGACCACCACACTTCAGATGGGCTTAGCAAACAGATAGCTGACGTATGACGTATGTCGGATAATCGTTGACAGGATCATCGATATGTGACTATGGGGGGCACACCAGAGGATTGAAATCAAACACAGTGTTGAAAATGTTTATAATATATTCAATAAACTATACAAATAGCAGCACATTTCCCCACCACCCTCGAGGTAGTGCCTTGTGGCGCGTTGCTTCTTTTTATAGTGGGAAGCTCTCCGGTAGACCTACTTTGACCACTTGCGACGATAAATAATTAGGTTAACAATTTTTCTCAGACAGCACGAAGATTTATTCCTAAATTAATAAAAACACTTCATTAATTCGTCTAATGCATGTTTTCTCAGACAGCACGAAGATTTATTTCTAAATTAATAGAAACACTTCATTAATTCGTCTGATGTATGTTTTCGCAGACAGCACGAAGATTTATTCCTAAATTAATAGAAACACTTCATTGATTCGTCTGATGTATGTTTTTGCAGACAGCACGAAGATTCATTCCTAAATTAATAGAAACACTTCATTAATTCGTCTGATGGTTCTTTTTTGTTCGATTGCTAACCTAATCATTCATCACACATTTTACATAAAATTAATTAATTAATTGTCAATTTCCATTGCTTCACCATTGATGGAATAATGGCCCCATGGTAACGCTTCATCGATTCCTGGTATAATGTATCTCTTATCATCATTTGGACTGAGAGCTATCTTGTTCTGCGTGATTGAATGGACCTGGTACTGTTTGGCTCTAATCAAGTTTTGTGATACTGTTTTCTGTTTGGCTGTTTCCAGACATTCAACATAGTCATCGAAAGTTATAGTTGTTTTAACAACAGACTTCTTTACACCTTTCGCCTTCTTCATTACACCCATATTCATGATTATATCATCGATTTCCTCCTGATCATAGTTTTCTGCATGCAATTCTGATCTTTTCTTTTCAATTTCATTTTCAGTTGTCAACACTTTGGTGGCATATAGTTTAGATCTCAAGCCCACATAGTCCGTCATTATTCGACTCTTGTTTTCATCTGACATCATTCCGAGCACTTTTTTATTGACCTGCGGTATTCCGAATTGATTATTCATAGGATAGTCAGAGGTATCGAATCGTTGATGGCAATCTCGCTTCATGACTTCATATGGATCTCGATTGGTAATCTCATAGATGAGCGAGTCAGTATCAGTGTACAGAACGGAGCAATCATGGAATGTGTGAACCATATAGTCGTAGTGAAAGTCATATAGGGTAGTTTTGGCGAGATCGAGAATGGCTTGACCGACGTATATGGGCTTATTCAGCCAGATTTCCAATTTCCCGAGCTCAACTGCTACCAAGTTCTCATTGAAAATGATACAGTTCTTAAACTCGGGTTTGGAAATATACGACTCAGCGCCATATCTCCCCGCCCACTCCGTTAGAAGCCTAACGTTGACTCTCTTACGAATGTTCTCCATCGTTTTCCCGAAAACAGCATTGTTCATGAGTTTGAAGAGATTTTTCTCGAATTCATTTTTTGCCTGTTTACGGAGGTTGGTGTTGAGGTCAATATAGGATTTAAGCCATGGGGATTGTCGAAACTTGAGTACTCGGTGAATCTTTTTCAACACTAGGCCATGCTTCAGCGCTTGTTTCAAGGTGCGGTAGTGGATGACGTACTTCTCCTTATGATTTAACGTTGCCATCAACTTAGTAGGCTGAGATGATCTCGTTGGAGGCTTCATCGTCTTCGGATTGATGTGTTCAGGGCAGAAAGGAATGTCTTTATGTAGATTATGGAGGCGTTGTGGATACTCCAAGTCGACTTCCAAAATACATCCTTTATCAGCATCATCAGGAATAGCTGTGACGTCGATATTAGTGTCAGCCCATTCAAAGCCTCCATATGGTAACGACTGAGACATAGCCCACCCATATTGATTGTTCACGTCATAATACATCAGATATGAGTCGGGCTTTGCTGGATCATACGAAGGCATATATTTATTATTGGCATGAGCTCTTCTCTTCGAGCAAATCTGGCTCAATCCTCCTCGGATACCTTGCTCAACAAATAGAAACATGTCTACATCGGTAAGCAGTTCCAACTCTTGCTTTGTATGCTTCAGCATGGCGTCCCACGTGAACCCTGGTAGTGTGAAATAATGAGCAGGATCGAGACCATAGGTGTTGTGGCAGCTGGATCGAAACTGCTCAAAAACATCAGCTAACAGCATAATGTCCGTTTTCATGTAGAGGTCAACATATTGACCCAAGTCTTTACAGCCAAATTTCGACCATACCAGCTTGGCGTGAAGGTAGTGTCTACGGGGGCATGGCTTGTCATACAATTTACTGTAAAATGACTCTATCGGAGGAAGCTGAGTTTCATCGAATCTTTCAAATGAGTCGATATAATCGTAGGGCATCACTCCTTTTTTAGTTAACAACTGGAGCTGATCATTGGAAATATTAGAAAATTGTGATTTTAAATTTGGAAATTCCTCCAGATATGATGCCAACATATCTAGAGAAGAGTTCATAAAGCGAAATGAGTCAATGAAACGAAACTGAATGGAAGTATCATCAACATGTTTCGTAAAGGATATATATTTCTCTTTAGTGATTGGTAATAAATCGATTTTGCCCTTCATTTTGGATGCTATATCTTCGATAATAAAATTTGCATCATAACCACTCAAATTGTGAAACACAACTGGCACCACATGGCTGTCCTGGTATCGAACGTTGCAGCTTTCATGCGCAGGACCTCTGTAGTTGTTTTCCGGAATGAGATGCGTATGGTCACGAACTTTCTTATCGGTAGGTCCAAAAGGCTGTTCGCAAATATGGCAATGTTTAGCTCTTTGAAACTCAACTTCCTGCTCAGTAGACATAGTGATGTTGTATGGACATAAAAATACCGTAGACATATCCTCGGCCAACTGGTTGAGCTCATCAGCGAACCACGCCATACAGTCCTGCCCTCGGTACGAACGATAAAAGGAGAGAGAATCGTCGTAGGAGCATTTCATAAAGTATCCGACGGCAGCTGGAACGTGGTGCTGAGGCTTCTTCGGATCTCCAGTATTTTCCAGAACAGACTCCAAATCAGCATAAACTATGAATGGGGCCTTCTCCTTGTTTTTATGATTTTTAAATTTCAGAATGTTTTTCCCCTCCTCAGGCATTCGGATTGCAGTCTCATTCAGTTTCACACAATTCTCAACATGTTTATCGAGCTTATCTTGTGACCGAAAGTAATGGAGACAGCGGTCGCAGAAGAACTTCTTATGTCTATCTTTACTGAGCTGAGAAGATAGCAATCTGGACAGATCCTTTATCCAGCAATAATGGTACTTGGTGGGGGATGAGAGCTCTTCGCTTGCATCTTTCTCATCGAAGTAACGATCCTGAATGAGTAGGAGATTGACGTGTCTATCTTTCTTTTCCTTTGTTAAGTATGTGGGCATTGTCTGCAAGGTTTTGGATTTCTTCTCTAGGATATATACATTGACTGATAACCCATTCTGCTTCTCGAAGCGAGGAATTTGTTTGGCAGTCATAGGAAACTGAATGCCCTTGAGGTTGAGAACTGTAGACGGATGAGGATACGAACAAGTTCTATCAACATGGTGGCTAGCAGGAAACAGGGCAGCAGTCACAGCCCACACAAAGCATGCATTATCATCATTTTTAACGTTGATGCAAGCTCCTTTGTGCTTAATCTGAGGAGGCAACTCGATGTATGAAGATCCAAGTTGAGGTGTAAACTTGTTGATGTTCACCCCCAGATTGATGATATTTTTTAGTGCCCATCCGCTGTCACGCTCCTGGAATTCCTCCAGCTCAGTCAAAATCGGCGCCGTAACTTTTTCGTCGAACCATACATTTGAATCGGTATCCTTGTAGATGGGTGAGTTTGATGTTGTAAAGTACTTGTACTCTCTAAGTACACTATCTCCCTTCACAAGCTCAAACTCCCCGCAGAAAACAGTATTCACCTTGATTGCAGCATCTTTCTTGAGAGCATTCTGAATGCGCCGGCTGAACAACGCTCTGCAATCGGTCAAGAAGGCTGCAGGATCCTTATGTTTTAAATTCGAGATTACTCCAGTCCGAATCCTGCTATCAAAAGCAGACAGAGAATCTTCCCAACGAACTCTGTACCAAGCAGTTTCCTTTCTTGATGCAAGTCCGGCTCCCTTCTTCTGAAGTGCTTTCATCTGGTTCCGCAAACTTCTGATATTCCGGAGACAGGCTTCCAGGTGTTGCTTCTCACCGAAAGTCGTTGAATTCTTCAAAGCCCTATTTAGTCGCTTTATCCCCTTCTGGCATTCCCGCAATCCTTCCAGTACGACTTTCTCATCATAATTTGGAGTTAGAAGCCCCAAAATGGATGCGATATGCTTAACCAAATCGGCAAACAGCGCCATTTTTTGCACAACTGGAAAAATAATAACTCTAATTGACACACAAAAATACGTCTGCACTCAAGCGCAGTCAGTGATAGAATGCGATAGATCGAAAGATTTTGAAGTTTGATCATTAAACCTTCTCAGACGCATGCGCATATCACTCTTTTATTTCGGATCTATCCTTGTCCACGCATGCGCACTCATACACATTGAAACCCATACGCAGATTCTTTCTATGATCTTATATTTGTAGACAGATACACAGTAAAAAAAATAGAGTGAACACCCGTTCCCAGGAGGACCACTAAGCTTTTGAGTAAATGTATAGTCTAGTATATTAAAGTGTAATCTTTTCAATTAGTATACTCGCTCTATTTATCTCTCTAAAAATATTGAATAAACACAAATAGTTGAAAGAAACAATTTCGAATGTGAACATCCTACTCAAGACCCAAGCTAGTGTCACTATCACTTTAGAGTGGAATGCAATAACCGAATATTACATAGTCACAAAGGTTGAGAGTTGGGTATATAATAGTACAGAGTAGATTTCACACTATAAATAGTGTCGGATCCACCAGAAAAATGATTAATCACTCTACATGACTCCTGTATTGTTCAAATTAACAGTGTGTTGTTATCACCCATTCATCATTTTATATTGATATAAAATACTAGTTAAGTAAACTAGTTACTGATGAGATTTCATCTAAGTTAGATTAATTTATGTTTCACATGGTCACAGTATTTATAGGATTCCGACAGACATTCAGCGGCGAAATGTAGGCAGTCTCCGCAGCGCCACCTGCATGCAGTGACGCGAATTGACGGATGAGAAGTAGTGTGACCATATAATATTTTTGATATTTTGAAAAATGATCACTAGACTAATCAATTAACCTATCTGTTTCATGAATCGTTCGAAATAATAATTCGAAACGGGAAAAAACAGAAAATAATAGGTATACGGAAATATCTACGTTAGTAAAAATAGTAAAAATGTTACTCGAAGCTAATATCATAATCATCGACACTGTAATCATTATCACTTATTTCACTATCCAGTAGATCATTCAACATTCTACTGCAGAGTAGTTATGGCTAATATTGTGAGCGCTGTCATCAGCTGTACGAGAACTTTGTAATAATTGTTTTATGATAGAATGCCTCAATAGTGGAGAGCGGATTGCTTTCAATATCAATAGGACGTGGGAGAGTTTTAAAGAGCAAAAATTTCGCTATAATCGACACCAAGCATTGTGTGTCGAGAAATGTGGGAGATTCTTGAATAAAACTAACCTATACTACCATATGAGGAATGCCCATAGAGTGGACGCCACCAATTCGAATAACCTAGCTGATTAGCGGATGGCAGTTAATGGATTCAGAAGTCTTCAGATCACACCTATAGAAGTATTAAGAGGTATTCAGAGGTCTTCAGATCACGCCTTCAGATGTCTTCAGATGTCTTCAGAGGTATTCAGAGGTCTTCAGATCACGCCTTCAGAGGTATTCAGATGTCTTCAGAGGTATTCAGATGTCTTCAGAGGTATTCAGATGTCTTCAGATGTATTCAAGAGTCTTGCATATCAGACACCATAGCGTTCACATCATGGAGCCACATTCATCAGAGCAAGCATTAGATAAATATCACTGTGCAGATTATGATAATGCTTATGGACTGAAATATGTTGACGGCAGATGGACACTTGGACATAAGAATCTACGCTTTGAGGACCAATACATAGGCGTAGATAATGTCGATTTTAAAAGTACTCTGGGTCTATTGGAATTATTATTTTCCAAGAACTCTCGAAATTACACGCCTCTGGATCACCAGATGTATAAACAGATGCTAGAAATCAGCTCTATTCATAGAGATCGATTAGGGCGATTACGAGGACAAGCTGATGAGGAGAAATTCGATAAAATTATCAGACCCCTCTTCAAAAATAAGACCAGACCTAAACGTCCAAAGTCGAGCGTCGAGCCTGAAGCCAGTATTGGGAATGAAGAGTACAATATTTTAGATGAATGGACAGATCCGAATATCTTGGTGGATAGACTGAGATATTCAATGGAATCAGATAAGAACAACAACGAGCTCACCTTTATTCTTACTGAACTTGAAAATGTTGGTATAATATCTAAGAAATAAATGATGTCAAAATTATCCGTTTTTTATTCAACACCTGCTAGGCGAGTAGACTCACAATGACTACTCAACTTGGCATACAAAAATATATATTTAAAAACCCTGTATAATGACTGGTAGGTAGTATGATGAAATCATAAACTTGGTTGACTTGCTGACTGTCTTTGGTCGACTGACATTTTTACGATGATAATCACTCTAAGAGTCACAAAAATGAAAAACGAGGTAGCGACATTTCTTGCTAACCCGCCCTGTATAGCAGAAATATTTTTTAGTGTGGGATATTGAATATTAGGTCTAGGACTAAAAACAGGTCTTGTTTCAGCTTGAACAGCTGTTTTTGTGTGATTTCGATAGTTCCTTGTATCTCATATGGAACGATAAGAGAATCAATAATAATAGGATTATTTCCTTTATTATCCGTTGATTTTAGTCTATAACTCAGCTGATTTAATCATCTTTCTAGGCTTTGAAAGAATATGATTTTCTGTATACGCCAAATATAGAACAACCAAGATAACGGCATCCTGTTTGAACGCTCCAACTTGAACAGCTGTTTGATTTCGGTAGTTCGTTGATTTCGTGAAAAGACGATAAGAGAACCCGTGTATGTCTTTTATACCAACTCGTTAATTGTTGTCTATAGCTCATCTATTGTAAGAGTATCAGATTTTGAAATATTCGGCGGATTCAGTGGCAGATAAAATGCATAACAATGTTTGAATATAATATGCACACATGAAGACTATTTTTATTCATATAAGCCTCTCAATGTATAGGGTGAATCAGTCAGTATAGTCGGACAGTGGACTGAGTTTTACAAAAGAATCATATTATGTGATGCATGAAAGAAATGCTCAATAGATCATATTATCAATAAGCCAAAAAGAAACAACAAGTTGTGTTCTTCTTTGCCAGTAGTCGGACACTTGTCTTTTATCGTGCAGAGTGAATGAAAGCACTCAAGTATGCTGCATAAGTTAAATCATACAAGCATTCTGTGTGAGTTATATACTACGCGTTTTCTATGACTACAGCAAAACTCTTCAGTTTGCTGATTTTCTCACAACTAATAGTCCGTCATTTCATGAAATTCGATAATGGAACATGGTGTATGTTTATGTGGCAATTTTTGTAGAAAAATCGATTTATATCATACCTAACACCTAAAATTCAAAATGTGACCTATAGTAACATCTTAACTCGAACATAGGCCACTCTGTATATTTTAATTTTTGTGTAGATAGGGATGATGCAATATTCTAGAGATTGCTATACTTTACGACAGCATTTTCTATTATTTATGCATATAGTATCCATACAGAGGTTCTTTACAATTTCAATAAACATTTATCGCTAAAGGTTGGAGATTGAAAAATTAATAAATATATATAAAATGTGCCAGTTTTGCTCGTTTGCGGTATTTGGCGACTTTAGATGATGAACTATCGCTATTTTTTCTGGTTTTACAATATTATTTATAAAACATATCTAACCACCAGTTCCGTCTTCATGTTTTTTTCACATGGTTTTGCAAAAACATATCTAACCACCAATTCCGTCTTCATGTTTTTTTTCACATGGTTTTGCGAGAACATATCTAACCACCAATTCCGTCTTCAAGTTAATAAATAGGCAGATGGATGCTGCAAATAGTCATTAGCTGTCTAGAAGAGAACTCTAAATGGGTAAGTACATATTTTTGCTTGTGGCTCAGAATAATTGTTCTTTTTTTCGCCAAATGATATTAAAAGCGGCTTCTCAATGATAATTAGAAAGAGTTTCTTGCTTTAAGTGATATTTTGAATGAAATTGGTTCTTCAACTTTTGTTAAAAACTTTGCGGAAAACTAATTTGGGAAAATTACCTGAGTAGAAAAGAAGATTGAGCTAGCTCGACTGCTAGCTGTAGTATCTTGCTCATTTTTCCTCCCTATAGGGATTTTGAAAAATATGCCTAGCATTTTATGTTGCTCGTTTCTTAGTAGTATTCTAAAAATTTAAATTATACATGCTCGAAATATTTCATCAGTCTTGATGAAGGTAAATGGTTCTTGAAGCTGCTGTAATAGCTGAAAGCGAACCGATCTGAGGTTGTTTCACAAACATACTGAGACCCTATAGCTTTCAATGTTGTTAAATACTATATGAAAATAATCTCTGATTGCGAATGAAGTTTGAATTTGCACTTATATTCTGAATATATTCTTACTGACTTATATTCTGAATGTAATACATACCTCAACTCTCTGTCGCATATGCTAAGGAATCTCAAATTGATTAGGATGCAATAAATCGAAGTAATTTTAGGTGAAAAATCAAAGATTTCAAATTTTTTCATTCATTCTGATCCCTCTAAAATTCTGAATCCGGTACATTGGGAAACAAATCATTGAGTGGGTGATAGGATTTTTTAAAATCGACTGAACTTCAACCCACAGTATCTCCAAACATCAATCATTTGGTAGTCATTTTAATTTTCATTACGTTACTAGAATGTGAGGACCGAGTTGATAGAACTGCTGAATTATTCATATCATTTAGCCTTTTTGGTATATTATTTTATAACAACTAATGCTCATTGATTATGAAAGATATAATTTGATATTTAGGCTGGAATAATATAGCTGAATCATTTCTAGATCACAGATGAATGTAATGTTTAATATTTCTCTGTGATTGATCCTACATCATATATCAAATTGATAATAGCTTAACAAAATATGCGTGTTATTTTCAGACCACATTGAAGCCGAAATATGGGCGATAGTAAGGAGCTGGCTGCCTCCCCACCTACGTGTGAGTATACTATCCTTATGTAATATTTTTAATTCTGGAAGAATAATGCCATTACATCGAAATTTTAGGAATTAGAAATGTTTAGCTCTGACGTAGAATCATGTTTCAATATTGATCTCCTGACTAAATTTAAGTCTAATATGTACGCGTTTACAGAAATGTTATTGGTGGATTAGTCTTCCACGAGTGACGTCGGGTCTGTGTGAAGTATGTAAATTCATTACGTTTACGGAAATGTTATAGTCTGATTATCCTTCCACTAGTAGCTGTGAGATCCGGACGTTTTGATTTTTCACCCTGTGGTGTTTCAGTTATTTTTTTTTTTGGTTCATACATATCATCTGTTGATTCTTCCTTATTTTTTTGTTCGCTTTTCAATAATTTTGATGAAAATATTCGTTGTATTATGTTGATGTGCTGAATATTTATACTTATTTCAAAAACACCTTGTATTTTCTTCAGGGGACCAGGAAAAATGTATTGCTGCAGAGAGATATTTGTGTATAGTACGTAGGGATTATTTGTTCCATATGATGATATGATATTGCATAGTTTCCTAACGTGTTACGTATACAATATTTTTCTAATTTCAATGAAAAATCCGCTTGAAGTGGAATAATAACTAATTCTGTGTGCTAATTATGCTTGAAATGTAGTTAGCAAGTTGACTTCGCCTGTCAAACAATAATTCTAAATAAATCAAATTCATGAAATAGATTTGTTTTGAAACTATCGCTAGTGGAAATGTATGATTCAAGTTCAGATTTCGAGAAAACGGCAACACATACATTCATTTTTTTTCATCTATCCATATTTTTATTACGTAACGGGGTTATATAATATTTCGCTTTACGTAACTAGTTATGTGAAGTCAAAATTGAAAAAAATAATGAATTTGCGCGCTGCGATAATATAAAATTAATAGAGTTTTTCTTTCCAGACCAAGCCGATTGCCATAATGTTTGGGGCTGGGGGCAGTGGGGTGGTGCCCCCGGATATGACGTTTCTGGGCTCCGCGGGCCCATACCGTATATGGGCCCACATGGCTCAGGGTGGAACAGTAGTGTGGGCCATATAATTAATAAAATTTAAAAAATATTGATGTGTCTTTTCCTTCCTTCCCAGATTTAGCTAGATGTTAGTTTGATCACAGAAACATATACTAAAGCCTGAATCATTGCAAGTAAAAAATTCATTCGTAAGTAACCCTAGTTCTCACATTATGAATCAATGGAGTAGTATGGATCAGACAAAATTTTTTAAAAAATATATAAAATACTCAACTTACCGGTGCTTCTACACTAATACACTTCTTTTTTTTCAGTCTGCTGTACGAAATTATCCTTTTATATGTTAGTCGTTTCCTGTTTTTTCATAAATCCAACCACTTTTTAGCCTCAAATCAGCCTTCAGAAATGTGTTTTTCCCAAACGTCATTGAAAAAATAAAGCCAGTAGAGTTTTCCCATATTTTATGTTTGATAACAAATTCGTGTTTTTCTTGAAACCTATAATCATGAAACAGGAAGCTCTTATCTATAATGCAGAGTTTCTAGTCTCTGTATTCCGAATAGTAATTCAACATTATTTTCAGTCTTGAATATCGACGCGTATGTGAGGTTCCTCTATCGCGCTGTTTTTCTAAAAATAATGTGTACGAATTTGTGCAGTGGTGTTCGCTTTTCAAAGAATCGTGTATGGAAATAGGGTGAAGCGATTTTTGTTTTATTTAAATTGTTTTTTCACTATTCCCATTCATTATTCGGATTCTCATCGAGGTTATATGAAGAAGAAAGGTAAAAGTGCCCCATGCTTTATATTTTTCCCTATATAGATACAAAGTCATGTAGAACACGTCTTCTATATAGATGCATCAAGTAATCAAAAAGTTGTGTATGAAATCTCACATCGCGAGTTTTAGCTGAAAGGCCCACCGACTTGAGATACCAATCATTTGCTATGAAATAAATGTGAGCACCTTGCTGATAGAGTGCTAGAGTATTTCTACGCAGGCTGTTTTTTCAATATTCCCTTAGCCGCTAGCAGCACTAGCCCGTTTTTGGGTTGAGTCAGGCTCAGGAATTGTTAAATAATATTTGGATTTGTATTGAGCGCACTTTGATGCAAGATTACGCGACACCACGTATTTTGCTATCTAGCGAGTAGTCTGATAACATCTATCAATCTAATATGTTTTGCTGGGCTAGCACCTAAACTGCTATTCAGCGCCCTATTATGCTGTCGTTTGTCATACGTGAGCTGTCATCTATCGAATTTTTGTTGGTAAAGTGGAATGGAATGCCCTTTTTGCAGCTCAAACACCTGATTTTTGTTCAGTGCATTATGGAGCACTCTGTATGTTGTTCCGTGAAGAGCGACATCATATATTTTTATTGCAGTTTAACTCTGTATTATTTTTTCGATCCATGAATTATGGGTCGTCCTGTATATTTTTTACTATTCAACTCAAACATGATTTTTTCAGCCTGAATACCTCTGAATACTTCTATAGGAAGACGAGTTTTGCTAAAGAGTTGTTTGACATATTTCAAAGTGGACGGTAAAAGGATGTTTTTACTGGGTATAGGTATGCTGAGTTCGCCTGATGTCTAATATTATCATTATAAGTATGGAGAATTTCAAGACTCTGACTATGTTTCTGTATATAGAAACTGCCATTCGATCGTTTGTTATCTGCCCCGGTCATATGCTGTCATGTCATCTATCATCCATTTGATTGAATTACATCATGATTGGGTTCATGGTAGTTCTATAGTTTGTTTTTCATAATTATTTGAATGGGTGGCAATAAATTTTAGATTTTTTTTCTACTCCCTGTATATGTTTTCAAATAATTCATTCGATTCGAGTTTTATGACTCATTCTGTATATGTTTCTTGAATATTTAATCCACCCTACTTATTCTGCTCATCCTGTATATGTTTTTTTTCAGTCGAATCAGGTTTCTCCAATCGCTTTGTATATGATGATATCCTAGAAGAAGTACGTAGATCTGTGGAAAAACTCTGCTTTGTTTTACGCAGTCACTTATGGCACGTAACTTGTAATTTCCATAGAATCTAGGGAAAAATTAACTCTTTCGCTTTCATAAAATTCATAAGTTGTACTAAACCTGGATATCTGTTTTCGATAAGCGTCGGAAGGTTACGTGTCATACATCTCATCTGTCGAATAGTATAAATGTCATCTGTCATACTTTAGTTGTTGAATGTCTGAATAATTCGATTTTCATTCTACAACTTCACCACCCTGTATCTCAGAAAATGGAGCCATTTCGGGATGAATAAGTTCCTTTAATCCAATTGAATTTAATTGATCTGCCCTATACATGTTTGTATTACTATTTGAAAGCCCTGTATATTCAACGGACTCTAGCGAGTCATCTGTCATACGTTAATATGTTCGCTGGGTCCGCCTGTCAGTTCTTGCCTCCCCTGTATATATTTTTATTGCTATCCAAACACCCTGTATAATGATTGGAATCGTCAACTAGCGACAACTGTCACACTTTTGCTGAGTCCAACTTTCACTTGTTGCAACGAGTGCCCTATATAAGTTTGTATTGCTATTATTGCTGTATATCGAACGGATACTATATCATACGTATGTTTGCTACTCCGTGAGACGCCCTATTTCTTATCGCTATTGCTTACTCAGACACCCTGTATATATTTTTATTGCTATCCAAACACCCTGTATATTAGATTGAATCATTAGCTAGCGGGTAGCCTATATGCTGGTAGTCTACTCGTCGAGGAGGTATAACGCCTTTTGGGTTCACCCTATATTTTTTTTCCAAACTATTACCCAACTCAAACACCCTGTATATAGCCGTTGTTAAGTGAAAAAATGGAATAAAATGCGCGCCGTTATCTCTAGAACGGATCTATCGCTTTGCTCGCCGTCGGAGCCGGATGACCTTGAAGTGGCCAAAAAATTGCAGAATGAACCTTAACTTTTCTTATGGAGATTAACATGGGAAAAGTGGTCAAATTGGTCTGGAGTCTGTCTAGCCCATTTACTTAGTAGGCTATATTAATTTTTGAGAACTTTACCACCCTGTATCTCAAACGTTAGCACGTTTAGGTCATACGTTCATTTATAACTTTCTTCTTAGAATGGGCGCAAGAATCGCCTCCCCGAATATTGACATTCGATTATGAAACACCCTGTATATCAAAAGTGTACTTGTGGATATAAGCATATACAGAGTAGGTTCTCGAACTAGATGAAAAAAGTGATGTTGGAGCCTGCTGTTCAATTCTCATGACAAAATTAATGGTGAAAACTGAATTTTTTTGATCGCTTAGAGCGCACGAAAGGGAATTCCTATAATGTTCAAAGAACATCGTGCGTTCCTAGGGAGGATAGGGATAGGAGGTAGGTATTGGATTTTTTTTTGAACTTCTGGAGATTATATGTTGTTGGGAATACTTCCTCAGGCAATGAATTCTAGAGCCTAATCGTTCTATGGATGGAGGAGTTTTGATAAAGTGCTGTTCGAGGTTGACAACGAAAGGATGTGCTGACTGGGCTTGTCTATTTCGTCTAACTGGCATTGCTAGTGAAGGGATGATCGCAGAGATTTCCGAAGAACATTTCTCGTGGAAGAGATCGAGAAGTGAAAGGTCGCCGACCTTTCTACGGTGTTCCAATGATGTCAAAGAGTGAGTGAGTGTGGCGTCACCCACCAGGCGGATGGCTCTTCTCTGGATGGAATCTAAGAGCATCAGCGTATGTTTGAGTGCTGAACCCCATATGTGGGAACAGTATTCTAGAACAGGCCGTATCTGCGCTTTGTAGATCATGAGAAGCTGTTGAGGTGTAGAGTAGCTTTTCGCATATGCATATCTTTCCCCGTTTCAGACTTACAAAGTGTTTTACGATAAAGTGCATCTTGAAACTCATGTGGCTTCAGCAAACATTCTTTAGTTTCATGAAAACATTTCCAAGGCATTGTATTTGTCATGAAAATTGATTTCCAGGTCATAATGTAAACAGTCATCGTATAAGTAGTGTGAAAATAAAACTAATCCTCAAATAAGAACTAGTTATATTTTTGAACAAGATATTGATTCCACTGTCTGAAGATCAATCCTTATTACAAACTCAATGCTTTGGAAATGAGAACAGAACATTTTTGCGAAAAAATATGCGTAGCTATTTTTCGAAAATGCACATTTACAAAAAAACCCTTTTGTGACTTTGAAACGAAACTGAATATCGATATCACCGCATTGAATTTATCACGAGAATTCACCCTCAGGCACCGACATAATCATTATTTTTTCATCTATAGTTCAAGAATAGGACTTTCCCTTTTGAACTTAAAAGTGTCCAATTTTGCCCACCTTGTACAATTGCATCTGTTCTAGAATGGTTTTATATTGAATGTAATTCAATAACCACATCGACATCAATTGATATTGATTGAAGATCGTTATACCAGAACGCAAGTGGTGAGAATATTGAACTGAAGTGATTGTTTGATAGCTCCTTTATTAGTGCAAGCAATAATAAATAGCGGCATTTAGATTGATTGAAAAATAAATGCAACTACTGAATTTCGATTACCGACTGATTGAGTCTTCTATAAACTCAATTTATTTTGATACATTGTCATTGATAAATTAAATGAATTCAGGTTTTCTAGGGGATATGGAAATTTTTTCTCTATAATACTGTTTACTATTCATAGGCAGAAGAATCACTGAATTCAAGAGGTTTTCTAACCGCCAAAATCATTCCTAAGGTGCGGCACACACAATTTGAAAAAATAAAATTTTTCTACACGACCTTTTGCAACATACCCTCACTCCCATTTCTCACACAAATGGAAATTCCAGTTTCGATGGTTTTGTTTTTGTCTGCTCTAGCTGTAGGTACGAGGTAGAAAATACTTCGAATATGAAAGTTTTAAGCTTTCATCAATATTATCATTTGGTATATACTCTTTAAACAAACAGATGCGAATCGCAAAATTGAAAGAAAAATATTTTCCAATGTATGTTTCAAACTCTTGTGGATTATAATTTTCTTCTATATTCACAAATAATATAAGGTAGTTAGCTGATGTTCCCTCGAGCCGTTTTCCACTTATTTTGAACTTCAACAATATTGAATCGAAATTGCTAATAACCACGGGGCAAGTCCATCATTATTTGGCACAGGAAATTGCATCCAGTTGATTTCTCTAAAATTATATGAATTTTTGCATAAAACCACTGATAAAACAACTTTTTGGCACTTGAGTTCGTTTCGTATTTATTTATTTATTCATTTATTTCAAAAAATACATCCAACAGGCCCAAGAGCCCATTAATAGGTGTACAAAATTAATAATAGGAGATAAGAGTAGTCCTATACTAAGCATAATTAATATTAAGTGAATGAGAGCATAATGTATAATTATCAATTAGGAAGTGTGCTGAGAATATCACGTTTGAATTGTGCAAATGACAAAAAGAAAATATCTACATTGGGTGTGTTGTTAACGCTCCTAGACATTGTTGATAAAGGTGAGTGGAAGTTATGCACAGTGTTAGGTACGGGAAAGTAAAATGTGTTACATGAGCGAGATGAGAAACGAGGTATATTGAACATCATTTGTGACAATAAAGTTGAACAATCTATTTGGTTGTGTATTATTTTATAAATAAAGCACATGTCTCTCATTTCGCGATACTTTCTAAGTGATATCAGATTAAACTCCTGTAGCAAATACCATGTTTTTTATAATAAGCAAATTTCAAGAATTTCTTCTGAACGTTCTCAATAGCCATAATGTATTTGGAATGGGAAGGATTCCAAACAACACTGCAGTACTCAAGTTTGCTTCTGACCATAGATAAGTAGATGCTCTTCAAAGAATCGAACGACTTGAAATCTCTTCAGTTGCGTATGAGAAAACCTAAATTTTTCATCGATTTAGAAATGATATTATGTTCAATATGGTTTGAGAAAGTCAGTTTTTGATGAAAAATAACTCCTAAGTCCTTCGATTCAGTGATACGCATAAGAGTGTTACCATCAAGTTCATAATTAAATGTGAGTGGGATAAGTTTACGACTGAAAGTCATAACTTTACATTTTTTGATATTCAAGTGGAGTTTATTTTGAATGCACCAGTTACTCAGAGAATTCAAATCTTCTTGCAGTACAATGTAATCTGATTCATCCTTTATTTCTCTATAAATCTTCATATCGTCAGCAAATAATAGCTTGAAAAGGAATATTCTCAGATAAATTATGAACATACAAAAATGGCTATATATTTATATAAAGCAATACATTGAGAATTCGCATTCTCTATGTGATGAGAATATTTACTCTTTTTCAGTTAATTCAATAGAAAACAACTACTTTCCTGGCTATATGCCACGACGAACATTGAATTATATCTATTGAACACACACGATAAGAGTTTGAAAATAAAATATAAATATTTCTGAAATTGGGAATTTGCATTCTCCTTCAGACAAAAATATGTATATACACACATCATTCTGAATATCCAACAGAAAACAACTACTTTCCTGGCTATTTGCCACGTCGAACATTGAATTATATCTGATGAACATTCAAAAGGAGAACATGAAAAATAAAGAATAAAATCCTCCGAAATTGAGAATTGACATTCTTCTTCAAATCGGATGAATAATATGATGAATAATGATCTAGAAATATGACTTACCAATATATTCAGCATTGAAATGAAAATTGGAATGTATAGGAGAAGTATACTGGCATGAGCTTGAACACGTCCAAAAAATAATCATTCATATCAGTGATATGGGAAATATTATCTCTCACACACAGGTTATATGACTTTATTGCAATGAACCCATTTCGGATCTCTGAATCCTCATCAGTAACCATGATGTCCACTTATTCTTACAGCCATTCTTCATGATATACACAATTTTCATCTCTATATAATACAACTAAAATCGAGTAAAACTATAACGAAATGACATCTGAGAAATTTGTTGACATTCTATTCCTATACATTCCAATTTTCATTTCAATGCTGAATATATTGGTAAGTCATATTTCTAGATCATTATTCATCATATTATTCATCCGATTTGAAGAAGAATGTCAATTCTCAATTTCGGAGGATTTTATTCTTTATTTTTCATGTTCTCCTTTTGAATGTTCATCAGATATAATTCAATGTTCGACGTGGCAAATAGCCAGGAAAGTAGTTGTTTTCTGTTGGATATTCAGAATGATGTGTGTATATACATATTTTTGTCTGAAGGAGAATGCAAATTCTCAATTTCAGAAATATTTATATTTTATTTTCAAACTCTTATCGTGTGTGTTCAATAGATATAATTCAATGTTCGTCGTGGCATATAGCCAGGAAAGTAGTTGTTTTCTATTGAATTAACTGAAAAAGAGTAAATATTCTCATCACATAGAGAATGCGAATTCTCAATGTATTGCTTTATATAAATATATATCCATTTTTGTATGTTCATAATTTATCTGAGAATATTCCTTTTCAACACTTTCATACCCAATCAGGGGGTTCAAACTTGAACGATGGAAACTTGTGATTTTTATAGACCTCTAATCGCAGATTCGTGATAGAGTCTCAATTCAGAATTCATTTCCACGCCCTGTATGATGAATGTCAATTTATCATACACCCAAAAGCAAATAATAGCTTGTTAGAATGAATATGATCAGTGATATCATTAATAAATATCAGGAATAATAAGGGACCAAGATTTGATCCCTGAGGAACACCGGATGAGGCTGTAAAGCAGGAAGATTTTATTCCATCACACTCGACAAAGAGTTTCCGTTCTGTCAGGTATGAATTGAGCAGCAACTGAATATTAGTAGATATACCAAAGCTTGACAACTTCTTCAGTAGTTGAGGGTGAGACACGCGATCGAAAGCTTTACTGAAGTCAGTAAAGATTACATCCACCTGGTTCCTCTGGTCAAGGGAATCAGAAACGAATTGTGAAAAAATACAGAGGTTAGATGCAATGTTTCCAGCTTTGACAAATCCATGCTGGAAGATAGACAGAGAAGAGCTGACATGATTGTATATAAGTTCAGATAGTATAATCTCGAATATTTTTGAGAAAACTGATATAATGACTATTGGTCTGTAATTTTCCACATGAGTAATGTTGCCGGATTCAAAAACAGGACATACTCTGGACAATTTCCAAATCTTTGGATGATAGTTTTTTTGTAAGGCAAGATTGAGAATGATATGTAGAGGATCAACCAGAAGGTTAATGTGATTTTTTACTATTTTAACAGGAATCCCATCGGGACCACAAGTGAGTTTATTTTTGAGTTTTTTGCGGCATTAATGATTTGTTCCTTGGAAATAGTTGATATGTTCAAGAAATGGTGACTTGGCATCATTGTCAGATCAGATAGGTTGTCGCTTAAATCTACGGTAATACCATCATCTTGGCTATATACACTACTGAAGTTAGTTGCAAAACCATTGACTATTGAGAGAGGTGGAGAAAGTATGTTCTTGTTATAAATCATTTCTCCTGGGATGCGAGATTTGTTTTTCTTTGAGTTGATATAGTTCCAAAACCCACGAGGGTTATGTTTGAGCATTTCTTCAGATCTCTCGACGTATAACTTATATTCAGATGCTATTCTCAATTTGATCAATTTTCTGACGTTTTTGACTCGCTCTAAATAAAAAAGGTATTTGGTTTTTTTGTACATTTTCAGATAATGATTTTTTGATTTGATTTTATTTATAGTACGTGATCTACATTTGAGCAGAGGAGCACATTTGGACATAATGTTGTGCAAAGAGTCATTAAGTATTGTACACATAGAATCAACACTATCAAGGTGAAGTAGAGCTTGAGACCAGTTAAGTTCACTGAGTAGATGAGAGAACTCAGCTTCGTCAATTCTTTTCAAGTCAAACCTTTCAACAGACGATACAATTTTTTTTATATTACCAGTACTAATAGATAGTTGCATTGTGAGTCCTGGATGATGAAGATCAATAGGAACTATTGAGTCATCATTATGTTCCACTACACACCTGGTCTCAACTGGACAGATAACCAAATCCAGTATCCTGTTATTGTTCTTTCGCACGTAATTGCGTTGTGCTGAATCGCAAAAACCCAAAAAGTTGATAAAGCGACGGGTTAGGTTCGTAAGGCTTCCAGTATCGTAGTAGTCGTGTAATTCACTGATGTTGAAGTCTCCAACGATGATTGCCTTATTCAGTTCAGCAGAATCTTCAAGGAATCCAAAGAATTCGTCATAGTCATCATATGTTGAATTTGGTGGAATATAAGCTGTACATATTAAAAGAGGTTTCGAGTTATTTGTAGAGACTCTAACACAAAGAAAGTCAATTTTGTCAACTGGACATACAAAATTGCAGACCTCCGATTGAAAAATATTATTGTTGACAGCAATCATCACACCTCCACCACGAGTTTTTCGGTCCTTACGGTAAGCTAGGAAATTTTGTGGAAAAAGCTCCTCATTATTCACTCCTTCCTTAAGCCAGGTTTCAGTTACTATTATAATATTATGTTCAGTATCAAGTATATTTTTATAGAACAGATGGGTTTTCGAGTTCAGCCCTCTACAGTTTTGGTATGAAATTGAGAGATTATCGGCAACTTGGGAAGATCCGTTGGATGTGCAAACTAGTTTTTTTTTTCTTACTTCGAGAGAAAATAATATCAATGGAACATATGTGGTGTGCATATGCCTCTGTTCTTATTGTATAGAACTGGGATATATTAGAAGGGCTTGTAATGTTACTTGACACATTTATTGAAAACTTATTATCGTATGTCATGAACTATTGACATATATCGAATAGTCTAGGATACTGAGTGATTCTAATATCTAAGAATACGACAGTCTCCCCCACATAATTAGAAAATACACAAATCATCAAAATAAAAGTTAACAACAATTTTAAGACTTCATGTCGTAGTCAGCAAAACGTGAAGGTAGGCGTCGCTGGCGCTGCGGTCGATCTTGAGGAAGATCTGGAACATGACACCTATTTGGTTCTACTGGTTCAACAACACATTCTGGTATATTATGTGGCTGTGGCACTGTTGGTATTCTTGGAACATCGAATGATTGAGTAGGTCCAAAGGTAACTGTAGGCTTCGGAACCAAACTCGATCTAAGTTGGTCGACATGTCGTTTCAGTGTTCGGCCGGAATCCAATGTAACCGAATAGTGGCGTTGTCCAAGAACTTTTTGAATTACGCCGAAATGCCAGACGTTCTTATTATTGATAAAAAGTCTGATCTGGACTCTTTCCCCCTCATGAAATGAACGAGGAGTCCTCGAAGATGTCCTGGACTTTGTGGAGTGTATACGGAAAAATAGCATCCAAACGAATTCTCAATTTCCTATTGAGGTACAATTCTGCAGGTGGATTACCACAGACAAGTGGAGTAGCTCTGTAGCGGAAGAGAATATCCTGTAGCTTATCCTGGATCGGCCTGTTATCATTAGAAGCAGCCTTTAGCCGATTCTTCAGAGTTTGAATATTCCTTTCTGCGAGACCATTAGTAGCAGGATAGTTTGGAGCGATAAATTTCTGGAAGATTCCTTTCGAAACGCAGTAAACGTGGAAATCTTCGCTTTGAAAAATAGAAGCGTTGTCTGATACCATCACTTGTGGATAACCATGCATAGAGAAGATATTTTCTAAAAGATAAATGGTGGATGAACTCGTTGGTGCATGTTTTGAGATTTTCACTTCAGTCCACTTAGATCTGGCATCCACACACATCAGGAAGTAACGGTCTTCGAATGGACCCGCATAATCGATGTGAATCCTTTCCCAATTCATCTCAGGAGGATCCCACGGGTGCACAGGCGCTTTTGGGGGGTTTGATTTTGTCAAGGCACATATTTCGCAGCTTTTGATCCATTCGCTCTATATCACGGTCGATGTTTGGCCAAAATACATACCGACGTGCGAGCTGTTTCATCTTAGTCATCCCCAAATGCGTATCATGGAGTTCATCGAGAACATTGGTGCGTAGCACGGCTGGAATGACAACTCTATCTTTTCGAAAAATTATGCCATCAACCAAGGTGAATTCGCTATCTTCTGATGTTGATTGTAGAGTTTCGAGTATTCGTTTCAGGTCTGGATCTTTTTCAGTTTCCATTTTGATTGTAGTCGAAGTAATCTCACTGCTTGAAATATGAAAAACAAGTTGATCACAGATTTGATTTACTTCATCACCAATAAATCCATCTGCTGAAACATTCAGTTGCTTCACTGGAGCTCGAGACAAACAGTCAACATTTTGATTTTCTTGTCCTCTCTTGAATTTAACGGAATAATTGAATCCGGACAAAAAAGAAGCATAACGTAGAAGGCGCGATGAAGTCATTTGTGGCAGGGCTTTGTGAGGATGTAATATTCTCGATAAGGGTTCATTATCAGTGACCAGAAGGAAATGAGTACCGAACAAGTACATGTAGAAGTGAGTGACACCAAAAATTATGGCAAGAGCCTCTCTATCCAACTGACTATAGTTCTTCTCTGAGTCTGTGAGTGCACGAGAAGCATAAGTGATGGGTCTCTCGAATCCATTGAATTGATGACTTAACACCGCAGCAACCCCAAATGGGCTAGCATCCGTTGTTAGAACCAGTGAAAGAGATGGGTCGAAAGGCATTAGTACTCGGTCACTACAAAGTTCTGTTTTGATATTCAGGAAAGCAGCTTCACAGTTTGATGACCATACCCAGGGTTGGTTTTTCCTAAGCAAACATCGAAGTGGGTATGACATCGTTGAAAAATGTGGTATAAACCGAGAGTAATAAGTGACAAGTCCGAGAAATTGTTTGATATCATCAGCATTCGAAGGTCGTGGTAAATCCTGAACGGCGCGAATTTTGGCTGGAGACTTGCTTATTCTGTTGTATTCAACAATATGACCAAGATAATCAATTTTTTCCATGAAAAATGAACATTTCTTCTTGTTAACGTGAAGATCGTAGTCCGAGAGTCTACGGAGACATTCTTCAAGATTTTGAGCACACTCGTCGAAATCTGTTCCATGAACTATTATATCATCAAAATACGCTTCAGTTTTTGGAAGATCCTTGAGGATCTGCGATAAAATCCTATTGAATTCAGCTGGAGCAGTTTTGATCCCAGAACTCAAGCGATTCATCCGATAGGTTCCCCGATGTGTGGATAAAGTTTGAATTATACTGCTGTTTTCGTCAACTTGCAGATGTAAGTACGCCTTGAAAAGGTCAAGCTTGCAGAAATACTGAGAGTTGCGTAGACTGTTGAGCACATCGTCAATTCTTCGAATGGGCGTGTTTGCCTGTATTAATCGTTCATTAACGCCACATTTGTAGTCAACGCACAAGCGTACTCCTCCATCAGGTTTGGGAATGATGACAAGTGGAGAACCCCAATCAGTGACAGCGACAGGAGATATTATACCGTCGGCTTCCAGGTTGTCCAATTCTTTCTCAACTAGCTCACGCAGTGCGTACGGAACATCTCGCTCTCTGGTGTAGACGGGTTTGGCATCCTTACGAAGTCGAAGGGAAACTTGGAAATGCGGCACACATCCAACCTTTTCCAGAAAAATCGAAGGAAAATGATTGAATATGTCTTCAGTTGATCTAATCGAATGAACACGAGATATGTGAATTTTTTTATCTGTTTTTTTATCACCATCAATTTGTCGAAGTTCAATTCCTAATCCTCGTATCCATTGACGACCTAGTAATGCATCGTGACCCTCTGGTACAATATGTAATTCACCTAGGATTTGCTTGTTACGATATTCAACAGTGACGTTTATTTTTCCTCTTGGTTCGATAATATTGCCTGAGTAAGATCGGAAAGCCACAGTCGAAGGTTCAAGAGGCACCTGGAAATTCAGTCTCTTGAAGTCATTTTCAGCTATCAGTGAAAATTTTGCACCTGAATCTACCTCAAACCATTGAGGTTTTCCATTCAAATACACTGAGATTAGATATTTGTCGGATTCTGGGGTCATTTCGAATAAATCGACAACATTGAAGGGTTTTATTTGGTTGAGTCCATATGAAAAATTTAAGCAAACGTTTTGAACTGAAGACGAAGAACTGGTACTGGTAGGTCTACGATGTGAGTTCTTTAACAGAGTTGTTATACAGACCTTTCCCACGTGACCTGTCTTTTTACAGTGATCACATGTAACATTTGAACGATCTACACGACAATCGTCACATATTGTCAATGCCAAGGGCCTGATAGTTTGGTCGTTGACGCCGAGAACGGGGACGGTTACTGGGACTTGATGAGCAGTAACTGGTACTTGATGAACGGTTCCTGGTTCTAGAACTGGATCGATTTCTAGAACGGTTCCTAGAAGAGCTTGAAAGTTTGTTTGCATCACTTGTATTGAAGTTGGAATGATCCGAACTAGACCGTTGAGATTGAGTTAGCTCTTTGCTTTCAATTTTTGAAGCTTCCAATGCGATGGCTTTGGACAAAATTTCATCAAAATTCGTGACATTGGATTGAAGTAGCTGTTCCCGTAGCCAGTCATCACGTATGCCTCTGATGAATTGTGCTCTGAGAAAAACATCAGCTATTGAAACTGCTGCGTTACATTCGCACTTCACGGAAAACTCGCATTCGACTATGTCTCGTTGAAGAGCAGCAACAAATTTGGCAATGGACTGGCGGTCCTTCTGATAAATGTTGAGAAAATAATGCTGGGATACGATGACGTTACGTTTAGGAATGAGCATTTATTTGAATGATTGAAGAAGATCATCGTGAGATAGATTTTTTACTGGCTTTTCGGGCCCTAGGAAAGCTGCTAAGCTATTATAGTGAGTTGACCCAATCGACACACATAGAAGTTGGGCGATTTTGAATTTATCCGTGATACCTTTCATGGTGTAATAATTTTCGAAACGTTCCAGATAACATAGGAATTTCTCACGTCTCGGATCGAAATTTTCAAACGGCACTACATTTGAAAAGGAAATTGGAACTTCAGAACGTTGTTCCGATCGAAATTGATTGGCAAGTTGAGTCAGTAATACTTGCTGTTGGTCCTGTAGCGCTGACATCAGCTCCTTGAATTGATTTGCGTCCATTTCAATCTTGAATCTTATTTTTCACTATCGTCGCCAATTATTGTATAGAACTGGGATATATTAGAAGGGCTTGTAATGTTACTTGACACATTTATTGAAAACTTATTATCGTATGTCATGAACTATTGACATGTATCGAATAGTCTAGGATACTGAGTGATTCTAATATCTGAGAATACGACAGTTCTGATGAATTGAAGGTAGTAAGTATGCCAAATCATGTTGATTGACATGTTCCTATAGGTTGCCCCATGCAAAAATTCCCGGATTCTTAGTAGGTAATAGGATGTATTGCTATCGATTCTTCCAAGTTAATCCGATACAATGTATTTCAATGTAGATATCGTGCCATATTTTTGAAACTGAAGGTTTATCGAACCTTTCCACAGGTAACTAATCCTTCAGGTTGGGAAATTAGGATATATTAAAGTTAAGGAAGCCAAGGTAAGTTTACTTCATTGTACCAGTATCCCCAGACGAAGCAACTGTGTTAACGAAACATGTCGTGTGTTTGAGAATTTTGTTGAAATCTTATCTTTTGTGGAGTTTTTAAATTAAGTTCCACTCAAATTACTCATATCAAATGATGGCCATGTTTCAAGTGCGGTCCTGACAGAACGTTATTGCGCGTGTGCATGACTGCACTCACATTTGCCGATGCATACTGTGTACTGGGCCCCCTATCATTTTTGTTATATATCAATGATTTGCCAGAGGTAGTAGGTGAGAGCTCCGTTCATTTATTTGCAGATGATACACTGATTTATTTCTCATGTAATGATCACACAAAACTCATGGAAACCATCAACAGAACTTCAAAATCTATTTACAGTTAGTGTTGTGATAATTATTTGAAGATTAATGTTGAGAAGACCAAGTACATGGTAATAAGTACGGAAAAAAGATACATAAACTCTTGCAACAAAAATTTTGAGGTAATGTTAGGTCCTGATAAGGTGGAACTAGTTAACCAATTTAAATATCTTGGGGTTCATGTGGATAGGGGGTTACATTTCAAAGAACATGCCAACTTCATTATAAAGACGATAGCATTCAAATTTCATTATTTATCTCGTTGTGCCCCGTATTTGACAAGGTTGACGAAACTTTCACTGTACAATTCATTAGTGCTCCCTCATTTCACATACTGTTCTACAATTCCATTTCTACTGAAACAAAATGAATTAGCTCTTTTACAGAAACTACAAAATAGAGCCATGCGCATAATTTTAAATTGCAAAAGACGTACACCAATGAGAGATATGTTAAAGGAACTAGAATGGTTACCAATTAAATCCTTTCTCCTCTACCAAACATTAATCCTAATATTCAAAATAAGAAATGAAATTTCCCCAACATATCTGCAATGTACAATGACCAAATCCACGGATACAATACAAGATTCAGAACTGAATTCCATATTTTTTTTTATCGCTTGAAGCGCACGAAAGGGAATCCCTATATAATGTTCAAAGAACATCGTGCGTTCCTAGGGAGGATAGGGATAGGAGGTAGGTATTGGATTTTTTTTTTGAACTTCTGGAGATTATATGTTGTTGGGAATACTTCCACAGGCAATGAATTCCAGAGCCTAGCCGTTCTATGAATGAAGAAGTTGTGATAAAGTGCTGTTCGACATCTTTCGAGGTTGACAACGAAAGGATGTGCTGACTGGGCTTGTCTAGTTCGTCTGACTGGTATTGCTAGTGAAGGGATGATAGCAGAGATTTCCGAAGAACATTTCCCGTGGAAGTATCGATAGAAAAGTGAAAGGTCGCCGACCTTTCTAAGGTGTTCCAATGATGTCAAAGAGTGGGTGAGTGTGGCGTCACCCACCAGGCGAATGACTCTTCTCTGGATGGAATCTAAGAGCATCAGCGTATGTTTTGGTGCTGAACCCCATATGTGGGAACAGTATCCTAGAACAGGCCGTATCTGCGCCTTGTAGATCATGAGGAGCTGTTGAGGTGTAGCTTTTCGAACGGAACGAGAATCCGAGTTTTTGTGAAGCAGCTTTTGCGATGGATCTCACATGATTATCCCATGAAAGAGTGTTGCTGATGGAAATACCGAGCATAGATATGGTGGACTTGGTGGGGATAGTGATGCCAGACATTACAATGTCGGGCATACTGAGTTTCGCCTTTCTAGAGAATATACAGCCTTGAGTTTTGGTGGCGTTGAATTCAACTAGGTTGTTTGTTTCCCAGGCTGTGATTTCAGCAAGGTCTTCATTGACAACATTGACCTGCCTGCGCCGTGAGTTCTTAGTTTCCTGGGAAGAAACAACTTCAACAAGAAACATCAACACATTCCCAAAATTCCGTTTTTTTCAAGGGACTTGATAGCTATATTGATCTGCCAGAAGAGATCAAACGTTTAACATCATTAACATCCTTCGAGGCACAGTTGAAATCATAGTTTCTTTATCAATGAAATACCTAGCGGTCACTTCCTCTTTTTTTTTTTTGTTTCGATTTAGTATATGTTCACGCTGAATTCCCTTTTACGTTTGGCAACATCGCTTTTGGTTTTTTGAAAGAGTTAACGCTCCGCTGAAATTTAGGCAGTCAATAGAAATTAAAATTGAACGGCGGTCGGTATTTTCTTGATAAGCATAGATTTTCGAAGATCGATTAAACTGGTGGCAAATTCAAAGTGCTTTAGATTAATGTTATACGAGTGCACAAAAAAGAGAGAAAGAAGAACAATCACCTCCTAAATTTGAATCCTATTTTTTCTTCCTGACCTATCCTTCATTTTTCAACCTAGTGATTGATGCAAGAAGAAGAAAACCAACACAGGATCAATAATTTTTGGGTGAGTCGTACTTTACAATCATACAGTCCACTTATATCAAGTCAGTTGTGTAATTTTCGAAGGAACATTTGGACCTTCGTGCCAGATATCAATGAAATTCACATTCTAAGAACCTCGAAACTTTTTTTGCGAAGTACTTTTTTTATTTCGAAGTTCAGCAGCAAGCACAAAAACTAGAGCGACTAGCTCAGCCGGTTGGTATGATTTTGTTCGGTGTTGTCGGATTGCTTAAAACAGCGGAGTTTTAAGAAATTTATTTATTTATTTATTCAGCAGTAGAATAATTGAGTTTTTTTACATCTTCGAATCGGCTTATATGCATGTCAATATATATTATTGTTTTCTTTTGTTTTGGTAAAACCGCAAATGCTGTTGCCAAGTTGTGTTCGGGTTTTCATTCAAATTTTCGGAAATTTGATTCAGATAAGGCCAAATACCTTTTCCACCTAGCTTAGGACGGCATATCAAGTTTCTTATTGTTTAAGGTTGATTTTCAAAATGGGCACTACGGCAGAAAGGCAATTCAAAATGCTCGTAGCAAAAAAGGAAGCTTTATATTCAATTTTACAGAGTCTTTATGATTGTTCAAAATCGCTGACATCTTAAAGGAATATTAGGAAATTTCAGACTTTGTATACTAATCTGGATAGTACCAGAGATATGCTTTTGTTGGTGTTAGATGAAATCAACATTATCCAGTTTGAAATAAAAGAAAATTTTATACCTGATTACCAGGTGCTTATAACCATAAATGAGCTTTGCTGTCACATAAAAGAAGCTGCTCGCGAGTTGGAAAGATCCCAAGCGGTAGCGGCATCACAACAAAATCCACCTCCTCCGGGTCCGGCACCGGTAGTAATAGAAAGGTTACCTCAATTACCTAAAATTGAATTACCTGAATTTTCCGGAGAAGTACGGCAATGGGAAACTTTTCACTCATTGTATAAAAGTATTATTCATGATAATACCTCGTTAACAAAGCTTGATAAGATTCATTATTTGGTAGGACGACTACGAGGGTCAGCGTTAGGGGTAGTTGCGGGTATTTCCATCACGGGTGATAATTATGATATTGTTTACAAAGCTCTCACGGATAAATATGAGAACAAACGGGTTTTGGCTAACAGTTATTTGCAACAAATTTTTTATTTCAAACCTTTACAAGAAGAATCGGAGAAAAATCTGTGTACTTTTTTGGAACAATTTGACGTTGCAGTCTCTGCGTTGAAGAAATTACCGATAAATGATTTAGCGGATTTCATTATATTATACCAGGGCATTGTCAAAACTTGATAACGAAACGGTTCGGGCATTTGAAATGAAGCACAGTGATTCGGGAAAAACGCTCACTTATGCTGATTTGGTTAGTTTTGTACAAGGTCATGCACAAGTTTTGAATATGAATAAACCTTCGACTTCATCGGGAAGTAGGGGCATGAAAAAATCCTTCATGGTGACGCAACCTAGGTATAGCAATAATAATACTAAATATAATAATTGTATCTTATGTAAGCGGTCAGGACACTATTTAGGCAAGTGCGAAAAATTCAAATCCATATCTTCGGTTAAGCGTTATGAGACTGTGAGAGACAATGGATGGTGTTTCAATTGTTTGTCGGCTAACCATGGTGTAAGAAGTTGTCCTTCGGAAAGGACATGTACAGTGTGTGGCAAAAAACATCATGTTTTATTGCATACGGGAAAAACTGAATTAGCAAATGAAAGTAATAGAGATCAGCCTACAGTTAAAGGCCCAGAGAGTGAAGGGGAAGGGACGGCTAATAATCAGACAAACAATGTTCTCTTTTGTTCTAATGAACCGTTGTCAAGAATGAGTTTGGGGCATACTCATTATACTTCCTTACTTTCTACAGTGGTAGTTTCAATAGTGAATAGCTCGATTCCTAATAGCACTGCGAGATTTATTTTAGATTCAGGTAGTCAGGCGAATTTGTTGACCGTCGACTGTTGCAAGAAGTTGAATTTGAAAATTATTAAACATTTCTCATCGGTTCAAGGATTAGGCGGTAGTAATCAAATGGTTAAAGGAATGACTAATTTGACGGTAGCTTCACGGTATGATCCAGATTCAAAATATTCATTCAAGGCCTTTTTGGTAGGAAAAATCACGGATGATTTGCCAAAGTTCAAGGTTGATGTAAGAGTTATTCCAAATATACAAATGATTCCATTGGCGGATAATGATTTCGATAAGCCCGGCGAAATTCATGGAATTATTGGGGTAGACATTTTTGCGAGGATTTTGGGACAGGACCGTATTGTAGGTATCTCAGGTTCTCCAGTAGCGGTACAAACGGCATTCGGATATGTCGTCATGGGGCAGGTTCCAATTCTAAAATCAATTCCGGTATTTTTCACGCTCGCACAGGAGCAATCGATTGAGCACTTGTTAAATAAATTCTGGGAAATAGAACAAGTACCAAACCGATTAATGTCGGATCCTGACGACGCGGAAAGTGAAAGAATGTTTCTTGAGACCTATAGTAGGGATGCATCAGGGCGTTTTACGGTAGCGTTGCCATTCAAATTACCACCCGAAAGTTTGGGGGATTCGTATCACAATGCACGAATCAGATTATTATCTTTGGAAAGAAGGTTAGGTCGAGATGCTGACCTACGTGTGGAATACAATAAGGCAATGCAGGACTTCATAGAACAAGGCCATATGGGTCTAGTAGAACAGGATCATGGTGAATTATCTTATTATATTGCTCATCACCCCATACTCAAGGCGAGTAGCACTAGTACGCCCCTGCGAGTCGTGTTGGATGCGAGCGCCCCTTCGGATAGTGACGTGTCACTAAATTACATTTTACACGGCGGTACAAAACTACAAGCTGATTTATTCACCTTATTATTAAATTTTCGGTTATTCAAAATCGCAATGACAGCTGATATTCGGAAAATGTATCGACAAATCAAGGTCACCTCTGACCACTGGCGGTACCAACGACTTTTATGGCGGTTTGATCCCCAAGGGGAAATCCAAACCTATGAAATCCGGGTTTTGGCTTTCGGGTTGAAGTGTTCTCCATTTTTAGCATTATCTACAGTAAAACAATTGATCAAAGAAGAGTCAGAAAAGTTTCCACTAGCCGCAAGATATATATCACGTGATCTATACATGGATGATTGCTGTTTCAGTATAAATTCAGAGAAGGAAGCTAGGCAATTATATGAGGAGTCAATAAATTTATTTCAATCAGGTGGATTTGAGCTAACCAAATGGTCGTCGAATTCTAGTTCACTATTAAATAATATACCGGTAGAAAATCAGCTTTGTAAGCAAGTAACTTTCAAAACGGAAACCAAAGTTTTAGGCATACAATGGGATCCACGAAGTGATACATTGAGTTTCAGTTTGTCAATTCCTGATGATATCTGCACAAAACGAGCAATTTTGTCTTCGGTGGCGAAATGCTATGACCCGATTGGAATATTAGCACCTTTTATTTTATATTTAAAAATAATCATCAAGGAACTTTGGCTATTAAAATTAGGATAGGACGAAAAACCACCTGAGAAAATTATCAGAATTTGGGAGAATTTACGTTTGGAGTGGAGCGTCCTTGAATTGTTCAAGGTTCCGCGTCATATAGGCGCTACTGAGAGTCAACCAATGGTTATTGTGGCATTTTCGGATGCTAGTATGAATGGTTACGGATCGGTTGTATATTCGCGAGTTGTATCACGGGACGGACACGTAAATGTTCAACTAATTTGTGCGAAATCGAAAGTGTCGTCTGCTAAAACTTTGACCGTTCCTAGATTAGAACTTTTAGGAGCATTTTTACTATCAAAGTTAGTAAAACATGTTCAAGAAACGTTTCGCGAAAGGATTGTCATTTCAAAAATTCTTGCATTCTCGGATTCTTCCACAATTATCAGTTGGTTGAAAGCTCCATGTATAAAGGATATTTTTGTGGCGAATCGGATCGCACAAATCAAAGAAAACATTCCCGATGTTGTTTGGCATCATGTGGAAGGAATCCAAAATCCGGCGGATTGTTTATCACGGGGACTCACCCCCTCGCAATTGGTGGATCACCCTGTTTGGTTACAGGGCCCACCCTGGTTAGTTCTTCCCGAAAATGAATGGCCGTATTTTAGGCAAGAAAAAACCATGATTCTGGAAGAGACGGAAACATTGCAAATTTCTTATACCAACGAGGAACCCAATGTGGGTCACTCCCTTTTACTTTTAATGGATAGGATTTCGTCTTGGAGTAAGATTCTGAGAATAACGGTTTATGTTCTTCGTTTCTTGAGGATAGTGCCGAAACGAAGTTTAATGTTGGCTAGTGATATAAAAACAGCGGAGACAATTTTGATAAGACTTGTCCAAACTAAACATTTCGGTTCAGATATGAAAATATTACTATCAGCCAAGGAATGTACAGCAAGGCTGAGAAAATTGCGTCCTTTTTTTCAAGATGGTTTGCTTAGGGTCGGGGGTCGCTTGAGTAATGCTGATCTGGGGTTTGATGGAATGCATCCTATAATCTTGCCAGCAAAGGATATTCTCACGGAAAAATTAGTAGATTTCTATCACAAGATCCATCTTCATACCGGAGCACATTTGTTAGAAGCAATTTTGAGACAAAAATATTGGATATTAGGGGGGCGCAATTTAATTCGAAGTCGAATACATAAATGCAATATTTGCTTTCGCGTGAATCCAAATAATTTATCTCCACTAATGGCTGATTTACCACCGGCCCGTGTGAAAGAAAGTCGGGCATTTTTGCACACCGGTGTAGATTATTTCGAGCCTATTCAGATAACGCTTGGCAAAAGGAGAAATGCTGCGGTGCATAAGGCCTACGTGAGTCTATTCATATGTATGAGTGTCAAGGCTATACATTTAGAACTGGTCAGTTCATTATCAACAAACCATTTTTTACAAGCCTTTCAAAGGTTCATTTCTAGGCGGGGTCCGGTAAGATTTATTTATTCGGATAATGGATCAAATTTTGTTTTGAAAGAAATCCAGAAATTTGTTAATTCGTCCGAATATGTTGAAATGTTTGGGAAGGAATTGATAATGAATAACATAGAATGGCGTTTCAATTCTCCCTCGGCTCCCCATATGGGCGGCTTATGGGAAAGTAATGTAAAAGCTGTAAAAAGTCATTTTTATCGGGTTGTGGGAACTCAGCTCTTGACGTACGAGGAGTTGTCTACCGTAATCATCCAAATAGAGGCTCTATTAAATTCAAGGCCGTTTGTCGTCTGATTTTTCGGCACCTGATGCTCTAACACCAGCGCATTTTTTAACTTTATCTCCACTTCGCGGTTTTCCCAGTGAAGACGTTTCTAATATTCCTTTGAATCGTTCAAACAGATTCCAGTTAGTGGACCGAATGGTGCAGGATTTTTGGAAACGGTGGAGGTTGGAATATTTGAATACTCTACAGTCGCGTAAGAAATGGTACAAAGATAATTCTAACATTGAGGTAGGTTCAGTGGTTATTGTAAAGACGGATAATGCACCTCCTTTACACTGGCCTCTGGCAATCGTCACAGAGATTCATCCTGGAAATGATGGAGTCGTTCGAAATGTCGTAGTAAAAACGAACAAGGGTTTTTTCACTCGTCCCGTCGTGAAAATATGCCCTTTACCGACTCAGTGACTTGTACATAATTTATTAGGTTAGGTAGTCGGGATTTATCGTCGACTAGTTTGAGGTATAGGGATCTAGGAATATTTCACTTTTATTTTGTAAATGGATAACTGAATGGTTAGCCTTATTTGAATTAATATTTTTTGATGATTTTTCCATTTTGCTGAAAAACTATTTTTCAGGGTCGGGGGTATGTTCACGCTGAATTCCCTTTTACGTTTGGCAACATCGCTTTTGGTTTTTTGAAAGAGTTAACGCTCCGCTGAAATTTAGGCAGTCAATAGAAATTAACCCATTAGTGCATGAAGTTACTTTTTTTCAAATCTCTATATTCTGAAGATGTTTACTCATTCAAATATACCCAAAGAATGAGAACTTATGACGAATAATTTTTTTTTACAACAGATTTTCTTAAAATGGCACGTCCATTTTAATGGACTCTATGCAAATTGGTTCATTGATGAAAGTGATCAGTAGGGAATTTCAGTATTCATTTTTATTCAAGTACATATCCAGAACATGAAAAACTCAATAACATCAATCACAATATTATCAATAATAATAATAATAATGATAATAATAATGAAAATTATACATCATGATGACTTGATACATTTTGAAGCATCTCTCAGATGCAGTCAGTCCTATTTTACATAAAAAATTGCAATTTTGTATACTCTACTGAATGGAATTCAGCTGATGGGTATATGGAAATGCATCATATCAAGAAATTATTTGGGATGATACTTCCAGACCTTTTTTCGGTGCTCCTCACACGATCCAGTGGAAGGAAATGTGAACCCGTTGAAGAAAAAGAGGAGTCGAACAAGTGGATGGGGTCGTGTCTATAGTTGACGTGCTGCAGTATAACGTACCTACAATCATTTGATGCTATAATATTCCTTTTCATAATGCAAAGATGTATATTATTTTCAATTTCATCAAAATCAGGATCAGAATAACGAAAGTCGCACGGCTGTTTGATAATTCCTTTAGAAATATGATTTATTATGGATTCACAGTTTCTAAATTCGAATAACTCCATTTCTGCCAACTTTTCTTCTGGAGGCAATATAATATATGATTATCTGTTGGTTGATCGATATCTGAGCCATTTTCCATATGTCTAAGAGGTGTTTACAAGAATGATCTACAAAAAAATCTGGATGACCGATATGCATAGAGTCCATTATAATGGACACAACACAAAAGCAATATTTTGAGTGTCTTACAAAAAAAATAACTATTCGAATTACCTTATAGGTTTATAAACACTTGCATATAATGAGATCTTGAGGGATAGGAAATTCTGTAATTCATTATACTCCTTCATAATAAATACTTACCCTCCTTGTCGGGTGCAATACAAATTGTTATCCATTTGATCACGTGCAGAATATTGTCGAGATACAAATTCATCAAATAGAAGCGATAGCTGTTTGTTGTTGAACTACACTTATAGTTCTGGCGCATGAAACATTCAATTCCTGCATGATTGACGTCAAAAAAAATTAGACAAGGAGCGTCCATTATAAGACACATTATGCACTAATGGGTTAAAATTGAACGGCGGTCGGTATTTTCTTGATAAGCATAGATTTTCGAAGATCGATTAAACTGGTGGCAAATTCAAAGTGCTTTAGATTAATTTTATACGAGTGCACAAAAAAAGAGAGAAAGAAGAACAATCACCTCCTAAATTTGAATCCTATTTTTTCTTCCTGACCTATCCTTCATTTTTCAACCTAGTGATTGATGCAAGAAGAAGAAAACCAACACAGGATCAATAATTTTTGGGTGAGTCGTACTTTACAATCATACAGTCCACTTATATCAAGTCAGTTGTGTAATTTTCGAAGGAACAGTATAATGTATGAAAGGTTTACGAATGTTTTAGTATGTGTAGTGTTTTTTGTGTATTCATCAAATATGTATTAGAATGTGTAAGGACGTAAAGATGTTTACTGTGCAAATGAGTATAGTAGTTTATGTATTTTATATAGGTATGTAAATATGTTTCCACATATAACATTCTCTGTGTAATTATTGCAATGACGTGAAAATGTGAATCAGCCGAATGGACTAAATAATGGATTTATATATATAAACGCTGTGATAAAAGTTTTCAATTTCCATACTGGGTCATAGTTCTGTGGTCATCTGTCTTAAAAGTCAGCAGTGACATAGACCCCGTCGCTGTCAGAGCATGAGAATGGGACACTGGTTCTACGTCTATATTATGTTGGTCCAAAAATTTATCTACAGCTCTCGGGTTTTTTGAGTTGAGCACCTATGTTTATTCTCGAACATCAATGAAACCACCATTATTTCTGGATGCTTGCACAGGAAATACATTTCCAACATTTTTCCAGACCTACCGAATGGCCAAAATGAATTCGTATTCTCACCTTATTGATCTCACTTAATATATCAGATACCTATACTGATAATCATCGCACCAATGATTGCTTCATCAATAAACAATGTATGAGTTATCTCAAAGGGGATTACGCAAGATACTGAACGATATCTCACATTTTTATCATTTCATCATTTTCATCATTGCGTTGGTCAGGCATGAAATACACTTCCTAACGAGTTAGGTACACTATTTTCTCTACGAAAAGCTAGCGATTCCGGGTAAAGTTCAGGTAAAAAAGTCTGTCTTTCACTAGTTTCTGGCAAAGTGTCAAGCGAGCATTTTTTTTTAGAATTTAGAGTCACGTAGTACATTGTTTCGATTAGGAGATGTGGATTCCAAATGATATCACTACGGTGATTCGCTGAAGTTTTACCTTTGTCGATCTAAATAAAAACCTAGTAGGCGACCTAGTGCGAGGTAATAATATTGTTTGTTCAGTGAATCGAAATAATGTCTGTCTGTCAAGTGGCGCTGGGGAAGAGACTATGGCAAGAGCGCATTTGTTTATGTCAAAATAGAAAATATCAGATTGACATTCTCTTCTTCTATTTTTCTTCAATCTGTATCCAACAAAAGACGTGATTTCCATCATTGACGTGATATTCGATACGAAGGCGATGAAAAAGAAGATTCTTTCATGAGATGTCTTAATTGTGAAAATATTTTCTGACAGTTTTCAATAACATAACTTTGTCTGCAGTCGTCCAATTAGCTGTCTCGTCGTTTTCACTATACAGGGTTTTTCACTTTAAACACCGCACGGAATATCTCGAAAATGAATAGGAATATTGAATTTCTGTAAAAAGTAGTCAAGTGATGGGTTCGAGTAGATTTCTTTCATATTTTGAAGTCAACGCTTACTGAGATCTGAGCGTCGCGACGCGTCAAAAATATAAGTTGATTCCATCGACTTTGAAATTACAGGCACTCAACAGTAAATTATATTTTTAAACTTTTTTGTTATCTACTCGAACTTGTTTATTTTTCACATATCTGAGTTATAATGGTTCATATGAATGTTTTTAATTGGGCAAAAAAATGCGACGAGAAATGCGATTACAGATGATTTTTACAAAAATGTCATGACTATTTAGTACCTTCGGCAACCATCATGGCAATCGTTTCAAATGTAGTTACAAGCGGCAGATGTTATCATGAATTTATCAAAAATATCGTCACATTTTGTTTCGAGAAATATTCTAATGTTTCCGGTTCAAACAAATCTGATAATAATATGAAAATGGTCCAAGTTAGCAATGATGAAAAAGTAGACATGTTAGGTTTCTTGAAAAATCATCCGGATTCGCATATTCTATCAATCAAGAAACGTGTACTATAAAACGGTATAACTCAGAAATGGGTAAAATAAATAGGTTGGAGTTAAAAACAAAAAAGTTTATGAATAACATGTACTGTTGAGTGCGCTTAATTTCAAAGTCAATGCTGAAATCGATTTATATTTTCGATACGTCGCGACGTTCAACTCTTAGTCGGCATTGAATTTGTTAGACTTTGAAAAAAATGAACCTTACTCCATCCATCGACTGCTTTTTACAAAAATTGAATATTATTATTCCTTTTCGATATATTGGCGTGCGGAGTTTTGAATGATGAAAAAGACTGTATACCTACTTTCAGCAAATGTCCAATACTCAGATGTTTCGGCGTTTTGACCACTTTTGGCAAAATGTATAAATAAGTGTACCTGCATAGCTGTGTGCACATGTATATACAACTGATTGTACAAAAATATCTTGTGCAAAATAGTTCATTCAATATATCACAGCAGGGCGCTTTCGGCTACACATTCATCATAAGTGCATACCTATTAGTGAATAGTCAGCTCTTATCTTTTGAAAAAGACATAAGAGAAATACCAGCAGATGAGTTCAAAATTCGAAATTATCAAAAATGAGTTAATACTTACTCGTCAGGTTGACAAGAATTTCTCCATAAAAATATCTTCGATCCTGTTAGTTATTATAGGTAATCATTATGACTATAATTACTGTACAAACATAACTAATTTCAATAATTTCAGGATTGAATAGCGAAAAGCGAAATTAAAGGAAGAACAACAAGTAACTACGATGAACTTCATTCAACAGATGAACAATTGAGATGAAAGCTGACAAATAATGAATGCAACTGGTTTTATTAAATGAATCTGCTGAGTCGGATGCATCGCTGATGCTAATGGAATGGGTACACTTGGCTTCCAGTAACTCACCCGCCCTCAGATTGAAAATCTGGTGGTTGACAACAAGTTTCCTTACTAGGGTACTGTCTGACTGCTCGGCAATACCCAGTATATATACTGGGTAGTAGAAATATAAGACTGCTGCTACTGCAATGGCCATGAAGAGGTAGATGGTCCAAACACTTATGCCAAAACGAATTTTCTCCTTTGACATATCTCTAATTCTGTGGTGCTGATGATCCAAGGAAGCGGCAATGTGTTTTACTTCGTCGAGGTTGATGCTGTCTAACTCCAGGGCCTGGAATTCTTCAAGAGCATTTTCGATCAGGGACGCCCCTGACTCTAGCCAGGGTAACCCACTAAACACTCTACCCCGTTTGTAGGCTCGTCTGACCCATATACGTATTAATAATCAATACAGATAATCTCGATCTGTTTCCATAGCGAAACATGAAGCCGATTTTTTAAGACAAATGATTATCCATAAGGAAAAGTTTTGAAACGATCAGACACATACTGCTTTGATTGAAAGGCTAGTAAACGTCATTGTCCACCGAAACTTATGTCTTTGATGACTACTATAATAGCGCATGGCGCATGCGTATCATGCCACCAAATCCTCATGGATATTCATTTGTTTCATATTTTTGGCTTCATCCTGCCACCCGTTATGATCCGTATTGTTTATTAATACGTATATGGTCTGACCAATGTCTCCGACGACACTTAGGCCTATGGTGGCCCATTGTATCTTACCTAGTAGTTCTTTATTGTGCCCACTCCATTATCTCTGTACCTTGAACAAGTCTGTACAATTCCTTCACTGGATGTGAGTTGAATACTTCTGGTTCGCCAATTGGTTGCCCAAGAATCTTCTGTCTTCTGCGGTCCAATGCCTCACATCGGCACAGTATATGTGCTACTGTTTTTGGTCCTTGCCACATAGTCTGCAGCTTGAGTCGCCATTATACAGTCCTATTCTGGCGAGATGCTCCTTCACTGGCTCATGGCAAATCATGAGTCCCGTAACAGTATTTATCTGTGATCTGTTCAAGTTGAGCAGGTCTACAGTTCGTTGATGACTTGGTTTCTTAATGTATTGTTTCCCACGTCTGTTTCTTGAATGATTTTCCAGTAGCTCATATATCCTGATATAAATGTCTTCAATATCAAGAATACACTGTGAATTAAGTTCTAGAGTAATTGTTCCTTCAATAGGTTTATTGTCCATTTTTTACTCACACTCCTGTTTAACCAGTGTAGTTTTTGGTGAAACTACAATCCACTCATTATCTTCAAGTTTCTGCAGTTTCATTGACTTAATGTCAGCAAGAATCGGTTGGCAGCTCGTGATGTTCTTCGAGTATCTCAGCATCTGAATTTCGCATGGGGCATCTTCTTTTATCTTGACAGGGCTTCATTCGTGGCATATAAACTGTTCAGCTGAGACTTCCTGACATTTTTGATCGAAGATGATGTTATTTTGCTCATTGAGGATGAGGAACTTCGATTGAGGTATGATAATTTGATACATTGCATTTTGGAGAGTTGGTAATGGATGAAGGTGGAAATAATTATAATTTTCATTCTGAAAAATTGTGACTTCTAAAATGAAAACAATTTGAAAGCCGTTTGAGCACTTCATATCCATAACTGTCTAATGAATAAAAATATTTTCTACAGTTGCATCGAAAAGTAATTCATTTCATTTTAGAACAGGGTTGATCAGTGTTATTTCATTCAAGAGTTCAATAGATTCTACCATTGAGTTATGAAATGTGTTCAATTTTGAAAACGTTATGGCAATTCCCATCTTTTCAAGTATATGGTACAGGGTGATTCACCATAAATGCCCCTCCCCTCTAGCTCAGTTATTTTTGAACCGATTTCATAATTTGAAAGATCATCTCAAATGATTTTCGATGAAGTTTTTTTCTGCTACATCATAAGATACAGGGTGCTCGGAACTAACGATCTATAGAGTACTATTTGATTCTTTTAAATGAAACACCCAATTTTTCATTGTATTTTTAGATTCTCGCTGAAGAGCTGATTTGATCGATGTATCACACTCGGGGTCAAGCAGGAATGAATTCAGAGATATAGGGTGTTCAAAATCGAGATTTTTTTGTGACGAAACTATACATTATCGGTCAAAACGTCTCTCATGTCCGTGCCACAACTTTTGATTCACTATCTACTGACATTTAATAATTGGAACAGATACAGGGTGATCAGAATTCTGAATCTTGAATCACCCTGTAAATGTTCCAATTGAATGTCACTAGATAGTGAATCAAAAGTTGGGATAGGGACATAAAAACCGTTTCGACCAATGATGAATAGTTTCGACAGAAAAAAATCCTGGAATTTGAAATTTGAACATTCCCGCTAGACCCCAAGTGTGATATATCGATGAAATCAGCTCTTCAGGAAGAATTAAAAATACAATGAAATATAGGGTGTTTCATTTGAAAAAATCAAGTAGTACTCTGTAAGTCGTTTGTTTCGAGCACCCTGTATTTTCTGATGTAACGAAAGAAAAAATTCTGAAAAATCATTTCAGATTATTTTTAAAATTTTTAAATCGTTCAAAAATAAGTGTGCTGGAGGGAAGGGGACATTTATGGTGAATCACCCTGTACATTTCCTGAAGAACCATAATAATTTGTGATACCAAAGTGAGGAATAAAAAGTGGTTGTGAGAATTTGTACATTGAATCTTTGTGTCATTCAAGACTTCTTGTATCTTTATGATTTTGGTTTGTAAAAATTTCTGATTGAATCAAATTGCCTGTTAATGATTTGGTTCCTGATTCTTCTATAAGTCCACGTTCAGTTCTGGTTATATCATTATTTGAAATAGGGTTCGATCGGTAAAGATTCGATATTGCCTTTTCTAGTGAAAATGCCTAGTAAATCTAGTAATATTACTTATAGAATTCTTTTTTGTCAGTTTTTGAAGTGAAATTACTCTCAATTGCATCTTTGATTACCTGAAACTTTGATCTAAGTAATCTAAATTCTTCAACTACGTTACTGATATTATATACAGTGTCATTCTTAAAGTCTGCATCATATAGGAAAAACTTTTATTAATGACTAATTTTGAAATTCGAGTTGGACGTTAAGTTTTGCTTCAGAAAAGATGAAAAATGGCCTACTCAATCGGGGTCACGTGACTTTCGCTACATGTCAAAAGTGACATTTTTTCAAATTAATCGCTGAAAGTAAGCTTATTTGTTCGAATATCGAGAAAGTTTACTTGAAAAAGTTGTTTCTATTCGAATTTTACATATGTGACTCGGATTTCATTTTTCTATTACATGTTTTAGATTTCGATATATTTTAAAAATTTTCGAAATTTCTATATTATAAAAAATTTGTAAATTCGATGAAGCTACTTCATACCAGTAGCTTCATCATGCTACTAACATTCAATTACTAATTATCACTAATTATCGACAAAAATATGATTTTCTTCAGAAAATGATAATCTCCGCTTCAAAATTCTGTTATGTTTGATGCAAACATAACATCAAAATTCTGTCATGTTTTTAGATACGAAATTTATTTGAATTAATTTTTTCAGTACTGAAAAAATCAGTTCAAATGATCTTCGTTTCTAAATACTTGATGATATATCAACTTTGCATTAACCATAACAGAATTTGGAAGCGGGTATTATCATTTCCTGAAGAAAATCATATTTCTGTCCATAATCAGTGATAATAAGTAATTGAAAGTAAGTAGCATGAAAAAGCTTCTGGTATGAAGTAGTTTCGTGGAATTAACAATTCTTCAAATATTACAGAAATTTCTCAGGATTAAAAAAAAATCAAAATCTAAAAGTTGCAATAGAAAGATCAAATTCGAGAAGCATGTGTAAAATCGAAATATAAACAACGTTTTCAAGTAAACTTTTTCGATATTCGAAGAAATAAGCGTACTTTCAGCGATTAATTTGAAAAAATGTTACTTTTGACATGTAGCGAAAGTCACGTGACCCCGATTGAGTAGGCCATTTTTCATCCTTTTTGAAGCAAAACCTAACGTTCAACTCGAATTCCAAAATGCGTAATTAATTAGTTTTTTCCATGATGCCGACTTTATGAATGACACTGTATATGTAATGAAAGACAATATAGCCGACTTTATGTCTAGCGTTTCCTAGTATTGATGTCAATATTCCGGGATTGTCAGCAAGGTCATGAAGTGTCGGGTAGGTCAATTCTCCGTTTATGTAGAAGTCTATGACGTAGAGGCACGTGGCGAATTTGCAACAATACAATAGGAGGCTCTTTTAATTCCTTGGTATGAATGATTTTATTTCTCTTGCTATGCTTACTAAGGATTTCTACTCAACTTCTGTCTGAGGTTTTTGTTTTCTTGAACGGTTCTGGGATATTATTATTCTGTTTATTGTGTGAGGACCTCATCATGATTCATGAAGCCTCTTTGTGAATAAAAAAAAATCAACGAACTCATCAACTACTTACATCAAAATTGAACGGTCATTGAAATCATCTGATTATAACTAGGTTGGCCGTCTTTGGTTGAATCTTTTGATATCTGCCAGTAAATTGAAGAAAAACCATTTCTTGAGCAAAAGAATTCGCCTTAACAAATTAATGAATCGAACTGACTTATTGTGTGAACATTTGATCGTTATCCATTGATTATCTGCTATTGTAATTCAAGAATATCAATGTTAGTGATTTTTAATGATTACAATAACAAAATACTGAACGACAGTATGAGGGCATGAACGACAATGCCAAATACTCCGAACGATAGGAGTAATATTCCGAACGACAGGAATATGGGTGCGACACTGAACGACAGCGTCTAAAATCGACACGAACGACTGTGTCTAGCATCTGAACGACAGATACATAATTATATACCTCATTGTAACCAGTGAAATATCCACAGCTAGATAAATGATAATCAAATAAAATGCAAGTACATAGGAACATTATTTTGCCTGTGAGTAGACTCACCAGATTCGTGTAACGATAATTCACAGCCACAAAAGTCACAATAACTTTGAGTCAGTAAATCACTATAGGTAACCAATAATTTCAAGAGAAAGAGCAGATATCAATAAACATTCTCGGCAAAGAACTATATGAAAATGAGAATACAATTATTCCCAAGATGCTGGGACACTCGACACCCGTTTTATCTTAATGGTGTTAATATGAACAATACCAGCACGTTTTTGCGAGTTTTGTTTAGGTTATCGAAATAATCAGTTTCCCATAGAATTAGGTACCCATCTAATCTTTATATACTAGGCGTTTCGTTCAAGGAAAAATGAATTCTTACAATTGCGGTTTTGAGATTTTTGTTTATAAACGATTTTGTCCTAATACAAAATCTGGATTAGTGTCGCCTTGGGTATTTAATTTCGAAACGATTTCCTGTTTGTTCGTTTCTAGAGTCTCTTTTACATTTGAATGAACGTGATCTAATTTTTTCTTATGATTTTCGATATAGTCCGTAAAAAATTAATTTTGAAAAAATATTTCATTATGGTTTCTGGAATGGGTATGGCCAAGAGTTAGTTCAAATGGATTATAGTTTGTCGCAGTATGTATTGATTTATTGAATCCAAAGATAGGGCAATCCATTGAATTTTTTTCTTCCTCGGGATACATATCTCTGAGGATTCTTAGATCTTCAACTATACTGTTTGATTCGTGATGAGCTGTAGATTCAGTATCTCTTTGACATTTTCCCTATTGAATTCAGTAGCATGAACGATGAAAAATATTTCATTACAGGGCATTACTAACATTTATAGCGGACTGTCCAACTATTTGAAATGCATGTGCGAATTTTGTGAACTAATCTACTAGTTCATTTTATTTGGTTCTTTGGGATTTTCTCTCCTCGTTTCTATAAAATAAAAGTATTCGTATTATTTCAATATATTTGTAGAGGAGAGAAAATCCCAAAGAACCAAGTAAAATGAATGTACCACCTCCTCGATTAACCTACAGACAGTATTTAATCTACTAGTGTTAAGTGGTTTTCATTATCGTAAAAGAAGTGGTCTGTATGAACTATCTGAGTAGGCTTATAAGGTGTTTCTGTTATAATAGGTGGAGTATATGGTTTTTCCTAGCGTATTTCGTGCGTTGACAAATCTCGCATTTGAGAATTGCAATTTATCTTTTTCTTGTCATCGTTTGCATTTAAGAGGCCATATGACACTCGAAATTATTCGAATGTTATCAGTTTTCTGTCCTAGCCCTTACACTCCGAAAGGGGCGGGATCAACCTGAAGAATTTCTAGAAAGCTGGAATCGTATGTTTATCGAGCGGCACGTCGAGGGCACCGAAAATGACGTAGCGCGACACCGTCTTGATTACTTTTTGCCGCTCACTGACAACCGGTTGATTATTCATCGAATATTTTGAACTTTAGTCAGTACTTATTTGATTTTTGGCGCTGGTGATTAGATATTTTTCACATCTTTGATTATACCTATTATCTACAGGATATTTTCGAAATTAGAGCGGTACATACCAAATATGGAATGTTGCATTTTTTATCGCTAGGAGCGCACGGAAGGGAATCCGCATCTAAGGAGGACAGGTAGAGGAGATTGGTATTGGATTTTTCTATAACTTTTGGAGAACATACCTGGGTGCTTGTAAACACTTCCTCGGGCAATGAATCACAGAGCTTTGCCATTCTACAGACAAACGAGATTTGATAAAGTGCTGTTCGACATATTTCGAGGTTGACACGATGTGTTGACTGGGCTTGTCGAGTTCGTCTGACTGGTATACTGCTAGTGATGGAATGATATCAGAGATTTCTGAAGAATATTTCCCTTGGAAGTATCTATATGGAAAAGTGGAAGGTCGCTGACCTTTTACCTCGCCTTTTACGGTGTTGTATGTTTTGGTGCTGAACCATATGTGGGAACAGGATTTTAGAACAGGCCGTATCTGTGCTTTGTAAATTATGAGAAGTTGTTGAGGTGTGAAGTAGCATTTTGCAAGAGACGGAAATCCGGGTTTTTTTGGAGCAGATTTCGCGCCAATGGATCTTATCCCCAGAAAAAGTTTTGCTGATTGAAATACCGAGCATAGTTATAATGTACTTGGTCGGAATAGTGGCATCAGACATTGTTATATCAGGCACTAGCTGACCTGGCAAACATTGTTTTGTCATAAACATTATTTCTAAAAAATATTTTTTTAGTTAAATAAATATGTATCAACACACTTTTTCTATTTTATTTTCTATACTTCTCTTCAGTTTGGCTATCTATAAAAGCGTGTTTCATTAGTTTTTCAAACTACTATTTATATTATTGCAATAGCTATCAAAATGAATTTCTGATTCCATTTTGGATGACCAGAAATCATCATATCTAGGAATAACTTCCACTTTCATGCCATTTCGAGTCCAAGCTGCAAAATAACAAATTTATTTAACATGGTGTTGTCCCTGGATTCGATGAAACCAATTGTTGTTTTTGTTAACTTGGCCATCTTCATTCCAAAATGTTATTTTTCCGGAGTCAGATATTTGGCACTATTATAGAGACATTGAACTTCAATAATTATTTCGCCATCTTCATGGTAACTCCATAAGGACTAGCCAGCAAATGGGTATACTGGAGATTTTCATCGATTCAATGTATTTATTTTTGATTTTTTTGGCAATATGGTTTTCCAATTCTGCAATATTGGGATATTAACTAACGAACCGTCTGAGAGTTGACGATTTTTTTTCTTGCATACCTATCCAAAGAATGACGGTGATTCGTTTTTCCTATCTTCTTTTTACAGCTTTGACTCAGTTTGATCTCAACTCTTCTATAAATTATTTTCAAGATTCTTTGAATTCATTCAAAAGCAAAAAACGCATCCCTATAGCTACCACCAAAAGGATTCCATCTCGGATTCCATCTATAGATATATTCCATATAATTGCAATTATCTAGGACATTTATCTGTGAATGACTGAATCAGTATATTTCATTCATTTTTTAAAAATAATATGGAAAATGTAAAATGTCTTATAAATCTTGGAGTACTTTTTCGCTTTCCTCTCCTATTCTAACTAACCGTCTGAGAGATTTTTTCTCTTGCATACCCCTCCAAAGACTGACGGTGATTCGTTCTTTCTATGTTTTTTTCACAGATTTGCCTCAGTAGTTTGATCTCAACTCTTCTATACATTATTTTCTAGATTCTTTGAATGCATTGGAGAGCAAAAAACGCATGCCTAACTAAACATCAAAAGGATTTCATCTCGGATTCCATCTATATATTCCATTTAATTATTATTATCTAGGACATTCCTCTGTGGAATGAGTAGATCCAGTATTTCATTCATTTTTTTCAAAATATTATGGATAATGTAAAATGTCTAATGAATCTTGGAGTACTTTTTCGCTCATCTCACCTATTCTATAGGTAGGTACTAAAAATATTGTTTTGAACATTCCAGCACTTTCCTGTGTTTGAAAAATTATAAAAAATATATTATATGACTATAGATATAACACAGTTGCTTTGTTAATTCCATCATGATACCTATATATGTTTATTATACACCAGATATATAAGTCTTGTAGGTTTATTAAACGAAATATAAATAGGTTCGTATCATGAAAAGACAAATTGGATCACAGACTATTTCGTGAAAATAATAAATATCATACTTCACCATGGGACCATTGACTATCAATAAGGCATTTGAACTTTATGGGAGGAGCTTATTTTTGGCAAGTGCCGCGCCCACAGGGAAAATTCTTCTTCACGGTACCTCCACTCCCAATTTCCCTTGCGAAAACCAAATAAGATTTCAATAAATAAAAATTATTTTTGGAGAGTACTACATCTGATCTGTGCATCTTATCGAGTAATTTTTCCATTTTTGATTCCATAACGTAGAAAAAAATTCACAAAATCGGTCAAAAACGCACTACTTTACAGGTGTTTATAAATTAGTCTATGTGAAAAAATGGAAATCCATTCGATAAGATGCATCGATTGCACCTTTGACTACCCAGGAAAAAAAATTGAGCCTCTAGCATGATCCATAACCATAGGGGAACTTGGGAGCGGTACCTCGTTTACTGGCGGAGGCGCTGCGGAATATGCCCTCTTAAGTGATTTCGGTCCTCGTTTTGAGAATTTGTCAATATGCACTATATTGATAGATTGATATTTTATCTGTATGGAAGTATACATTATGTCTTGCCAGCAATGGTGTAGGCTGTCGAAAATTCTGGAATCAATGTAGTATTATTATTTTTTCATCGCTCAGAGCGCACGAAAGCAAATCCCTATAATGTTCGAATAACATCGTGAGTTCCTAGGGAGGTAGGTATTGGAACTTTTTTTGAACTCCTGGAGATTATATGTTGTGGGGAATACTTCCTCAGGCAATGAATTCCAGAGCCTAGCCGTTCTATGGATGAAGAAGTTTTGATAAAGTGCTGTTCGACATCTTTCGAGGTTGACGAAAGGATGTGCTAACTGGGCTTGTCTAGTTCGTCTGACTGGTATTGCTAGTGAAGGGATGATAGCAGATATTTCAGAAGATAATTTCCCGTGGAAGTATCGATGGAAAAGTGAAAGGTCGCCGACCTTTCTACGGTGTTCCAATGATGTCAAACAGTGAGTGAGTGTGGCGTCACCCACCAGGCGAATGACTCTTCTCTGGATGGGATCTAAGAGCATCAGCGTATGTTTTGGTGCTGAACCTTGTATGTGGGAACAGTATTATAGAACAGGCCGTATCTGCGCTTTGTAGATCATGAGAACCTGTTGAGGTGAATGTAGCTTCTCGCACGGACAAGAATCCGAGTTCTTGTGAAGCAGCTTTTGCTATGTATCTGACATTATTCTCCGATGAAAGGGTGTTGCTGATGGTAATACCGAGCATAGATATGGTGGGCTTGGTGGGGATGGTGGTGCCATACATTACAATATCTGGCATACTGAGTTCCGCCCCTCTAAAAAAAATACAGGCTTGAATTTTGGTGGCGTTGAATTCAACTTGGTTGTTGGTTCCCCAGGCTGTGATTTCAGAAAGTCTCCATTGACAGCATTGACCTGCCTGCGATGTGAGTTCTCAGTTTCCTGGGAAGAAATGGGAATTCTGGAAGAGTATACGCAGTATGGAGGGTACTATCATCTGCAAAGCTGTGGATGGGACAAGTTGTTCCTCCCAACAGATCAGGAATAATGTTGGTGCCAAAATTGATCCTTGTGGAACGCCGGAATTGATGCCAATGGTATCAGACGATACACCGTCCACCACCACGTGAAGCGATCTTCCTAAAAAAAAACTCGATAAGAGATGGCATGGCTGAGGTGGTAAGCCGTATGATGGTAGTTTGTGGAGGTGTCCTTCCTGTCAAATACGGTCGAATGCTTTCGATATGTCCAATGCGACAGCTAGAAATTCCCCGTGGTTTTCTAATGAAGCTTGCCATAAATGGGTGACGTAGGCAAGTATATCTCCAGTAGATCTTCGGTGGCGAAAGCAGTATTGTCTATCATTGATGATTCCTGAGCTCTCCAGATATTTGATTAGCTCAATATTGTGGCTTTCTCCATTACTTTGGAGATTACTGATAACAGGGCAATGGGCCTGTAGTTGTTGGGCAGGTTCTTGTTCCCTTCTTTAGGGATTGGTTGGACTCTAGCTGTCTTCCAGCATGATGGAAAAATACCCGATCTGTACGAGACGGTAAACAACTTGCAGAGAATCGGTGTTAATTCTGGTGCACATTTTCTGAGGATAATGGGTGGATTTCCATCAGGACCGTAAGCCTTTTTCTTATTTGTTACTGGAATTTCAATTGTCACGATTTTATGGTCTTCTTGTGAAACTTTGAGTCCAGGGTGAATTTGTTAATGTGTTTCAGTCTCTCAATGTGTTCTTGAAGAGATGTATACTTAATATAACAATGTCGTCTAGGTATACCAAGCATGTCTCGTTTCGAAGTCCTCTTCCATAACACGTTGGACCGTACTTGGAGCATTTTTAAGTCCAAAAGGCATTCTCTTGAATTCATAATGTTCGTTCTCAGTCGAGCTGTTTTTGTACATCATTCGGGTTCATCTCAATTTGTTGAATCCATTAGCAAAGTCCAGTGTTGTAAAATATTGACTTTTTTCCGAGTTCGCCAAATATGTCCGTTATGTTTGGTATGGGGTATTTGTCATCTATAGTTTTTTCGTTCACTTTACGATAGTCAATTACTAGTCGCCATTTTCGTTGTCCTGAAGCGTCAATTTTTTTTGGGTCTCTTCAAATTGTACTGGTCTAGAGAGATGTAGAATTCGAATTATGTCAATTTTTTGTTGAATATCGTGATGAAGGTTAGGGGTATATTAGGTGCGTTTTATTGGCAAGATTCTTCCACCGGAATGACACTTTATGTCGTTTCATTGAACGAAATCCTGAAACTGGTTCCAACTTTCCATTCCGTCATTTCATATACGGAATGACAGGAAGACGATTGTGGAGGGAGTGTATGAGATGAAATGGCAGTATTACAGATACTCTAACCCCGAAATCTGACCTAGAAATTGCCTAAAAGTGAACCCGCCACAGGAGATATTTTCTAATTGTTCGCAATTACTCATTCGAAATAATTTTGAATTTTTCGTATGATATTGCTAGAAAATCTGAAGGTATTGACATACATTGAGTCAATTATTCCTGTAGATAAAATCAAAAGACTACTCATACAAGTATAAAATCCTTCCAAGTATTAAGGGGGTATTTTGCCTTCTAACCGATGCACCTACTAAGGAGGATAAGAAGAAAGCGCGAACAACATCCCTTATAAATTATAATTATTATCATTATGTATGGATGAACAGCAAACTCCCAGAATTATGCTATTATTATATAACCTTGAAAAAAAATCAGCTGAATGTCACAGCTCTCAAAATGAATCACATCGTTTTATTGGTCGTCAATTCTACTGCCACCAGTGGGAAACCAAAAAAACACACCTTTTGTCACGGTTCAAACATAAATTTCGGATATATGATATATGACGGATATATGACGTCTAAAAGTCACGTCGGTGTGACGTACGAATTTGGTGAGCTTCGTCATTCAGAAAATTTTCAGTAATTTGCTATTTAGATTTTTGTTGGGTGACAAATAATGCATGAATATACGTTACCCAACGAAGTGAAGCCAAATTCACCAACATCCTTTTCATTGCTATCAAACTATCTTTGGTTTGCTTACATCTAGCCGACACGAACTACATAATTTTTTATACAAATACGAGTAACTGAGGGATAGCGCTGCTGAATAGACGATTGAATAGACATAACATCGGAGGGACCACCAAGCAGACTCAATAATGCCAAATCAATATCATATGTCATCAGAGGTCAATGGTGATTATCACACCATGTTCAAGGAAACTTTTTTACGCGTCATCACCAAATTTGAACGTCATTTTGACGTCATTTCGACGTCAGCCCGACGACACAGATGAGTGAATGACGTCAATAAACGTGAGTAATATGACGTCATTGGGCTGTGACTTATTCACGTCATTTATCACGTCATACGACGTCGACTCCTGACGTCACCTTGGTCATTCAACTGACGTAAAAAGTCTCGTAAAAAGTCGTCACTGAAACGTCATCTGGTTGCCTGGGTATTTTCCTCATGTCTTTTTCAAAGACTACAAGCTGATTACCTACATACTTACAGTTATTCATGCACAGCCGAAAGCGCTCTGCTACGACATTGAATAAACTATTATTTTGCATGAAATTCAAAATTTGTACAACTAAATGTCCAAATACCCAGGCAACCAGATGACGAATGATCACGTCACTGTGACGTCCCTAATTGATGATTTTTCGTCAGAGACGTCACACACCAATTTATGACGACACTATGACGTACTTTCTATGACGTGATAATCACGTCATCGTTTCGACGTCGAGTGAACGTCACTTAGATGGGTAAAAGAAGGCGTCAGTTTCATGACGTTGAAGGGACGTCCTGTCGACGTGCATTTTTCCCAGACCTTCTCTGAACCATGGATACTTATATATTATCATGCGAAACAGAAGTATGACTCATGAAAGCGAATCAACATGCAAGTTTCATTCTAACTATTAATATACCCGAAAAGTAGTAGAACAACTTTTTTCTAAAAAACTTTGACACACTGCATATCTCGGAAACCAACAAGCTATGTATATATAAAAATGATTGTTTAGGTATACCTATATTGAAACCGTTACTCTTATGACGATGCACTGACGTATCTATGACGTCGTAAAAATCACGGCGGTGTGACGTACCAATTTGGTGAGCTTATCGTCATTTAGGAAATTTTTCAATAATTTACTATTTAGATTTTTGTTGAGTGACAAAGAATGCATCAATATACATTATTCAACAAAGTGAAGCCAAATTCGCCAACATCCTTTCCATTGCTATCAAACTATTCTTTGTTTGCTTACATCTCACCGACACAAACTACATAATTTTTTATACAAATACGAGTAACTGATTGCATTCTGATGGAGATGCGTACTGAAGGATGGCGCTGCTGAATACACCAGCCACCTCTGTGAAATGTATTTATGTGTGATGTAACTCATTTATTAGATCAACTAAATAGACTTTGCTTAAAAAAAAGAAAATAGGCGATTGAATGAACATGACACAGGAGGGACCAACCAAGCAGACTCAACAATGCATAATCAATATTATATAATGTCATCACAGGCTAGTGGTGTTATTCACACCATGTTAAAAGAATCTTTTTTACGTATCATCGCCAAATTCAATCGTCATTATGACGTCAGTCGGACGTCACAGTTTGGTGAGTAAATGACGTCAATACGACGTGAGTGATATGACGTCATTGGGCTGTGACTTATTCACGTCATTATCACGTCAATGCGAATTCTACTACTGACGTCACCTTGATCATTCAAGTGACGTAAAAAAGACGTCACTGGAACGTCATCTGGTTGCCTGGGTAGCTGTTTTGGCATCTTTATCACCGCGTTCGGCACTTTTTGACTGGCGTTTTTCTGTGGAATCTCCACCGATCTATTTTGGCGTTTCGACCCAAAATTCGGCGTTGTCCTGCGATTGCAATGTTATAGTAAAAATCGTGAAATCCAATAATAATTCAATCAAAAAATGTTCAAAGCTGTGGAGAAAAATAAACATTAAACAGTTCGTGACAGTGAACTAATTTGGGTAGATGATACTTCAAAACATATAGGTATTGTCAAAATCATGAAATTGGATATTTTACTGAAACCGACTCATTATAAACATTTTAATACAAGTCTAAATGCGTATGACAAGTTAACCATGTGTTCTGTTTCAATTTTTAATTACTAATAAGTAGCTAGTTCATTATTAATATAGAAACACGCGTGCGTAGAGTATCCACATCACCTATTCGCTTTAAATAAATTACTACCACGTGCAAATTGTACAGCTGAGATGGATTCGATTGGAATTCAAATCATATAAGTATAGCTACGGCTACCTCAGTATTTATCTATGCTAAAATCCTCACCTGTGATAGCAGCTTTGAATTGATTGAGTCGACCTTTATATATGTTCATTATCGATGAGATTGGCAAACTATCATACCGTATCGGTCAAATTTCCACGCGGTACTAATTTTTGTTGACGATTTCTCTTACATAAAACTTGTGAAGATAGTCAGATTACCTGCAACATAATGGTTTAGGTTCGATTCGTTTTGTAGTTTGGATGGACGGTTGTAAATTCGCACCATGCGGCAACAGCTCAGGAGCGGAGTAGCCCAATGGTAGTGGTATAATGTAAAATACATAAAAAATTAAAATTACCCACAGTTTATTCTGAATTGAATTATGAAGATATTGATATACATTTCAGAAAAATAGCTCATGATCATCATGAGTACAAAAATATGGTAAGGTCGGAATAAACATTCAAAGCCCAGATTTGTGTTTGGAACCAACATCTAAAGTGTTCATTTCATGCTAAACATCACTTTCTTCATCGAAAATAATGTATTTTGTAATTTTATTATGATAAGTTCAACTAGATTAGCACTCGTTTTTGTTGCTACTGAGAAATCCAACCTGTGAACATCTCGTGCACTCGTGAGATTTCTATAGCAACAAAGATTCGTGCATCTAGTTGAAATCATCAAAAAATTACCACTACTTGTATAATTACTATTGACAAACAAATACCGGAAATTGGAACACGAAATGTCACATTTTTATGAGATCGTTGTTGTTCAACTTATGAAAATGCAGCAAGAAAGAGTCACTTCACTCTATAGAAAATAATGTACTCACTATTTATATCACAAGAAAAATGGTATACAAACGATCAAACCTTCCACAGCCAAGTGGACCAAATAATGTTCCTGATAAAATTCCTATCTTTAGGATACATTTCATGGGAGTGGATTGATGAATGACTATTCCAATTCATTGATGCAATTAAACCCATTAAAAAACTGAGAATATCCAAAATACAAATCTACCTTCATACCCGAGCAAGCCAAATTATTAATAGTTACGATAAGTTATATCAAATAGCATTTTCATGTGCTTCTTCTTTGGAACAGGACCGAAATGAAACAACAACATAATAATAATTTATTGTTTTTTAAACCTATGTTTTTATTTTTCGAATGGTGTTCTCCTATTTCAAGACTTTCTTTCTGTAGTGAACCCTAAATTTGATGAAGAATCAGAATATTCAGTGAGAAGTGGAGTAATCCTTTGAAAAAGATATGGATTGTCTCATCCGAGATTTGAGATATCTTTCAACCCTGTATATATGGAATGGAGAATAAGTTGACGTGTTTCAGGGTTTTTCCTATAATCATTACCTGAATTTTGAATACATTTATTTCATATACGCATGGACAGTACTGTATAGGTACTATATATGGCTAATAGTCTTCAACGAAGTCTTTTCAAATGAAACTTTTATCAGAATTGCTAATTGCTATAAAACGAACCCGGAGCATGCAGATGATAAATGGATCAACTACGATATTTGATTCGGATCTGAGGAATAAGTTCAAAGTTCTTACCTTCATAGAATTCTGAATACCACGTCTTCATCAACGTCTTCACTCCGCAACAAATAAATAATCAGGCGAGACAACAATAGTTATTCAACTAACTAGTGTATTAATGAGGGCGAATAATGATCGAGATATTTTAACGTGCGAGCGAAGCGAGTGCGTTAATGTTCGAGATCATTGATCGCATTTTGATATACATGTTGGTTACAACATTTTTCCGTCGACTATATTTCTCATCCCTCCTGCATTGAAGGAAACTTGGTTCGCGAATTCATCATCCATCTGGAAACTGCTAAGAATCACCCAGTAGCCTTGTTTCTGACATTAGTGATATTTGACATTTGTCGAAATGATCAAAATAGGAAATGAATTCCTTGTGTTAGAAAACAGGGATTGAAATAGTGTCAGGAACTTGGAAAGGCGAACCCGTTAACGGAGAATCGTCGATGAAATCCATATTTTCGATTTAAATGCAGATTCCGTAAGTTATAGCATAAACAATGAATGCACGCGGTGTATGTTTGGTTGCCTATAAAACAATCGTGCATTAATAGACAAATCGTTCATTGATAGGGGTATTTAACTGCAGGTTTCGACAGGTATGATGTGATGCCGTTACCATACATTACTTGCCCAAGATGAGACTACTTGAAGTAATATCTCAGTACTTGAAGTACTGTCTAAGTACTTGAAGTACTGTCATAGTAATTGAAGTAGTTCCACAAAACTTGAAGTATTTTTTCATGTACTTGAAGTACACTTTTTTTTAGTCAAGTACCAAGTAATTTTCGACGGCCAGCAAGTATCAAGTACCAAATTTTTGAAGTACTTCAAGTACAGTACTTGAAGTACAAAAATGTACTTTGAATACTTGTCAAGTACTTTTAATTGAAGTAATGCAAAGCTCTGGGCAATGTATTCAATAGCCTCTTAAAAGGGACTTGGAGATATTTTTCAAATCAAGATTAGACATCCAATGTCACAGACAACTTCAAATTGATCTTGATTTATTGGATATTTATTGCATTAATCTCTATTTGGGAAAAATATATAAAATTTCGTATGATACGACACTGAATACTTACCTATGAAATGACGTGTTTTGATCACTGGGTTTGATTTGTCTTTCGCACATCTCACAACGTCTCACCATTGTAAAAAGTCAATAATATTATGTTAGTAACTCACAATAGCCACACAAGAACCTCAGAAAATAAGAAAAATCCCGTGAAATCCTTTCAAACGAAACAATACGAAATATTTAACGCTGACGACTGTGAAATACCAAGAAGCGGTGATGCAACATTGGCCATACATTATTAAAAATCCCTATATTGACATACTGAAGCAGTCGACAAGATGACCAGAATATTTATGAATCACTGGATTGATTATCCTGAATTGTTATTATAGCTCTTTTACTTAGAACGTATTAAAAATTTAAGAAAATTCATTAAACAAGGTATAATTAATGACTATGAGATATGCGTAGAGAAATCTGAAATAATGCTCAAAAATAATCCTAATGGTTTTGGAACTATATAAACTCGAAGAAAAACAAATCATGCATTCTAGGTGAAATGTTATATATACCCTTTCTACAACTCTTTCTATAGTTAATGGTTTTGCAACGCACTTGAGATTATTCTTTCTGATTTAGTATATAATCTGCATCCAACCTTCGTATTTTTTCGCAATTCATTTCAGATTGTTTAGACTGGAGAAATCAGGTTGATGTTATTTATACTGACTTCAGTAAAGCCTTTATCGCGTGTCACATCAAGAACTAATAAATAAGTTATCGAGCTTTGGTATCTCTACAAGTATTCAGTTGCTCCTCAAGTCATACTTATCTGACCGTAGTATTTATGTTGAGTGCGATAGAATCAAATCTTCCTGCTTTACGGCATCTTCTGGTGTCCCTCAAGGATCGAATTTTCGACCTTTACTTCTTCTAATTTCCATAAACGATATTGCTGAATCCCAAAAACTTCTATTTGATGATGATATGATATACTGAGAAATCAAAGATGGAATGGATAGCATTGCATTGCAGGAAGACTTGAATTCTTTAAGTCACTGGTGCTTCCAGAACAAACTTCAGTTGAATATTAAAAGATGTGAAGATATGACATTCACTTGAAAAGTTGTTTCAGTCACCTTTGACTATAAGCTTGATGACAGTATTCTAGTGCGAGTCACTGAATCGAAAGACTTGGGAGTCATATTTGATCAAAAACTCACGTTTTCAAATCACATTGGTCATATAATTTCAGCTTCAATGAAACATTTAGGTTTTCTGATACGAAACTGTGAAGACTTCGAATCATTTGATTTTCTGAAGAGCATGTATCTAACGTTAGTCAGAAGTAAGCTTGATTATTGTAGTGTGGTTTGGAATCCGTCTTATGGTGAATATATTTCAGCTATTGAGAATGTTCAGAGGAGAATTCTGAAATTTACATTTTATAAAACGCATGATAATTATCCTGTTAGAGGCTATAACTATGACCTACTCCTTAGTGAGTTCAATTTGATATCACTTAAAAAATATCGTGAAATGAGATACTTATGCTTCTTCACAAAATTATACACAATCAAATAGATTCCTCTACTATCCTATCACAAATGATGTTCAATGTTCCTCGAGCTTCTTCACGTGCTTGTGTTACATTTTACTTACCTGTACCTAGCACAATACACAATTTATGTTCTCCTATAACAACAATGTCTAGAAGTGTAAACAATATCTCTACTGTTGATATTTTCTTTTTATCATTTGCACAGTTCAAACGTGTTATTCTTAACTCAGTTCCTCACTGATATTTTGAAAATCTTTTTTCTAATCACTTCTAATCACTTAGTTTGTAATTATGTAAACCTGTAATTGGGCTCTTGGGCCTGCTGGATGTATAATAATATCAAATACCTAATCCGACTAACGAATAAATGCATGTCTCGAACTAGATTCATAAACAGGTATCAAAAATGAAGATGACGGGACATTGATAACTTTCAATTTAGGCGGCATGACAACACTGGCTGCGATTGGGAACTAATATTATGGTTGTTGTGCGAATTCATGTTAGCATCAGAATATTTGATATGCCATCCTTCTAGGTGGTTTGTTGTTCGGAGGCCCAGAGTATGGTTTTTATAGGACCGAAAGATTTTCAGAGAGAACAGGCCAGTTGATCAAACCCAAAATATCACTGTGTTGATGATATAAAGCTTGCCGTACTCCTCAAGACAGTTATATTTCGAGATATACTATATAAATGAACTGCTTTTATGTGTCATTCAGTTATTCATCTTCATGAATCCAGACATGTGAACACAAATCTGAAAACTTTCAGTAACTATTCAAAATAGGGTCCATCTTTCATCGCCACAAACAATAACACACCTATGTATTGTTGAAACATGGATAATTTTTCAAGTGTTGAACTTCCTGATAAAAATTCAATAATTGTATGGCCAGGATAGTTATTTCACTTCCAGTCAGCTGCTTATGATCTATAAGGCACAGACCCGACCGGTCCTGAAATACTGTTCCCATATTTGGAGTGCAGAACCAAAACATATACCCTGAAACTGTTGGATTCTGTCCAAAGAAAGGTTAATTCGTCTCATGGGTGATGCCTCGCTCACAAACTCACTCACTTCTCTGGAACACCGTAGAAAAGTTGGCGATCTGGCTCTCCTCGTGGTCACTTTGGAGACCTACAGAACATATCTTTCCAAAGACTTGTTTATCCAACGAACAGCAGGGCTCTGGAACAGATTGCAAAGGGAGGTGTTCCCCGAGGCATATAACCTCCAGAAATTTTAGAAGAACACCAATTCCTACCTTATTTTCCTTGGTTCTCACGATGTTCTCTTAACATTACAGAATATCAATTTTCGTGGAAACCAGAACATAAAAAAACACCACTAGGCGTGAAAAGGCATTTAATTGCATGAATTCCCGACTATTTAGCAGTTCATCGCGCCCTAGGGCGGTAATGGGGTGAAGTGGGCGGTAAAGTAGTCCGGCGGGCGGTATAGTAGGTGATTTCATAATCATAACGATAGAATCAGCTGAGAGTTCGAATAAAGGTTATTCACAAATGAATGTGTGGATATAAGGGACTTGAGAACAGCGGGCAGTGAAGTGTGCTTCATGGCCCGTGGGCGATAATGGGCCCGTGGGCGGTAAAGTACCATCTTACCGCTAGTGCATAAAATGTATGTTTTTCGGCGTTACTTGCATTTATAGACGTAAGTTTGTTAACAGCACTCGGTATCGCTCATGATCTTACTTACACGCTGCAGTCTATGGAAGCCTAGGTACTTCACGCCCTTGATATAGAAATAACACGGTATAGTATCACAAGCTCACGAACAAATAGGCACCCAGATGAATCTCTATAGGGTAAACCGGTGAAATACGCCCCACCGGGAAATAAGCCGAGTAACATAAATATACTATCCGGCAGTAGGTACAGTAGCCGCCAGTTACTTCTGTTGTTGTTTTTTTATCGTGGTACGCCAGAAATTTCGGCCATTTCGGCACTTTTTCACTCGAAAATATTCACATTTCTGTCGATCAAGGTCCCAGTCCTGCTCATAAAATTATACGGTGAGTAATTATTTTTCAAATTTCAATTTGTTTCTCAAGTTTCTGTAATTTTGTTGAAGCCATGAGTAAATACGTTTAATAACCTATAAATTCCCATTTGTTCGTTGAGTTTGCTCTTTGCCTTGACCTATTAGGTAGGTGGGGCGTTTTTCACCAGTGATTGGGAAAAACGCCCCAGTAGTAACGGCATAAAACGCCCCATCAACTATTATACGTTAGAAGAAAGGAAAATCTCCAAGTCATCTCCACGATTTTTAATGACGAAGTGAATTACAAAGGGGAGTGGGACATGTTTCGGGCCTATCATAAGCCCATCATCAGCCGAATATATAAAAAATCATGGATAGAAAAAGTGACATATATAATAATGAAATTTTGAAAAATATTAAAAAAGGAGAATACAAACAGGAGTTGTTTAACTGACGGCCCTCTACCCTCTTATCATTGTAATGATATTTTAAGTTGAAAAAGCATAGCTACGAATTAATTTTTCGAAAAACCAAAAATATTCGCAACGTGAGTGTCGAATATTTTTGGTCTCTCCTCCAACTCCTGTTTGTATTCTTCTTCTTTTTTAATATTTTTCAAAATTTCATTATTATACATGTAACTTTTTTTATCCATGATTTTTTATATATTTGGCTGATGATGGGCTTATGATAGGCCCGAAACATGTCCCACTCCCCTTTGTAATTCACTTCGTCATTGAAAATCGTGGGGATGACTTGGAGATTTTTTTTTCTTCATTTACCACCACTCCACTTTGAGCACTATGGACTTCTACACACGGTTATTATAGCTTTCAATGACACATAAATGATAGATAATATTTTTATATTCAGAATATGGGGAAGAAATAATATATGATTGCAAGACTACACGGGCTTCATTTAGTTAAGATTCTTCGGCAGAGGCTATGGGAGAAGTTATATCCAGAGAAATGGTTGTGAATGAAGCAAGTAGAAACTCTTTCCAAGTTTTTGAGAAAAGATAATCTCATTCCCTTGATTCCTCACCAAATTGGTAAAAGAAAACAGCTGAAAATCGTGCCAAAAGGCAAGTTCTTTCAGACAATAAGAAAGTCAGAATGTCCTAAGTGTAGTGATGGTTGGCTACACGAGACTTGTTGGATTCACTTAACCACATGCAGTGGTGGTGCCAATAAAACACTCAAAATGGTTTATTTTTTCAAGTGGAGCGTATTTAACGACTAAAAGGGGGAAAACGCCCCATTGTATTATTTTTTCAATATCACTCTCTCGGAGAACTATGTTACTTTTTGTTAAAATGTGTTCAGCATAATGAAATATACTGTTTAGCTAATATGTTCATGGAACTGGAATGAAAAATAAGTTTTGTGAAAATATTTTTTTTCAAAATGTGGGGCGTATTTCACTGGTTTATATTATCATACTCAAAATCAGTAATATATTACTGGCACGAACACTCCAGAGCATGGAACTATACCTATTGAAACCTTTCTGATTCAAATCGTTGACTACACTGAGAAAAACTGGTTAATTAAAACGTCTAGTTGGTATTTTTTTAGTACCGATAATTAAAAATATTTGGAATTTTATTAACAATGACAACGTATCCTTATTTCTTACAAATGACTTTTCTATTTTTCGCCAATTATTTGTCATCAATAAAAGTACTATTTGTGACAGAATTATCACAGTGTTGTCTATTCAGTCAATTAAAATTTTATATTGGGGTTAAAAAAACCTCATTCTGGGGTTACTAACAACAGCTGACTATTTGCCACAACTGATGACACATTTATCGTAAAAGGTTCATTATTTTTCATAGCAGAAATTGTTTAGCCATAACTAATAATTTTAGTTGTACTGCGTCGTTCGGGACCGCCTCGCGTCTCTTCGGGACCCACCTGCAAAAATTGCATCTTGCATCTGTTTGTCTTTCTGTTCCATCATTTGAACTTGTATCTTAATAGTGGGTAGATCGCATGGTCGCCGAGCTTAGACAAAATAAATAAAATAATTGTCTAGTGTAGCCGGGAGCGTCGTGTTCTTGCTGGTTCACTGCTCTGTGTGTTTTCAAATCACTGTTTTGTGTTTTTTTGCACTTCGCGCTGAGCCATTTGGCATTTGGTTGGCAAAATAATAATTCGCAGTTTACCATCGTTATCTGTGCGTCACTAGTTATCAGGTTTAGGTACCTATTCACAATTCAGTTCAGTTTACGACGGGCGACGGTGAGAAACGTCCATCCGACGTCACGGTGTATATTTATAATTTCCTCTCTTTTTTCTGAGCTGTGGCCTGTGGCACTTACGGTGTGTGGTGTATTCCTTTTCACGATTCCATTGGAAATTTAAAGGAAAATGGCATACAAACTGTTCTTATTAGAATGGGGCCTTGATTTCAATTGATATAAAACTATTAATTTGCCAGAATAACTAAATTATATTTCAAACGTTACTAAATCACTTTTAATAGTAACTAGATTCCATTTCAGTCACAATTAAATATTTAATTTGGAACAACACACTAACTATTAACGTCAGAAGAAATTAGTAATTGCCCCAACTGGGTTAATTTGTTGTGATAACAAACAAATATTGAAACAGTACTAACAATCTAATTGTCATAACTATGTATCTTGATTGTGGCAAATAAAACTTGGTATTATTCCTTAAAAAGGCTTATTAGTTACCACAACAACGTCGTAGATAACTCAACTAAACTTTTCATTTGAGGCAAATAGGCGTTTCCAGAAAAACAGAATTAGTTATGGCAACAACTAATGCTTGCTGTCCCCTATCGTACTAAAAAATTTTTCTGTAGTTACTAATTTTTTAGTAACGGCTACAAATTTTTTTCCTCAGTGTAGCTTCTCATATACAAATGCAATCTATTTTTCTGCAACCGACACAACAGTCGTCCATTTTGATACCAAAATAAGCTCTTAAATCGACGTTTCTAAAGTTTCTAAATAGGTATGTTGCTAGACAAAATATTTAGTTCCTAGGCGCTAAATTTGAACTTTAGATCCTAGAAACTAGAAAGGATGTACTAGACGTCATCACGAATGAACAACATTGTTACGGTTGATTATTTTTGTTGGAACGCACACCTGATTTGTTTCCGATTTCGGCAGATTTGGCATTGCATACCCATGCTGGAGTTATAAATACACCTCATTACATTTAGGTTTAGGAATTATTAACATATTATTATCAGTTGAGTATTTTTGTTTTGATCAGGGAAGCCTTCAAGATTCACATACTTGCTTGATCTGTATTTCATTCGTTATTCTCGGGATGGATATCTTGTTTGTGAATAATCACGGCAAGCAATATAGTTTTTTGTCACAAACAACGTTATTGCTTACCTCTATTTGATTATCAAGTTGAACACAGTGTAGTATAGAGAGGAATAAATAATCGCAATTATTATTGTTGATATGCTCACTAACCTAACATTTTCCACGTCTTGATCCTATAACTGGCACTGGCGCGGTATTTGCCATTAAAGCACCTGGTCCATTAACGAATGTGTCACTCTGTGGTTGTGTTCATATCGAAACTACAATTGGAACATCCTCGGAAATTGAATTAACCTGCTGTTAATGCATGTAGAATATCCTCACCACACGGATTTTGCATTGATTTGTTGCATTGCATACATATGACACGGCATCGGTGGTTACTTCACATATTTATTTGAGTCAATTGTTTCGGTTGCAGAAAAAATAGCATGTTTCATTCGTATCAAGAGTGAATTTGTTTGACAAGCAAAATTCGCGAGTGTCACTTCTGAGCATAATAAAACAATGTACTATTATGTATTAATGTTTCCTAAAATTTTGATGATTGAATCTAAAATAAACTATTACCCAGTAAACATTTTGATATGGGGCATCAATGGTCTAATATATTTTTTCCATACCTGACATCAGCGGCCCAGTAAATGGTCCCATATGCGGGACTCTATATATCAGTACACTGCGGCCGTCAGCTGGTCCCAGTGCTGGGTACCCAGCAATCATGCATATGCAGGTCCCCGGCAAAAGGTCAGTACAACATAATCGACACTTTGAGTTTCCTATAGCAAGTCCAGCATATACATAAATGATGGGACTGTAATGGCCAATTATTGACATTGGTTACATACTATCGAGGTAGGGGAGGGGTAGTGGTCTCAGGGGTCCAATGGATCTGGAAGTTCTAGTACCTCTGTATTTCACAATATCACCCTCTCATCATGAATCAGACACATACCAGATTCCAAGAAAACAATTTGAATGACACAATGATATCTTCTTAACCTCTCTGTTCTTCAACGATGAAACTTCTTGGAGCGACTGCTTACTGGTCGGTATGTGGTATTTACATCATCAGTTTTATATTAGTGGCCTATGAGTTGCATGAGTTTATAACTTGAAAATATAGTCTGAGGATGACGTGAATACATGGAGCTTTTCAATTCTCATTATTATTCTGGTAGTCACTGGTATTTCTGTAGCTGAAACCTTATTTTTATCAGTTCTTTATTATAGGGACATGTTCACATAACCTGAGATTGCTTTTGATAGCAACAAACGAGTTAAAAATGATAGTTGCTTTTGGAGAAGTATAGCCAACTCCAATTATTATGATCATTAGGTATATGAGGTTACGAGATACCAAACACATGCATTTGATAATGAAATTCTAAACACTATTTGTAGGTAGATTGATACTTACTCAATATTATCATAATTGAAGAAACCGTCTTCTATTATTATCAATTGAGAATCCTCCTGCCATCATAAAATAACCACCAGGGAAAGAGAGGACCACATTAATTCGACAAAAACAAACTAGTACTCAATCGATCACCACTCACGAGAGACAGCCATCTTAGTCACATATAATATTGATCAGCTAATTGTTGATGTAGACGTCCCCAGAACATCCACCAGGGGGACGAGTAGCGAACATGAAATTGGCCAGCAAAGGGCCAGATCTCGTTAGGGTTCAATTAGGTCCAGACACCTTACCATCACAAGGCCATAATCGTTTCTTAACTGATGGTTACTTGGCATAGGAAAATCATCGACCTATCACCAATACCCCGGCTTCGTCACTTTCCCAGACGAGCCTGCACTAGGCCGGACTTCTCCCGCTAGTTCGATGTTTGCTGGGTATTAGCGTATTAGCTTCGAAAAAGATCAAGTGACTCTCAATCAATTCTGTGGCAAAACATATGAGAATGACTGTACTTTAATAAGTGGAACTTCATGAGCTTTCTATAATATCCCCAGAATATTATTGACACCTTTTTCTTCAATCCTCATGGTAGACCTATATAGCTCATATTTATGACTCCTGCATGATCCAGTGATCTCTAACTGTATATAGTTCTATTTTGGATTCTGAAAAGTGGAAGGTAGGCATTTATAAGTACATGGAAATTTCCTGTTCGATAACTAAACGATTATCTGCACACGTATCGCTAAATCCTACGACTGTTACTAACTCATTATTTGAAATTAGTTCATGGAATTTGGGCAAAAATGCATGATTACAAATCTTTTCCACTTTTCGATATAGGTAGATATCAAAAAAATGGTTCTATTTATTTTGAATCTCAATTTCTTTGGAATTGGGTCAGATTGAAATGATATTGGAAAGTATCTCAAATAAGGTAGATCATATAAATAATTATACAATGATTTCTGATCCATCATATTGTCAGCGTGTATAAAAAGAATCGTCAATTTTAATAATATGTGGAAGGTTAAATATTATATAGTACTCACAATAGTTTTTTCTAACTAACTAACTAATTAACAACTGCATGAATATGTATCTGAAATATCGAGTACATATTGTTATTATTTATATAAAATATTTCCGGTACGTTGTTATTGTGTAGAGCACGCGATTTTTTATTCATGTAAATATATGAATAATGAATGAATTATGATTATGATTTTTTGACAATCACTCATTTTTGACGGTATCATGAGCAATTATTGAACATGAGTATTTTTGTTTGAATTTGTTTGGGTCATAGACTTGTAGTTATTCTCTTACTTTGATACCTATGAATATACGAGGTGTTTTCGAGATAAGTACATAATATATTCAGCACATCAATATAATATGGTTGAATTTTTTCCCATTATTATGAATAACGATGAAGGACCCCGCACTTTTTCTATTTAAAAATGGCGTTTTGTCGAATTCTCTAAATTTCTGGTATATTATAGAACTCGACCTAATGATTGAATATGCCGAGTCCCAATTCGATCCTATGACCAGTTTTTGAGATACAGGGTGTTGAAGTTGAGAAATGCCCCCTTTTCATTTACCCATATCTCCAAGAAAAGACAAATGAATTAAAATTTTCTGCTAGCAGTTTTTCAGTTTAACCTTTGGGTACAACAACCATGTACAGAATCAACCAAAGTTGATCTTTATCACAGGGTGATTCTCATCTGAATTATTGTGTTATTTTCAATTTCTAAATGTCGATACTACAACTTGACAAGAATTGAAAAATGTAAATTATCATTCGATATGTTCTTCTTACATGAAATTGATTCATTATATGTAATGATTATACATGGTGATTCGTGAATGCTGATGTTTAGAAAATAAAGTTTAATGAGCCACCTCGTATTATTGGGATGATTAAGGCTATTGATTATAATTTTTGAGGACACATCATGATGCATTCCATGGTATACAAAGTGATTTATTGATTGAAAAAATTGCCAAATACAAGAAAATATTTAAAAACCACTACTTTTTCTATCACCCTCTAATTTCAGATTTTCACCGTTGAGGTCAATTTTTTTTTCCATTTATATTCTAAGTAATAATACCTCAAGGAGATGAAGAATTCTCAGCTCCTTGGTATGACTAGTTTTCGATATATTCAATATAATGAAAGTGATTCTCCACTCAGATTAAATACCTACTGCTTCGAAACGAGAATATCACTCGTAGAAAATATTACTGTTACTGAGATATTTCCATTAGAGACTTGAAAGAATAACAAAATATACAGTATACAGGGTGTCCGCTATACCATGGATCTAGCTGGTGATAAACAAGTTTATAGCTTACCAAAATACCACAACTTCAACTTTTATACAAAGAATTCAATTCCTATTTGTATGTTCCGAGCTACACACGAAGACAGGAATCCATCTTTTTTATATAAAAGTTCCAATATCTCGAGATTCTTGAGATCCTATATAATACAACTAACTGGTTTTCACGCCACCCTAGAGAAAGAGTTTCCAGCGCATTTTTTTCAAGTGGTATCCCCAATAGGTCTAGTCCACTGCACAAATAATGTCAGATGTTTGTATGACTACGTCAATAAAATGAAGAATTTTCATTCCTTGCTATCACTAGTTTTTTGTTTAACAAGTGAAGGATAGTCCTTCCTCAGTCGGCATTAGGGGTTAGGTGTGCTAGGAAAACTGGATCCCCACACAGTTGACAGGAGTCACAACCACCTGGAGACCTAGGCGCTTGGTTTATCCCAGGGCAACTGGATGCTGCGCTGGAACTCTGGCCAGAGATCAGTCACCCACTCTGATCTCTGCTCTGGCTGACGGGTCACCAGGGCAAGCTCTCCCCACAATCCAAGCTGGACCAGGACGTCTCACTATCTGACTAGGCACTGGGAGTTCAGGCTCTAAAGCAACGAAAATCCTAGGGATGATGGATCATCTACCATACCAGGAGTCTGGACTCCCTTGGACTTCCTGTCAGAAGTCAGGATCACTGGCTATCTGAACCAGTAGGGCTGCTAGGGACTTGCACTGTTGGCAGCAAGGATTCTGCCAGATATTCCGGGCTGTCGGGTCCTATAGATGCCCAAGGACATACACAAGGAATCATCAGGGTCCTTCTTCCACCATCAAGTGTATTGGTAACTCAGGCTTCAAAGCACGAAGATCCCTCAGGTACCCCAACAATCGAAAAAACTGTCCAAGTGATGCCCAAACAGTGGAGTCCAGAAAACAGCATATGCTAGTGAGTACATTACTAATAATAATAATAATAATAATAGTTTATTGCTTCTTAAACAAGTTTACAGCAACGAGTGTATGACAGAAAAAAAAAAGGATAATATGTATGTTTGTACTCTGGAAATGAATAAAAAAAAAAAAAAAAACCGATTGAACATTAAAACCTACCAAGTTCAAGTATAAAATAAATATCAATAGTTATAGAAGAAGAAA